>OX457080.1:22480740-23048240 GCA_949752815.1 Conops quadrifasciatus | reverse complement strand
GACAAAAGCGACAACATTAATAGCAAAAGCGGCAACAACAACAACAACAATAACTACACTGCTAACAAGCACGACACAAACAACAGCAACAAGCATAACAAAAATCCTGAAAACAATAATCATCAGCATCGCCACCAACAACAACAACAACAACAACAACAACACCGACAACCACAACAAAAACAACAACACTAACCATAACAACAGCAAAAACGACGAAAACCAGGAGAACAACGACGACAACGGCGACGATAACAAAACGACAACAACAACAAGATTTTTCACACTATGACAAGTTAAATAACAGATGAAAATGTCACACGTGGCAACAACAACTGTTCGTGTGTAATTTAATAAAAACATAAAAAAACAACAACAAAAAACAAAAGACAAAAATAACCCAAAGAGGATATTAATGAAGTTGCGAAATTGTGACTTGTGTCATGAAAAGGGGGAGAAAAAAGCCGACTTGACAGCTGAATGACAGAATGACAGAGACAAAAAACCACAACAACAACAACAATGACAACAGTAACAACAACAACGACAACAACAACACTGAGTACAATAATAAGCGCAAAAAACAGTCGCAACAAACAGACAAGAAAAATGTTTCAATTAACATTTACGACAGAAAATTCATTTGAAAGAATAACAGTCCGAAAGACAAAGGCGAAAAAAAAAATGGCGAAAAAAATGGCGAAAAAAAATGGCCAAAAAAAATTAAAATATCAAAAGGAAGTACGAGTAAATTAATGATGAAATGAAAATGAAAAAAAAAAATTTCGCTAAAAATTCTAAAAATTAAAGAAAAAAATAAAACATTTTTTGTCACCAAAAACATCGACGATATTCCGAAACGTCAAAATGTCACGTCAAATGTCAAATGTCAAAATGAAACGTCACTTAGATCAAACAGCTTTACTGAGTCGTCTCTTCTTAGATGATATAACTTCTAAGCCGAACATACTCGTATGCATTTGTTTTATTATCATTATCTCTCAGTCTTCTCTAACAGTCTCTATCTGTCTTCTCTAACAGTCTCTCTCTCTCACTCTCTCTCTCTCTATTTCTCTTCTTGATCGAATAGAATATCGTCTTCTTTTTAATGTTGTTTCACAAATTCCGGATTAATTGTTGACACTTGAATATCCTGCGAGTAATTCGCGTAATTCCGAATTTGTGCTATAAACATGCGCGCAAAAAGAACTTACTATCAAAGTATTGGCTTTTCAAAAACACGGCATACAAATTTGAAGTAATTTGTTAGAAAAGTACTCACTACAAATAAAAAAAATTTTCACTATGAGTTAAAAGAATTTAACTGTTTTAAGTTTCTCCACACAATTTTCTTAATCCCAGAAAATGCTCTTTTTACATCATTTACATCATTTAGAAATTCCTTTCGAATTTATTCCCAAACGGTGCGACTACAAGATTTTAAATTTAATTAAAAATAGCAAAAATTTAACATTATCCTGAAACATTTACGGCAATGCTAAAAGAAACATCATAATCACCAAGAAAAAGGTCAAAAGAAAGGCTACGAAAATTAAAAATGGGAAGCAAAGGTAGAGGGGTGAAAGTGAAGAAGAACAAGATAAGGCGAATAGAAATTAGAACGGCACAAAGACCGACATTTTGCAAAAGGATTCAAGAGATAAGCATGTTTCTGCTAAACGAATTATGCTTACTTCGCAGTCCATGAATTAATTTAAAGCTTTTTAAGACTATTTCAAGCAGTAAAAATAATAATAATAATAATAATAATAACAAGAATGAATGGTAAAAACAACAGCCAGAATACATAAAAAGAATACCAGCACTCATTGTTGTTGTTGTTGTTATTATTATTATTAGTACACTTCAGCATTTTAATCAAAAGAGAGGCACTCAGGAAAGCTGAGAGCAGGAGTTAAGAAGCCAAACATCAATAAAGAAGGGTTGAATAAAGGTTGAAGAAAATGACGGGGCGAAAAGAGGGAGTAAGACCATCATAATAGAAGAGTGCAGGAAGAGTACAGCTGCTAGCAGTGAAACCGCCAATAATTTATATACGAATACAACCAAACCAGAAGCAACCAAAAAAGAGGGCAAAAAAGGGCGAGCGCAAAAAAAGTGTACAAAAAACAGAAAATTCAAATAAACAAATAACAAAAAAAAGCTGTGGCATAGCAGTAGAAAAAGTGAATCGTAAAGAAAACCAGAGAAAACAAACGGCAGCAAGCAAAGAAAATTAAATTAAAAACAAAAACCAGTGCAAAGAAAAAAATAATATTACACAAAAAAAAAAATGCCCCAAAGAAAAGTTCCACAAAAAACAAAGAATTTAAGAAAAACTTGAAAAAAAAAATTATTTTACAGCAAAAAAGAAAAAACCAGCAGAAAAGAGAAATAAAGCCTGAAAATCAAATCAAGAGAAAGAAATCAAGAGAAAGTACTCGTAGAAGTTACAACAAAGAGAGCAAAATGAAAAGTTACTCCACCGGAAGTAATTATGGCGGCCCGAAACCACTGAAGTGTGAACACATTTTTGTTGCTGAAAGCGTTTTGCATTTTTTAAAAATGTTGCGCTTTCTTTTCTACTTTTTACACTTGGAGACTACTTGACGCTGTTGATTGATGGAAATTTACAACGAAGAAGAAGAAAACAATTTCGCGGTAACCATTAAAAAGGCAGATTGACAGAGCGATAGACAGGTTTACTGGCAAGAAGATCCTTATATACATACTTTATCCTTACTTTATTCGAGGCCGTTGTTTAGAAGTAGATTGTTTAGCTCTGATTTATCTGATGCGTTTAATTATTAATTTAAGATTTAAAAAATTTTCGTTTCATAAGAGTACGAAACGATACAAGAATTTGGCAAAAAGACATAAAAAATACGCTTACAAAATTATCATAACAAATGACGGATGAGATAAGTATAAAGTTCGTCCAATTGTCATAATTTATCTATAAAATCGTTTCATCTAAATGAAATGAACAAAGAGTTCTTTATTTAGAGAGAAAAATTCATCGGAATAAAACTGTGACTCGAGTTGAAGAGTTATCAACAAAACAACTTTGAAAGGGAGAGTAACTCCATTTTAATTTTAATAAAAGCTCCAAACAACCTCCTCGATTACGACCTCTCCCAAAAACCTATGTCTCTTGAGGTGATCATTATATTTGTAGTGCATTTTAATTACTTCTGTAGATGTAGCCATTAATTTTTGTTTCGGTCTGGTAGTTTTTAATTTTCATATAATGCCAGATTTTTTATAGCTGCTGCCACTTTAAGAAATCGCAGCTCTTTTCAAAAAAGCACTTCTTATTCCGGACTTATGACGGATTTATAGTATGTCCAGCACCATGTTGAGGCTAATGGTCAAGTTGAAACTAAAAAACCACTTCAAAATGTCCGCTCTGGTTTTCTTTCTTAAATTGTACGATTTAAACCTCTATGATCAGTTTTTCTATAAGCTTATATTAGAGAAAAGGTTGACGCTAATGGCCTATGGATTAATTTTGTCTAAATATTAGCCTAGATTTAGACAAAATATGCAAGATATGCATTCATGGACAATATCCAGGAAATACTTGAGGAAAGTGTTCTTTATTTAGGGAAAAAATAATTTCTCGAGAGATTGGTAGCATGTATTGTATTGCATTACATGGTATTGTATTTCTGTTAGCAACCTTTTATTTTCCTATTATCATTTATACTTACTATTATTTTATGCTATCATTATAATTTTTATATTGTCATTTGAATATTTCACAGTTTTCTAGTATTTTTATGTAGAAGAATACTATAGAAGATTACTTTATAGTACGAAACATTTCTTGAGCTAAAAATTTTGCGAATTTAGCATTTAAAAAAGACCAAACACGTAAACAGTTCACGTAAAATGTAAACGGAGAAAATTTGGTATCATTAATCTTAAAATTTTCGGTATAATTCTGTGGGTTTGAGTGACAGAAAATCACAAAGAAAAAAGGAAGAAAAGGGTGACAATTACTCTTCATCAGATACGGATGCTATGGGTACACATGGTCATCGAAAAGGAGGCGGCTTGCTCGGGCGGGAAAAGTTTTTATTTTCTACTTAGAAGTTAAAATAAATGAAAAAAACAGTGTAAAAACAATACGAAAAAATACCAAAATATAGAAATAGAAAAAATAGAAAAAATAGGAAATAATAAATTCCAAGAAAGCTTTTAAAAACTTTTTTAACTTGCTGCGATAAATAAACTATTATCTCTCACACTCTTTGATACTGGGTACCTTTCATTCACTCTAACGGTTACCTTTTTTTCTAAATAACAAACGAAGAAGAATAAAATTTAATTTTTAAAAGAGGAAGGTTTAGGAGAGCAGTAGTAAAGCAGTAGAAGAGTAGTAGAAGAGTAGTAGAAGAGGAGTAGATTGAAAATATCAGAAACCTGTCGTAGCTGAAAGGTCACAGCGTCATTCTGTTCTTTGATGTGTCACTAGAGTGATATTTAAGTGTTGGGAAAATTTCGCTGTAATAAATTTTCTCTGGCATTTAAAAACGGTGCAACAAAAGTTGCTAAGAGAGAGTCTCTGGGGAGGAAAATGAATTATGATAAACATAAAGCAGGTGCAGATGATAGAGACGAAGCAAGAAGAAGATGGTAGAGGGAAATAGAGAAATGAAGCGGAGAGAAATAGAAAAAAGGTGGTAAAAATAGAGATAAAAATAAGAAAAAAGGTAAGAATAAAAGCTGACAAACGGGTAGAGACAAAGGTTAAGAAAACGGTACAGAGCAATTTACACAAAATTAGAGAGCAAGTGTGACATATTGATTTATGGAAAGGTTGGTAGCGAAAAAGCGGAGACAAAGGTTAAGTAAAAAGTGCTAAAGAGAAAGGTCATTAGAAGTTACAGAAAGCTAGAAAGGTAGACAAAAAGCTGAAAGGTTTGGGAAAAAGCTAAAAAAAGGTAGAGTAGAAAGTAAGAGACAGAGAAAGACAGAGGCAGCTAGATAGTACGAGAAAAAGGTAAATAGAAAGCACGAAAACAAAATTAAAGTAAAAGCTGAAGGAAGAAAGGTTGCGAGAGTTTTTGAACGAATGATCATCAAGTTAGTCTGGGGACAAACCGGTTTTGGCATGGATGCATGGATCAGTGTCATTTAGGATAAGTATCGTTCTATTAAACGGGAGAAAAATTATCAGAGATATAATGTTAAAAAAGGTGAAAACGAGATATTTTCGTGAAATTCATTTAAATATTTTCCAAAAAATATGTTAATTAAGAAATGATAAAAACAAACTTTTATTTGTAATAATGCTTTCTTTAAGATTTTTATAATTACTCTATTACTATAATTACTTATTTTTATAATTAAAAATTTACTTACAATCAAAACTAATATAGACTGTTTTTTAGCAAGTTCTCTCTTTGCAGAACGCTCAGAACCATTTTATATCGAACCATTTATATAGAATGAACCATTATATATAGAACTATTATATTTTCTATATTACAAATATTTAATTTTCCTAAAAAAATTCCTTGATTTTTTAATAACTTTTTCCTCGATTTTATTGAAATCTTTAAAAACGATAAATGATGATAATAACTTCTATATACGATAAAAACTGATATAACATTGCAATAAGTAAATATTTTTGGTTTTTTGTATTCAAAATAAATTAATTACAATTTGCTGTTGTTGTTGTTATTGTTTTGGCAGTTAAATTTATTTTAATAACGCATTTTCTTTATCAACCAAACTGAAAATTTCGAAATATTAAGAAGTTTAGTGAACAATACGAAAAGTTCTGTAGAAGGAGGAGGAGGTGGTAAAGGAAGGAAGAAAGATGGTGGTGGTAAGTAGTATAAGTATAAATAAGGATGTTGATGATGATGCTGATGCTGATGGAATGATAAGTTGTGTTTATGTAAGGATGGTTGATGGTTGAAGGATGGTTAGCTAAAGCCTAATCGATAAATCGAATGGAGTTAAGTGGTTTTTTTCTTTGTGCGGCAGAGAATCTACTTCCTCTTCTTTTCTGGTTATTACCGTTATTGTTGTTCTTGTTCTTGTTGTTGTACTCGTTGTTAAATTGTGGTGGCAATTTGGCAAAAACTTGTTTGTTGCTTGGTTTGGTCTCTTTGGTCTCGTTCGTTTAGCGATTGCCTTCTGCGCTGCTGCGGCGGCTGCTGCTTCCGCTGCCTCGGTGTCACTGTCACTGTTGACGCTGTTTAGCGAAAATGGCCGAACATTCTTCTAAGAAGCACTTCAGCAATTTCATCATTTTTTTTCTGCTGCTTAAATTCTTCCTTTGACACAATTTTCTACAAAGTTTCGTTCCTGCGTGAATGTGAGTGTGTATTTGTGTGCGTTTAGGTTTATGTCTCAATGACAACAACAACAACAACAACAAGAGCAAGAGCCAAATACGTACGAGAGGAAAATATACCAAGCAGGAAATGGAAAACCCAACAACAATATCACAATAACAAAAACAGCAGCCACAAAAACAACCACCAACAAAATGTAAATGATGATGACGATCATCATCATCATCATGATGTAGTTTGCTGCTGTTTGTCCCAGTTTCTCGTAAGAGAAAAGAGAAAACTTTTATGAAGGAAAAGTTTCTTTTTTCAAAACTTATTTGTTTGAAGATGTTGTTGCTGCTGCTGCTGTTGTTGTTATATTATTGTTGTTGTTGTTGTTGTTGTATTGTTGTTGTTGTTGTTGTATTGTTGTTGTTGGTGGTGGTGTTGTTGTTGTTGTTGTTGTTGTTATTATTGTATTATTATTGTTGTTGTATTGTTGTTGTTGTTGTTGTTGTTGTTGTAATTGTAGTGTTGTTGTTGTTGTTTTAATTGTAGTGTTGTTGTTGTTGTTGTTGATGTTGTTGTTGTTGTTGTTCTTCTTCTTCTTCTTCTTCTTCTTGTTGTTGTTGTTGTTGTTGTTGTTGTTGTTCTTCTTCTTCTTGTTGTTGTTGTTGTTGTTGTTGTTGTTGTTGCTAGATATTGCGAGTAAATTTGTAAAACGTTTGGTGTCGTCATTTTTGTTGTTTGAAATGGTTTGCGAGGATGGCGTGTATGTGTTAATAAAGTGGGTGATGAATGGCCGGGCGGGCGGTATGGAGGAAGGGAGGGTTAGCAAAAAGTTCTTGAAACAAAGCGGTGCCAACAAAATTTTCGTGCCGGGGAAAAACTTTTAAAATAGTACGTAAGAGATATTCAACATTGTTTTTTAAAAAAGTACTTTTAGCAAGAACTGAAAGAGACAGCAAAGCAATTCAAAATACATGTTGTACATAAACAATGCAGAGACATTTGAAGCGACCTAGACAAAAATAAAATAAAATAAAATTTAATATTTTATTAATAAAATAAAATATAAAAAAAAATATTAAAAAAAATATAAAAAAAAATGAATTAAAAAAAAAAATTAAACCAAAAAAAATTAAAAAAAAAAATTAAAACAAAAAAAAAATTAAAAAAAAAAATAAAAAAAAAAAATTAAAAAAATTAAACTTTTTTTTCCTATGGTAAATATTTTACTGCTACTAATTAATACACGAAACAACACTAATTTTTATCTTTCCGCAGGTTTTCAATGCGCTAAATCACCGGATTCGTCCACAGAATTTTTCACTCGCTTCAGGTTTTCGAGATATCACACACTGTTACGATAACGGCGTAGTAGCGCTAATAACCGATCCTTCGCCGGTTATTAATTGTACTCAAAGAATTATTGAATTTTCAGTTGAAATTAAAATGAATATTATTTTATTACGAGTATTTAAATTTTCTAAGAAATTCTTTAATTTGTTAATAACTTTTTCCACGATTTTATTGAAATTTTTTAAAAACGATGATGATAATAACTTCTATATAATACTAGAAAAACTGTTATATCATTGCAATGTGAATATATTTTTGCTTTTTCTGTATTTAAAATAAATTAATTATTTGTTTTTATTGTTTTGGCAGTTAAATTTTTTTAGTAACGCATTTTCTTTATCACCGAAGTTGTTTACGCGTTCAACTTTTCAATCTTTAATAAACGATTTCTTCCTCTTGCCTTCTTTTTCGTTTTCGTTTTCCTCTTCTTCTTTTTCATTTTCTTCTTCAGCGTCTTTCCGATAAAACTTCCCGTTTCCGTTCAAAAGTTTAGTGACAGGAAAAAAGAACTTAAAGAAAAAGCAAAGAGTTGTCATGACGAATGAAAGAACGATTATGACTATAAACTTTTGGAAAGTTTTTTTTCTATGAAATCTTTACCTATATTTTCTTCGGATTATGATGAATCCGAGTGTACAAACTATATAAAGTATGGTATAAAATATTATATAAAATATGTACTAAATAAAGTATACAAAATACTAAAAAAATTTATATAAAAATATAAAAATAGAGTATAAAATACTATATACAGTATAGTATTTCAGTGTACTATGTTATAGTTTTTCTTTCTAGGTACATATATGCTCTATAATAATTTCATACAATAAATACAATAAAACTTATTGCATTTTTCAATTTTGAAATATTTTTCCAGTATTTTGTGTCTATTTATTAAATGTTTTATATGACGTCTGTAATGGGGCTTCGATGCTGATCATATTTACCAACCGATTTTCTTAACTTTTCATATAATTTCTAATTAACAGAGCAGCTCAAAAAATGGGTACTTGAAATTTTCATACCTTTCCGTCCTCAAGACATCATAATTTTGCTTTTTTTACATCAATTTTTATAATCTTTTTTGCTGCGTAAAGCCGTAGTTTGTAGCTCGAAAACTTTTTTTTCTTATGACTAGAAAAAGATTAATTTCTAATAGAAAGGAGAAAACAAAAAGAGAAGGAAAAATCTGATTTTTTCCGGCAATTAAAGCACTGTATTAGTAATTTTTTTATTTTTATTTTAAAAATATAATCGTAAAAAATTGTAAAAGAACTTAGTCGTTCTTTAGCAAACTCTTTACAATACTTACTTTTCTAAAGCCGTTAAAATGAATGCTGCGAAGGGACGAATTTATGGGCGTGGCAGAGACTGTAAAAGTGGCCTTAACGTTTACTGCTGCAGTTTACTTCTGTGACGTTGAAAAAAAAACAGGCGGAACTCTCTCCTGACTTTTGCTAATTTTCAAGTTATTCTTGGCAGGGGCAGGGTGGCAAGGAAGAGTGCAGGGTGCCGGAAGCAATGCAAAAAGGTAGAATAAAAAGAAGGAAGGAAGGAACAAACGAACCAACGAAGGATGTTCGGAATGGCAGGAAGGAAGGAGGAAATGATGGAAGGAAATGTGCACTTTTCCGGTTTTGTTTTTTGCTTGATTTGATTTTGTCGATGCTGACAATGATATTAATATTGATGTTTTTTTTGCGCTTTAATAATAACACGATAAATCTTCGTTAGTAAAGATGATGATGACGACAATGTTGATTTTTGCTGTAGATTTTTTTAATGTTTTACTTAAACATAATTCAAAAAAATACATAACGTTCATCAACATGATTGAGAATTCCGAGTTCGCGTTGTTGTTATTGCTATTGTTGTTGTTGAAATTATTAGCTGTGCACAGAATGTGAAATCAACTGTCGACCGGAAGTCAGCAGCTATGCATTTCCTGCTCAATCCGACATTGACAAACTAAACGACTAAACGTAGCAAATATTTTTTTTAAATTTTCGTATATTTTTTTCTATTAGATTTTTATTTGTGATTTAGTATGTGGCTTAATATACCATAGTATGTATATATAAAATTTGTTGTTTGTTCATAATACATTTTTAGTTTTTGTTTTTTTCCATATTTTTTTTCTATTTTTTGTTTAAAAACTGTTGAAACTTTTTTCTTCTTTGTGCAGCTTTTTTTTCAACTTCTTTAGAAAAATACTTTAACTCAAAATACTCTTATTATTTTTTGCCGCATTTTCTAGCTCTTTAATTTTTAGGAAATTTCTAAAATTCAAATTTTTTTTTTCAATTAATTTTTCAACCTAACAATCGTTAATCGTATGTTAGTTCAGTTGAAAAGGCCTGAAGAAAAAGCGATGGCAATTTATGTGCGCCTTTAAAACGATTGATGAGCCTTCGCTCACCTGTTGTAAGTGTGTGTGTGTGTGTGTGTGTGTGTATAAAATAGCCGTTTACGTGAAGTATGTGTGTACATATATAAAGAAATATAAATAGAAAGAAATTATCTACTAATAAAATTAGGAAAGAAAAATTAAATTGCAATTGTCGGAAAAATTATGACGCATTTTTTTTGAAAGTTTTTGAAAGTTTAAAAGCATTTATTTATACTCGTTTAATAATAAACAATAAACTATTAGCGATCAATGTTATATATTTGCACATTTTGTTCCATAACCTTTGGACATTTTTCTGTGTTCAGGTTTAAGAGATATAATGTTTTCAATATGCGTAAGACAATTATTTTGTTAGCTTTAAGCTTAGCTGAACATTCTGAACTATTATTTCCTCACAAAAATATTTAACCCAGCATCCAAAGGTCCTAATTCGCTTCCTTTAAAATTCAATTTGAATAGTTTAAATATCTTCTTTTCTCTTGCAGAAATGTTCTTGAAATTGAATGGCGTATTCGTCGAGATTCGGTATTCCAAACGGTGTATGGCAACAAGATGGATGGATGTATGTATCTGATGGATGAAGGTATTTTCGAGAATTTCAAAGAAGAAAAGCTAAAATACAGAATACTCAATAATAACCTTATGCAATAACCTTAGACAAACTGCAAATCTCTTATATTTATTGTAGATAAAATAAATACAGCTCTGATGGATCCTCATTTGGGTCTCATGCACCCCCAATTTTTTTTCGTTCCACAGACATGGACCCCCTGCAGAACAGAATCGACCCTTGGCGGTCGGTATAGACCACTTTGGAAACCAGTTAGAGACCAGTTGTTTCGATGAGGCAGGTCTTAAGAAAAGCTCTATAGAAAAACCACAACAAAAAAAGGAAAGGGGAGGGGGAGGGGGCGGGGGCGGGGGGTTAATGCACCCTTATAATTAATTTAGGACAAATAGCTTTGTCTCCTTTGACTTTATTTAAGCAAAACTTATCGTTGTTTTGTGCTTTTCGAGATACCCTGAAGAGTGTTTTTCTAAGATAGTTCTTAGAGAGGTTAATCTTGGTCCCTCCGGTTAAGCGCTTGGTCCCTCCGAAAAGAGAACACAGATCGGAAATCCATCTTGTTTTTGAAAAGAAAATAAACTACATAGAACTCTTTTTTTTCGCATATTTTTATTGTGCAGATTTTTTTATATTGCTTTTTAGATGATTGTGCGAGAGCCAGCGGCTTAGAAACGCTGTGACAGCAGTAATCACACAGAATATCTAACAACAACAACAACAACAACTGCTACTGCTACAACAAAAAACAAAACAGCAACCAAGGGTGGCTCGCAGTTCAGGCGTGTGACGACCGAAGTGCGTTAATGCGATTACTTTCTTTGCTGATACACAACAGCTGATTTTTTGGTTGGCTTGTTGTTGTTGTTGTTGTTGTTGTTGTTGTAATTCGTGTTGTAGTTGTTGCTCTTTTGCGTTCCTGTGCGTAGCTTTTTTTTCAGCAATAGAAAAAAAAAGGAAACGAGAAATTTTTCTGCTGCTGCCGCTTGACATTGTAGCTTTCGTCCCGATTGCAGGTGTGTGTGTGTGTGTGTGTGTGTGTGCCTTTATATTTACTAATTCTAGTTCTTAAAGACTTTTTTCAGGCCGTTTTCATTTTTTCAATTTTTTTTAATTAGAATTTCGTTTTTTCTCGCTTTCTCTCTCTCTCTCTCTCCCCCGCCTCACCAAACTTTTCTTCCTTCACTTTCACTCACTTCTCCTTTTTTTTGGGTGTACCGACTTTTTTATTTTACAAATTTCACTTTTATTTCTCTCTCCTTTTTTTTTCTTTCATTTCATTTTCACTTTCTGGCAAATACTTTGCTTCCATTTTATTTCTTCGGTTTTTCGGTTACTCCGTTTGCTTCAGTAGTCACGTTTTGCACTCTCTCACGCGCCAACAATCTTTGATTTTTCTGTTCCAAGTTGACCCGACGACTGGAACTCCATGACTGACGTTTGCCATCGGTCGACTTGTTCAGCTTGCGCCGGAAAGTCCTTTAGCTTTTCTTCTTCACCGCGAGTGTATGTATTTGTTTGTGTGCGTGTGGGTAAGTGTGTTGTTCACAGCATGCGTGCAGCGCATACAATTACTGGAAAAAAGCTCCAATCCTGACGCCTTTCTCTTCCTTTTCTTTACTTTACTTTCCTTTCCTTTCCTTTCGTGTCCATTCCATTTCCTTCCAAAGTTCCAGTTTCCAGCAGGTGAAAATTTGTTCCAGTTTTTGTTGTTGCCTTTGATATAATTTACGGTTGTTGCTTTTGTTTGTCGTTGGCTGTAATAAGGCTCGGCCGAGAGGAAAAAAAATGTGGGTGAAAGCTTCCGCATACTTTTTTTAATATTTTATTCTCTGACGACATGTTGAAGAAGCTCTCTCGATTAAGCTATCGAGCTCTGCTTTAAAGTGTCTCTCTCTCTCTCTCTCTCTCTCTTCGCCTCTCTGGCTCCCTTCGCCATTTATTACAACAACGTAACACAGTTAAGTTCCTTTTTAAGAGCCTTTTCGGCGTTCGGTGGTGCGTCCTTGAATTCCAGACGCGGCTGCCTTTGTTGTTATTTCTATTACAATCGCTGTCGTTGTTGTTGTTGTTGTTGTTTTGTTGCACGTACTCGCATTTCCCGTGAGTATTCGAACACTCCTACATTGTAGTGTTGTTGTTGTTTATTTACTCACCTGTCAACAAGGATTGTGCTCCACCCGGCTTTTTCTCAAACTCTTTTAAGTTCTTAAAGAATTTCTCTGACAGAATTCCAGAGTTACCACAATTTTTATAAACTGAAATTTACATTTTAAGAAATAACTGCAGTAAAAAAAAGAAACAACTGAAAAGACAAAAAAAGCTTTTAAAATATTCTTGATAACACATTTTTCTTTTCATAAAGTTCATAAATTTCCTTTTCAATAAAAAAAGCAATTTTTAATATAAAGTACATATAAACAGTTTTAAGAAAAAATACAGTTCAATTTTAAAACTATTTAGTTATTCTAAAAACACTATTTATTTTTCATTTTCACAAAGAATTAGCAAATTATTAAAATATGTATTGTGCATAAGAGATGACTGGAATAATCCGGTAAACAAAACACTTTAGCAAATTTAACCATCAACGAGTCTCTTCTCGCTGAAAGATGATAACGATTAATTCCACGCGTTTCTCTGTTAAAAGCTCCGGTTGTAACATTATGACCGAATAGACCGATAGATGGCAGGCGAATATTTTGCTGTGTCTCTGTTTGAAAAATTGTCAAATTTTAAAATAATATACCATCATTAAATTTTGAAATCGTACACAAAATACAGCTTACAATTTCAGCAAATCTCAAGTTTTGAAGAATTTTTTTTTAAGAATATGAAAACATTACAAACATTAATAATGTTATTTACTGTTGCATTCAATTGTTTTTCCTCCCAATGTTTTATCTGTTTTCGTACAATAAAAGTATTAAAACAATTAAGACTTTTTTACTATTTTCTTTTTATTCCGTACAGACCGATACGTATTTTATATTCGAACCAATTTGGACAATTTTAAACAGAGCCACAGCAAAATGTCGCGCCTGCCATCTATCGGTTTATTCGGTCATAATGTTACAACAGAAACTGTTAACAGAGATAAGCGTGGAATGAAACCATGAATCTTCAAAGTTCAGCGAGAAAAAACTCGTTGCCGGCTGAAAACTCTTGTGGATTTATACATATTTTTTTTTATGAACCTTTAAAACAACGTCTTAGTTGGTTTAGGAGATACAGCCCTTTAAATATATCCACTTGTTTATATAGTTTTGAACTTAGAAAAATGTTAAAAATTAAAAACATTTCTTAAATGTGAAAAGGGTGATCGTTTTTATAAATTATATATTAAAATATAATGTTTAAATATAAAAAAAAGTTATGATCTGACAGTAAAAGTGTGTAGTCTATAAAATCTGTGCACATAAATAAACCGACATCAAATTTCTTTGAAATTGTAAGGGTTTGGAAGGGCTAGAAGTTATACCAAAAAACGTTTGTGAAAAGTGGATCTTGTTAGCATAAACATAATCTACTTATGCCAATTAAAATTCTATATTCTGCTGAGTTTACGGGTTCACTATACAAGTGTCCACTTTTTCCAAACTCAGCTAATAAAAATGAAAAAGTAAATATAATGTAAATAAAAGACTCGCTTTTATAATTTACTAATTTTTAACCATTTTTTATTTGAAATAATTTTAACACACACATTTTTAGTTATTTTATTATACAAACTATAACCTTAAGAATTAAATCTTAATTTAATAAAACTCTATAAATATTCACCATAAATTATAGGAATAATTTTTTTTTTTAATTACATACATATATGAATAAGTTACAATACTTTTTGATACTTCTGTTCTCATTTAACTCATTATGGGAAAAAGTTTTATTGTATAAAATAAATTTCAAATTACTTCACAATTACTTTCAAAATAATTCTAAAAATATATAAATTTTAAAAGATTTTACACAAAAAATATTGATTTAAGTATTTTAATAGTCTTCAGTTTTCTCACAGTTACCAAATAATAATAATCAATATATTTTAAATCCTTTAAAATCTATTGTATGGAAAATAACAATATATCATTATATAAATATCACTAATTAGCTTTGCTTAGTAAATTTTGTTCTTAAATTTCTTGCAGGAATTCAACATTTACTTATTCGTATGTAATTTGTATGCATACATACATAAGTATATAAGCATATGTATGTATTTAAGTATATACTTAAGAGTGCATTAGATGGTGCATTGCTTGATCTTTTGAAATAAAAATTCAAAATCCAACATATTTCATAGAGTTTTCTTATAGCCAGAAATTTAACAGCATCATTTGTCAATTAGTACGGATTGCTGTAAAGATTCCTTGAAATATTGAGCAGAATCTTCCAGGAATTTCAAAAGTCTACAGAATCTTTTAGAAAATTTTATTAAAAACCTAACAGACTTTTATGATTCGATCGATGCTTCTGTTAGCTTTAATAGTTTGAAGCTTAAAAGATCCTCACATCAATTGTCTTAGTTTGAATGACTGTTCTTTGTCAACAAACTTAACAGAGTTATCTATTAATTTGTGTGGTGTAAATATTCCTTAAAAAAATTGCTTTCAGTAGTTTCAACTTTTCCGCTTCTTTTAGACGCCATCTACATAACATACTCTCTAAGTTTCAGTATCGCACTCTTCTTTTAGCTTCAATAGTTTGAAATGATATTTTTTTGTTTAAATTCTTCCGTTAAAGGCTTAAAAGTTTTAAAGTCTTTTTTCTTCAAAAATTTAACAAAATAGTATGCCATTCGCCCGTTTCTACTGTTTTGTTCTTGGCAGATTGACTCTTTTCCATCAACAGAGAGTACAAGTTTTATGTTTTTCTTAAGAAAATCTAACAAATTCCGTTATCAGTGGCTTTAAAAGGTTTAAGAGATTTTTCTGTTAGCTTCATTATTTTGAAATTATCTTCTTTCTCTTAACATCAAGAGTTTCCTTTATCCTCCTTTACTTTGAAAGTTCTCTTTTAACAGAGATTTCAGATATGAAATATGAAACTAACAGACTCATTTGTCAATTCCAATAATTTGTGGTTTTTAGTTTATGTCACCAGACTTCTGTTAAGATATTCTACTGTTAATTTCTGCTTGAAACCAAACAGATTCTTTTCCAAGGTGTTTATTATAAAAAATAAAAGTAACATTTTCCATTAAATCAGTTAAAAATTGGGCTAAAAGAGATCCTTAGATTGTTTTTTGGTGAAAATTTATTATTTGCAAAATTCAATTTATACAGAACGATTGCTCATATCTCTTTAAGTTTTTGTTGTTGTTGTTGTTTTTATTGTAGAAAAAATATTGTAGTTTTCTTATGTTTGTATGTAGGTAAGTTTTTCTTTGTTCATTTTATTTTTTTTTTTTTTAAATAAAAAATAGCAGCAAAAATATATGTATTTCTTTTTGTTATTAAAAAGCCGTATAAAATCTGAAATTCATACTATTAAATTCATTTAATTGTTGACACGAAACAGGCGATTAAAAGACTTATTAACAGACTCATTAGTAGACTGACGGACAGGCTATTAAATTAACTGTTTAACAGACTAAATAACAGCCTGATTAAACGGCTTTCTAACAGACTGGTTAGCGAATCGTCATAACAAACTGTACAAAAAAGACTATTATCGATTAGAAAGATTAACAGACTGAAGATTGATTAATAGACTGCTTAAGGCTGTTTAACAGACCGGTTCACAGGATGAACAAAATATTGTTTAGCAGCCTAAATTAACTGGCTGATAAAGAGACGTCTAACCGGAGCACTTAACTAAAAAGTCTGTTTAAGAAACCGGGTTACAGATTTCTTAACTGTTTAATTGACGAATTAACAGACTGATGAATTGGCTGCTTAAGGAATTGCTCAACAGACTGCTTAATAGGCTGATTTAACAGACTGGTTAACAGACTAATTAATATACCTTCAAACGGTCTGTTAAACAGACTCATTAAACAAATGACAGACTGCTTAAGACTGATTGACAGAGGACTCATTAACATAGTGATTAAAAGGCTGGTTAACAGACGCGTTAGCAGACTTTTTAATATCTTTTATACACTTTTTATATACGTTCGCCCATCTCCGTTTGTTCGTTAAAAGTTTAAATTTTCACAAAAATAATGAGAAATCTAAAAGTTGTATACAGATTCTTCTTATTAAAAAGTGTATAAAAATCCTCTTCATCAAAAGCAAGGTAAGGTTTATTCAGAACTTCTTCGTATAATGTTTTTGTGTATTGACAAAAACCGACTACTCGCGGTAGGTATTTGCTTTTTGAGGGTGCTTGCCACATTCATTTTAGTTAAAATTCATTTAAATAATAAGAACTACAATTTTTTATTATTACGGCCATGAAGGTTTTGAGTTTTTATAATATGATATAATTTTTCTATTCGGGGAAGATACAATATTCTAATAATTTTTTTTGGGAATTCGGTGCATTTTTAGAATGTAAACGACGTGTGGTGAGCGTGAGTTTGACTTAAATCTTTGCTTTGCAATATTTTAAATTTTTAACTAATTTTTATTTATATGACTTACTTTTACGTAGTTGCATGAATCATGGCTATGAATTATATTCAGTATAACATCTTGAGTGTATGTGAAACATTTATGAATATTGTAGAGTTTTTTACTCTTACGGTGATACAATTTAGTTTATCTATAGATATCTTCAATTTTTGTTAATCAGTTTCTTTTTGCAAAGAAAAATATTTGCTGAATTTAAAAAGTCAACAAAAATTTTGTAAATATTTTTGAGATCTTCCATAGGTTTTTTCTTTGAGATTATTTGGAATATGTATCTCTAACTTTAGATGTTTTGATATTATTAGACTTTCTCTACATAAGAATAAAACTGAAAACGTTTAATAAATGAAAATATTTAACACCGCAAAATTTAAAAACAGAAATATTTCAATCCAGACAAAACGCATTTAAATATAAAAAATTGCTTCATGGAAAAACTGCTATAATTGAAATTTTTTTTTACCAGACATAAAACGAAATTTTGAAATTCAATCCATCCATAACTTTATTCCATTATTTTCAAAATTTAATCCATTCAGGTCGACTCATTTCCTATCAGTAGCTCATACTATTAAACGTTTATTCGAGTAAATTCTTAATGCAATTTTCGACATTCGAGCTGTATATTTTTAGAGCGGTAGAAGTCCTTTTGTTTTTGAAGAGGTTTGGACTTTAATATGTTATAGTTTAAAATATGTTGCTGTTAAGAAATTACTTCTTCCGTAAGCTATTTTCTGGCTTTTTCTCAAAAGACTTATTTGATTTTTTGGAGTTTTTGCTGCAACAATTCAACCATTCAAAGCGTATATGTCTTTTGATTACATGAACAAAGAAATAATGGACCGTTTCTTTAATTGGCCTTCATTAATGGCTTTTTTGGAGTCATCAGTTCTCATCTCATTTTGAATTTCATCTCATTTAAATTTCCAAAATCTAATCAGAGTGGTTCACCGAATCGTCTTCTCTTCTAAAGGAACCCATTTACAGAACAGCCAAATTAGTTCTTTATTAAAAATTTTTAAAAAACTATAAAAAAAAAATTGATGAGTTAAAAGCAATATTTAAATTTTCTCATTCTTTTTTATTCACAACAAGAAAAAGAAAAATTTGAATTGAAAAAATATCTAAAGTAAAAGAATTTCTTTAAAAATAATAAAAATTAAACTTATTTACTTTATTAATTATTATAAACCAAAAGCAAAATAATATTGTTTAAATGGTTTAAATTAAGTAAATTTTTATTATTTTGCATTTTTTTTTTATTGCTATTAACTTAAATTGTGTAAACGCCATAAGATCGTGTAAAGTACGATTAAAATAAAATGTAAACGAACAACCAAAGAAAAACGTAAAGTACAGACGTGTTACGTAATTACGTAGAACGAGTATAATACAATTTGTACAAATTAAGTTTAAGACGGAAAGAAAATACAAAGGAATTTTGTAGAAAGAAGTACGGGATCGAAAGAAGGAAGGAAGGATGGTATGAAGCATAGAAGGAAGGATGAAAGGGGCCAACAAAGGAAGGAAGATTAGGCGGATGATAATACATCCATAGTCTAAGATTGTATCGTATAAGATTATAAACTAACATGGAATTATAATGATTCTCTTCAAGAAAATCGGCGTCTTTTAATGCATTTCTTTCGTTAAACTTATAATAAAATAATGGAATTAAGTAACAGCGTTGCCATCTGATTGGTTTTCATAGTTTAATTTAAATTCAGTTTTCTTATTTCATACAATAATTTGTTCTTTCTCTGCTGCTTCTTGTTCTTGTTCGTCTTCGACACAATAGTTTGTGGCAATCTTTGCTCTTTCTCTTTTTCTCTCTCTTTTTTTTCTGTCTTTCCACTCCATTCTCTTGCTCTGTTAACTCTCTTCATATTTTCTTCTGCTTCTTCTTCTTCTTCTTCTTATTCTTCTTACTACTATGAAACATCAACAAATTGATTTTACAATAATTTTAAGTTTGATCAATGTTTTTTTTAAGTGGTCGCGCCGCATGACACTCTACACTTTTAACCCGCCCCTCGTGCCCCTGTATTAAGTTTCCCTGCCGCTGCCTCCTTCATTTCTCTCTCTCTCTCTCCTTCCCGCTTTCTTATCCGTCGCGGCGAGAGCTTAAAGCTGCACCTGAAAAGTCTGTGCCGGCGGCTTCGGTGGTGAGATAAACGGATTCGTGCTGTGCAGGGTTGTCGCGGTCGGCAACTCCGGCGACAGTGGTTTCGTAACGCCTGCCACCCACTCGGCGTCAAAAGGGTCCACCGCGTTGGGGGCTGCTGCGCTCATTGACTGAGTGCGGCCTGCATGGGCGAGCATCGGTGTGCGCTTCAAGGCGGCCGGCGAAACGCTCTTCACCACCACCTGGCCCAGCCATTGGTCGGCGTTGGGCAATGGAGCCACCACCTCCACGGGGCGCGCTTGCGGCAGTGTCGCCGAAGCGGCTTGCGTTGGCGTCGTAGAGGGCGTCAACGCTGGAGTAATTGTGCCCGGCGTTGAGGCGGCCGTAACGCACGGAGTCACATGCGCCGTCGGCGTGATTACAATCGAGCTGACGCCGCTGTTGGAGCTGAGAGCGACAACAGGTCGTGCTGCAACATTGTTGGCGTTACTGAACGCGTAGCTGTCGCCTGATAGCGGTGAAGGCGTCGCGATGGCATGCGGCTGTTGTTGGTGTTGCGCGCGCTCCTGCAGCTGCTGCTTGTGCTTGTCGGCAGCAACAATATTTTGATTGATGCTTAAGTTGTTGTTAAAGTTGAGATCATCGCCGTCGGCCAGCAAAGCGTCGGTTTGTGTGAGCAATGACAGTCCCTGACTGAGCTCTTGGCAGAGCTGGCTGACGGTGTCGACTGCCGCAGCGTTGACGACGGCCGCAGTACTGCCGCTGTGCGCGTCCAAGTCGCCCGGTCGGCCCGGCGACACTTCCGGAATGGGCGAGACGCCGCGCAGGGGCGTGGTCAGGGCCAGTGGCCCACTGGCGGCTGCTGTTAGGAATGCTTTCTGACGCTCCGTGTTGGACGGAAGATCGTTGATGCGCAGCGACATCTGCCGCTTGAACGGCGACTGGGTGCCGATGGTGCTGAAAGCACGGAATGATCCCTGACGTTCCAGCATCGAGGGCGTGGCATGCGGACGCTCGATGGCGAACGGATTGAAGGGCTTCGGCTGCGGCGGCACCGCAACCGCTGGCGTCTCAATGCTGCGCTCATTGTTGGCCAGACGCTCGGTCAGAGTCTGCTGGCGGAACGAGCCGGTGCGCGTGAAGGTCGAGTTCTTCATGTCGAACGTCATCGTGACACCGCACTCCTTGTCGCGGCGCTGCTTGCGCTCCAAGCAGACGGCGAAGGCGCAGCCGACGGCATGCGATAAGCGTTCGCCGGAGTCTTTGCAGGCCAAGAAACCGTGGCACATCCAGCGCCGTGTGGTGCCGTCGCGGCAGATGTAGCTGAAGCCGCGCTCATGGTTGCGATCCGGAGCACAGAAGCTGACCTTCTCGATGGTCTGGTCGACGATGAGGCCCTTCGTGTCGTCATCCACAACGCGTAGACCGTCACCGCTGACGTGTAGGAGACCGCGTACCGGGCGGCGGCGTGAGTTCTATGAAAGGGGGGGGAAAAAACAACAAAAATTACATAAAGAAATTCAATAAAAAATTAAACATTTTTAATTATTTTAAGTACGAGGATCATGGAAATAAGAAAATATTTAAATTCCGCACTTATTCTTCTCTCTCTCTCTTCATGTTGTCTGGTAGATTTTTTCGACATTTCAACTACCCTTCGCGCTCCTTCAAAATCTGCTCTCTTTTTCTCATCGTGTGGTCTTTTCTCTCAGCGAAAGGCTTCACTTTCCTTCAAAATCTTGTTCTTTTTTTCTTCTTTTTGACTAATTTTTGATGTTTAAGCTTTTATTAACTTCTAACCAGAACCCTTGCTGTCTCTCTCCCACTCTGCTTGCTCAAATTAGAGATTTTTTCTTAGCGGTCGATTTTATCTTCCCTCAAAATTTCTTTCTTTCTTGTTTTTCGTTGCTTTTCTTTCTCTTTTGACAGCTGTTAACACCTCAAACCTTTCTTCTCTCTCTCATTAACCATTAACCATCTCATTAACCATTTGTTACTTGATGGTTAATTATCTCCGGCAACAGACCAAGATTTTCTGCCTCATTCCATTTGGTTCGTAGTTCGTAGTTAGTAGTCTTTTAATAGCTTCTGGCTGATGAATAATTAAATTAATTCTGTATTGTATAAGTTTTAAGGTCAACTCAATTATGCATAAAGTCAATGAGAATTAATATCGTATTTAAACATGAAGCAATCGTAGAAATTTAATTGAAATGAGGTCAAGCCAAGGGTTACACTTCCAGCATATTGTCTCAATTAATACAACTCATTTTATATCAGAGAAGAAAAGAAAAGAGGAATTCTTAGAAAGAAAAATAAGATTAAATTTATGTTTTATTATCGCATTTCATCATAATGATCTTACCCGCAAAACTTTCAATGCTTCTTCGCAAACTTGCATACCGCGCGATTCGAAAACTTCGACACAACCCAGATATTTGACGGAGAAGGAGCACGTAGCCGAGCGTACCGCCTCTTCATCGGCCTGCCATTGATGAGGTTTCGACGATTCGGGTACACGATCCTTTCTGCGGCGAAAAGAATCACGAAAGGATCGACGCAGACGATCCATTTTCTTTGGAGATTTTTTACTAATACGGAATGATGCCGATTTCTAAAGAGAAAGATTTTTTAGTTTTAATTTTATAAAAATAAGTGAAATTTTTCAGGAATTTGATAAATTATTCCTGAAAAATTTCATTTATAATTCACTTATAATAATTTATATAAATTACGATATAAAAGAAATAAAATTTGTATAATAATAATACAATGAACACAATGATGACTTCAGGCATCAACTGACATTTGACATTTGCGTATTTTGTAGAAGGACGATTGCATTGACACGAAAATAATTAAAATCGTGATATATGTATATGTATTTTACTAGATACAAGCAGCCTTGTACAATCCTGACGCCTTCATTGTGTTTCAGCTGGAATATACGATAATAATAATGGAATGTATGTAGTTACGTATACAGACTACTAGTATTACTAACTACGATTAATTTCTTACTAAATTATTTACTGGCGCCCACAAATCCTTAAAAATATTTAAGCTTCACAAACTACTAAAAATAAACAATTAACAAGTGCTTTAGTATCACAAAAAAAGGAGTTTCTCAGCTAAATTTCTTTAACTAAAATGTATTTGTTAATTCCTTGATGTTGTTGTTGTTATTGTTATTGCTTTCATACACTTCATGTTGCAGAAGTTTCCTGGGAAAATGTTTGGTAGACCTACCCCATTTTTAATATCGCCAAATTTGCCACGTGTAAAACCGCGTTCGAGTGGTTCGTGTGTATGTGACGAAGAGTTTCCCATTTTATTTATTTCTTTTTTAATTTCTTTTTTAATTTTAAATTTTAATTTTTTTTTTTTAATTTTAGTTTTTTTTTTTAAATATTGTTATACAAAAAATAATTTATTACTATTATTCTAATGTCTTTCTTGTTGTATTTTTTAGTTATTTTGAATTATTAAATTTTTTGTTGACCAGACTTTAATTTTTAAAAATTTTATAAGTTTCAAAAATCTTTTATTTATTTTTTGCAATTGTAAATAATTGCAAATTTCAATACAATTAATATAATTATCTTAAAATCTTTATTGTTTTAATTTTTAAATTTTATTTCTGTTATGAAAATTCATGATTTTAGTTTTTTTTATTGGTATTTTTCTTTAAGTATTATTAAGTATTCAAAGAGATCAAAATTTTTTTTCATTTAAAAATTTCTTTTCTAGAATTTTCTGTCTCTTTCTGCAGTTTGTAATTCGATTTTATTTGCTTGATTTTACAAAAAAATGATTTCTGTGTCTAAAATTTCATTTATTCTGACTGTTGTTTGTTACTATTAATATTACAAGCGTTCTGTTTTTGTTGTTGTTGTTTTTGCTGCTGTTGTTGTTGTTGTTGCTGTTGTTTTTGTTGTTGTTGTTGTTATTATTCTTATTATTATTATTGTTCTTTTGATTTCAATTTCATTAAATTTGTCCTAAACTTATTGCGTTAATAATTGATTGTAATACAATTTCATTATTTTGCTTTGTACCGTTATTTAATTTGTTTGCTGGATTGTTGTTGGTGTTGTTGTTATTTTTATAAATATCATGACATTTATTGAATTTCTTTCTTCAGTTTATTGACGGTGTTCAGTTGTTTGGACGGTTTTTGAGTTATAATGATTGGTAAAATGTTCTTAGGCGGTTTCTTCTTTTACTCAGCAGCTCTTTCTTTTTTCTGTATTCTTTTTTGATTTTGACGATTTCTATTCAAAATTTAAGCTAAAAGAAAAAAAAAATTTATGAAAATAGGCATTAGTGTAATATTATAAGAGTTAAAGATTGTGAAGAAGGAAAAACAAAAATGTTTATTGTCTGTCTATTTAGTGTCTGATTTCTGTCATGCGAGTGTTTTCTAACGTAAGCGTTGTACAAAAAACTGAATCATTTTCATCAATATCCAGAATTGAATTGAAATTCATTTTCTTAAAAAATAACTTTCTCAATAACTTTAGAATATATTTTTATACAATCTTTATTATTGAGTTCTTACTCGGCAACCTTTTGTAACACATTTGTAACAAATTTCGGTAACTCTTCCTCAACTTTAATTTAATCTAAGATAAAATTATACCGGAACACTTTATATTTAAATACTTAGGTAATACTTCATTATTAAAATTTAAATTAAATTATGCAATATACAAAGAGCTTAAGCCTTAGACAAAGTTGTTGAAAATTAAGTGAGTTCTAAACTTTGCTGATCATCTCAAAACTTATCATCTAAAGTTCATCTTCAGATGATATATTTAATATATTTAATATATATTAAAGATAATTAAAGATATTAAGATAATATACTCAATATATTTAATGTCATTTCATTTCATTTCATGTCATTTCATGCCACCGTCTTATGACTCATTTCGAAGATTTCATAGCATTTTTTGTCTTCCTCTACCACGTTTTAATGCGAAAGAGTCACTGTATTTATAATGAATAAACCTCTATGTTATGAATATACTCGTACGTATGTATGTCGCTTTCTAAAAATATTACACAATATACGATAAAAAACACTCAAGCGTTAATGAGAAAAATTGTGGCCATTGTCTGAGTACCATCGAATCGTGACTCATAGACTCAAGACTCATTGAAGTATGTCGAAAGGAAGGTTTGAGTTAATAAAGTTTTATTACTGCAAAGCATTGATTTTTACATACGTGAAGAGTCAATATTTCGGATGATTTCAGGTTTTGAAAATTAACTTCAGATAATGAGCTTTGAAGATAAAGTAACTTAGCTTTTAAATAACTCTCAAATAAATCATTTGCCAATGTTTTCTTAAATTTTGTTAATAAAACAAGTACATTTTTGCTATAGTATAATAACTTTTAAACTAAAATGATTTTATGGAGTTTCCTATAAATTAGCGAAATTTATAATTAAATTAATTTTAATAACGAGAAAAAAAAAATTATGTGAAATGTCATTTATTATTGTCATGAATTTAATGTTTAGTAATTAGTAACGCTTTATTTTGAAAAACGTCAAGTGATTGATACACGAGTGTCACCATTACAAATCTGGCCAGACTTATCTGTCGACACAAAGGTTAAGGGATCGCTTTCGTCATTAAGAAATGCCACACAATCAGGCATCTAATACGTTGACGTACTGAGTGATTAACGTATTGAGTGACTAAGATATTGACATACTATATAATAACGATTTATTCATACTAGAAAAATTATTATTACCAGAAATAGAAACACTAAAGGTTTACCTTTATGAGTCTTATTACTCTTTTCTCTCTCATGATTAACACAAAATTTTAAAAAAGTTTTACGGAATAAATTGAAGTTTAAAATATAGGTACTGCTAGTTCTTCGTTGGAAGAACTTTTTACAATTTTTTTTCTGTAGTTTTGGCGAAACAATTAATTTTGGTAGTTAAAAAAGTTTTCCAGTTGGACACTTTTAGATTATGTATCGTATATACATATTTTTTAGAAATTCTTTAATATATTTATTTATAATAAATTGTGTTCCATTGTCGCTAATGTTAGCTTAGTTTTTTATTAGACAAAAATTTATGAGATTCTGTGATATCTTATCTGCATCTTTCTTATCTTATTTCAACTGCCGTATGCGGTGTGTATGGCCCGCAAACGTCATACGTCAACAAAGATGACAATGATAAGAATGTCATATCGCTTTGTATGAAAGAACAAACCGAGCACCAGAGAGAACGGAAGCGACTAGGTCACTTCTCGAAGAGGCGAGTCTAAAAAACTATAAGAGTAATTAATTTGTTTTAATTACTAAAGATGTGAAAAGGCATCATTATTCTAGCATAAGCTTTTAATAAAGAGTTCGTTAATTAAAATCCAACCAAAATATACAAGTTTAAAGTCTCTTGAGACTTAACGTCGAAGATAAAAAAGGTACCATTAATTAAAAACCGATTTAGATTGAGGAATAAATTTTCAGAGAACGAAAGAGATTAAGAGATTTAACTGATTTTCATACGGATAATTGAACAATAAGAGAGCTTAAAAGCGATTAAATTAGAATTTTTACTTCTTCAATTTCCAAGAGCTCAAAGCAAAAAAAATCTCAAAAGGAAACCTAAAATATTGCTGCAATATTTTTCCTCCTTTTCATATTGGTTCTAACTATGAAACCTTAGAAAGGAAGAGAAGATGAAATGAAGAAAAAAAAACAAACCGGAATATAATTTTAGATTTTCCCTTTTTTGCGTCTGCACTCCTCGCCCTTCTGCCAACCCCTACGTCTCCGATCTTTCTTAAAGTAAAATAATTTATTTCACTCAACTTGACTTTGAAAAAGGTTTCATGTGATCACCATCATCATCTTTTATAAAAGATTCTGTATTTTTTATTTACTTTTTTGTTTTAACATTAACAATATTATCTTGAATAACTAACTGTAAACGATAGTTTTTTTTTTAAAGAAAGAAAACCTGTCCTGGCTGTTATTATATTTTATTTATTCAACTTGAAAGAAGATGACAAGAGAATATGATAACAACAACCACCAGCACAACAACAACAACAACAACAACAACACCAACAACCATAATAACAGCGAAAAAGAGGCTTTTTACAGATTTTATCAAATTAAATCTTATACTTTTAAGAATAAAAACTTGTTTGTAGCAAGTTTTTGGCAGGTGGGGCGGTTGAGAGGAAGGCAGGGCATGTACAGAATTCCGAGGACGGGCTTATACTGTTAAAATGAAACATAGCACACAGTCTCATGACTCAAAGTTTTAAACCAATATTGTTGGAGGTAGCTAATTAAAAAATCCACCTCTCTCTCTCTCTCAGACACTCACTCTCTCACTGTTCACCTTTGGAGAAAATTTGGAGAAGCACAAGCGTTATTGAGTACGTCTTTACGAATGATTGCAGAAATGAAGGGCGGAAAATGGTCTAAGAGGGAAAAAGAGGTAAACTTTTGGGTTTTTTGAATGGTTTTTGAGCGTTTTTAAACGCAAAAGGCTTAATACCATTTGTAGAATTTAATAATGTTAAAACAGTATAGTTCTATAGAATTTGGACTTTATTTAAAAGAAGTTCATGAAGCTGCGTTTTCATTTTAAATTAATAAAAACACCATCAAGAATCCCAAAAACCATGCAATTACTAATGGAATACAATAACAGCCAAATGCTGACTTCAGAAATGTTGTATATATATTGACTTTTCGAGATATCATGACCTATAAAACATGTTTTTCACTATATTTGAGATGATGTTGTATTACAAGATAATGTTTTTTTATCAAATTTAAAATGGTCACCTTAAAAAACCTTCAAAATTATTTTGCAATCGTTTAAATATCGTTCAAATCTCTCCAGATTCAGATTAAGCGCGTCAAAATCGCCCGAAAAAATTTGGTGCCGGTTTAAAATTGTTTCATTCACACAAACCGATTGAGATTTTGGTCTCTTCAATTTTTTAGACTATTTTTGGAATTACTTTAGAATAGAAATATTACGATTTTCTGAAATATGGACTGATCTTTTAACAGTTCTCTGCAGAATATCTTAATACTTTCCAGATTAAAAGAAAGAAATTGTAGAGTAATAAATTTTCGGGTACTGTTCTTTTTAAGTGACAGCAGAAACTGCACAATTTTCAGCACAAGTGACAAGTCTTGACGAAAAAAAAAAATTCCAAACATAGTAAAGAAAAGTGTACGTCTCACTTCAATGTACACTTCAATACAACGTGCATACTCGTACTTTCGAGTACTCGAAACCAACTCGAAACCTATCTAGCGAGCAATAAGAGACATCGGTAACCGTATACCAGGGCAACATTAACTTGAATTTCAGATACAAAAAATTGAAAAAAGCAACAATAACAAAATAACACATAAGCCATTTTTTTTTCAAAAAACAAAAAAGAAAAATATGTACCAAAAGTTCATTCAACTGCAATGTCGACTAAAATTTCTTGGATGGTCGATGGTCTCTGATGACAGGGACAGATAAACAGACGCACCAACAGACGGACGTACAGAGGCACATTTTGATACCTTACTTTTAGTGTGTTTAGTTTAAGCCAAGTTACGAGTATTTTCAATGTGTTACTTTTCAGTGCTGTTGCTGTTGCTGTTGCGTTTTCTGCTGGCTTTTGCTCTTTATGAAGCTTGTTATTTCTTTTGTTGGCGTGTGCTCGATTACAAGCCAGTGGCCGTTGTCACCGTCGTCGTCGTCATCGGCGTCATCGTCGTTACTCCATTCCTTACGATGTTTATTCCTCCGGACCTACAGACTGTTGGTGATGTTTGTATATCATAAAAATCCGTAACCAAGTTCGTATCTCGGTATCTACCTGATTATGTTATAAGAGTTTCTTGTTGCCACGATGCAAACGTCTCTGTACACTCACGTTAGGTGTTACTTTTTTGCCATGGAATACTTTTTTTTCTGGAGGAACTTCGGTTTTTGCGGTGGAAGTTTTATTTTACATTTAGCGCTGAAGTACAGAGTAATTGAAAATAGATATTCAATCTATCTGATTACGTTATTATTAACGTGTGTACAGAATGAAATCAATGTAAACGGAATTCAGGTTATTTAAAAAAAAAAATTAGCTTCTTTAGAAAGCCTTCCGTCGTCGCTTCAGTTCTGCTAATAATAATGACTTTTTAATGGGTCGAATTCATTCAGCATTGAATATTTTAATTACCGTAACAAGTTTTGATATACGAGCCGTGAGAAAAAGCGAGGCCTTTTTACAATTATCCAAAAATCTCAAATTTTTCTTTAATTCTATATAAAAATACATTTTTTTTAACATTGTCTTCAATTAATTTTAATCAACTTCTCTCCTAATTATGTTTTTGTATACATAATAATAATGCATTTATTTTAATATCTTCGTCATTATTCATTTGGCTTCAAACACTTTTTTGATTAACCCTTATTTTCGTATTTCTTTTCAAAGCATTTGCCCATTGTCCGTTTATCTTTCTCTCTCTCTCTTTCTCTCCCTCTCTCTCTATACGTTGTTGACTGACTAATTTCTGGCCCGTTATCATTGAAATATTGTATTTCTAGCCTTTGAAATTGTCAATTGTGCCTTCAGCAAATAATAAGTATGTAAAATGAAAAACGCCCCTTTGTTAATTATCAGAAATGAAAAATTAATTCGCCTGTATGTTTTCTGAGTTCAGTTACCTTTTTTTTACAATAAAAAACTGTGCAATTATATTGTGCAATAACCTTGTACAGTATTACTTATGGCTTTTCTTTGTCTAAAATTCGACGGTATATTTTTTAAGTCAAGTTAAAATGTTTTTAAAAAATTGTGCAATTATATTGCACAAGTGTATGATTCGATATTATTAAAATGGTACAAGTTAAGACTTTTTTAAAACAAAAACATTAAGATTTTTTGCAATCATAAAAATTTTCATATTGCACCGTATTATTGCGCAATAATATTGTGCAATATTATGTTCAATTATGCTACAAATCAAAGTTTTTTTTCAATATTATTAGTAAAAAAATTACCTTTAGTTAATTATCACCAACTCTGATTAATTAAATTCAACAATTTTTATAAATTCTTTGTTAGTTATAACCTTTCCACACTTCAGTAATTTTCTGCAATTTCTTAGGACAAAATTCCAATTCCAATTCTAAAGAGACAGAATCATTTAAAGAGAATATAAATCATAAAAATTTCAATTATTAAATTTCCTTTTTAAGGAAAATACAATTTTTGTTTCATACACTTTCGATGCCAACTCATTTATGGATGCCTTGAACTCTTTAATGCACACGCGGTACCAACTTCGTCTCACCGTAAATGACACCAAGCGTTGAACTGTTCATGAACCACGTAATGCCTTCATCTGGCTCTCTACAGCAAAGTTATTTCATTTAGAAAACTGAAGTTATTTCGGAAATTACGTATGAGCGAGATAGAGAATGACACAGAGCAAAGGTTTAGAATAAAGAGAAAATGTCGAAAAGGTTAAATTTAAAATTGGAATAATTTGTATTATGGATGCTTGTAGTTATTGCAATTATTAGTTATCGCAATAGAGCTTTACAGAATTGTTACCGAATTATTATAGAATTATTACATCATCTTCTGATAGAAGAACTCTGAAGAAAGGAATCTGATTGACTCCACAATTTTTGGAATGACCTTAAAAATGTCGGAGAGACTATAGCTTTTAATAACATAAAGTTCTTGTCATGTTTATAACCTTATTTGACCAATTTTTGGCAAGGTACTTGTAATACGTTACACTATTTAATACAAAAAGATCAAAATAACCGCTTGACTGAGAAGATTACACTTGAAGAAAGGATGAAAAATTAAAGGATAGAAAAATCAAAAAAAAAAAACAACTAAAAAGAAAGGAAAAACAAGAAAACCTCTTTTTGTTGGTACCGCCACTAGCTGCTGATGCTACTGGTTGCTGGTACCCTTTGTTAACTATGCACGTATGTACAAGTATGTATGTATGTATGTACAAGTCCATATATGTATCTCTGTGGTCACGTTTGATATTGACCTGCATGAAAATACTCGTAATTGGTACTCTCTATACTCTGCAGTGAAGAGAATGGCACGGAATAAGTACAAGGTGCACAAGTAAAGAAAATGTTGTTGTTCCTCAGACCTTTTCGTTTGCTGAATGCCATAACATTAAAAAGTATGAATACAGGTGCATGGTTGTTAAATTGTCGGATCAATACTGTTGCTCGTGTCGTTGCTGGTGTTGTTATTGGCTTTTGTTACTTTGTTATAACAGGTAATATAGCTTTTTGTTATATTTAACGGACATATCTTTATTTCTCTTTAAGAACACATTTCAACCAACCTTACTTTTACCCTTGTTGCACGTTTACCAAGAATTTTAAAAGTATTATGTATAATTTTTTTAATTATTATTATTATTTCGGAATAGAAACATATTTGTTAATTGTACAATTAACAAGAAACTGTTAGAAAAGATCTCAAAGAAGTTAGTTAATTGTAAAAATAACCACCCAAATCGTAAAGTGGCTGTGCAAATATTAAGAATAACCATCAGAACTGAAAAATGTAATAAAAGTAACCATATAAATTGTAAGTTCACTGTAAAAATTACTATTGTCACTAAGACTCGTATAAATCACTATCAAAACTTCAAGTTAACTCCGAAATTAACCATTGCAACTGTGGCTTAGCTATAAGAATAGTAATAATAACCATGAATGTTGTGAACGGAATAATCATCGAAACTGTAAATTAATACTAATAATAGCAAAAAATAATCAACATAAAATTGTCAGTTAACTGAAAAAGTAGCAAAAGACAAAAATTATCAACAAAAAATTGTAAGTTAACTACAAAAATAGTTAAAATGACTATCATAATTGTAAAAACCACCATCAAAGTTACATGGCAGCCATAAAGGAAGTTATACACTAAAAATTAAACAATAAAAACTCTTACTTACTTATTCTTATAGATACGAGCTTAACTTGCAGGGTCGCAGTGGTTACTTTACTATTTTCTTCGGTCAGTGCACAGTATAATTGCAACAAAAACGAAATAAGTAATGAATTTCAGTAAAGAACTACTTTTTTATCAATCAACTCCCTTCAAAACCTTAAACTTGTCCTCGTTTTTTACAGATTTAAGCCTTTTGTTTCTTACTATTATCGGCTCAACTTTCTTATGGAAATCTCATTATTAGATACCTTATTTTTGTTGTTTTTTTGGTTTGTAATTTGCAATATTTTTTATTTTTTCTACAACCGCGACGGGTGGTCGGTCGGTCAGAGTAAATTGAAAAATGATACGTATATTAAAGTGATTTTAGGTGCTCTCGTAATTCAGTTGTTGGTAGTAAAACTTTTGTTAGCCAGAAGATTTATTAGAACTGTTAGAACTGTTAGGTACTTCCACAAGATTCAAATCGAAAAGAGGTCGAAAATAAACTGAGGTTTCGATGGAAATTCCCATAAAGGGCTCGCGCAAGTTTTCTCTCCAACTTTCTTCAATCTTTACAAATTACGATACTTTCACCATTATTTGTTTAGTGTTTTTTTTCTTGGCCATTGATACTTTTACCGTATCATTGACAGCTAATAATTATTCCCTTCAATAAGGACCTAATTATTCAGAGAAAAGGTTCTGCCACAAATGGCAGAAGGTCCTGCATCGAAGCCTGGGGTGAGTTTGTCACCCCCTCTTCGCAGGGAATTCCTTTAGTCCTAAATGAAGGAAAGTAAGGGTATTTGCTGCTTGCTACCGATGATGATGATGATGATGATAATGATGAAAAGCGTGTGAAATGTTTAACGGTAACGAAATGCTGCAACGACATATGGACAAACGACACAGGCCAGAGAACAATTGTGAAGCTGTGAACTCAACTGGAACCGCTTTTGAGGACATCCTTCGTTTTCGTTGACAAAATTCGGAAACTCTGTGAGAAGTGTACCGCCGTAAGTAAGCGAGCATTGCGTTAAAGACTATAAAATTTACAATCGTCAAAATCAATAAGAGAGTTGGAATCAGAGGATGGAATCGAAATTGCTGCAAAATATTGAAGAATAATAAGAAGAAGAAAAAGAAGAAGAAGAAGAGGGGTAATAAAAGGCGCAAACTTTACCCTTCATTCTGCAAACAAAAGAAACGACTCTTGTCCTTCGCTATAAGAAATGACTCCGATTCTGCATGCAAACTCGGTTTCTAAGAATTTCTAAGGATGCTTAATTTTCTTACATTCACAAATCCTTAAAGAGGGTTGAAAGTGCTCTAAGAATCGGAATAAGAATAAGAATGAATGAGAAATAATTTCAAATAGCTTCAACCTAAGAGCAGCAAAGACGCGTAAGTGTTATTTGAATTCATTTACTTTAGTTTTCATTTCCGTAAATTTCGCACGCTGCTGACTTCTTGAAATTATCACAGACAGGTCTTGGTTTTTTCCCACAACTTCTCATTCCATCACTATTTTCCTCTCTTTTTCTTCTCATAGCGAGCATTCAGGACTCGAGCACTGACTCTACGTCAGTGAGAAACACATAGACGGACAGAGAATTATATTACTCTCTTCGTTTGATTCCGGTTGAACGATGACATGTCTTCTCTAAGAAGAGCTTCTGAAAGAACTTCGGCAGTAAGTCGAATAATAAGCATTTTTTGGGTTATTAAGGTAAATTTTGCGCTACAAATTTCCTAAGGAGAACTTTTGTAAATACTTTTAGAAGCCCTTCGATAAAATGGTTATGAAAAGTGATCTAATTATATTCTGGGTTGTCATGTCGAATACTTTGCAATACAATAAGAAGAACGCTACAGGGATTTTGATGAAAAATACACGAATTTCAATTTTATTTTTGAGTCCAGTCATTTCTTTGTGAAAGAATGTGCTGAGTCTTGATCGTCAGTTATTTCGATGTCATCAGAATCTTCCTCTAGTATTCTTTTATTATTATATTTCTACTTGCGAATGATTTTTTTGGTCTTACTAAAAATTTCAAGCCTTATAAACGATGTCATATTTGAAAGGTCATTGAAGCCTTAATTGTTTTTTCCCGCACAACAGATAAGAACGATTTGAAAGGCTTCCTTAATTACCGGCCTCTCTTCACTCTCCATTTCCTTCTAGCTTATTTCACGTCCTTTGTTTTAATTCAAATCATAGGAGTATTCCTTCAATAGCTTTATTCATTATTCATAAGTCACACACAGGGATCGATAGAGGATTGTACTGTATGGTAGAAAAAATTCCCACGTTTCAAAATTCCTCTGCCGGCCAAATTTTGTTGCATTCGTTATTGCTGTTGGTGTTGCTCGCTCCGGAATTATTCCACACACCTCGTCAGAGACACTCACAGCAACGGCGATTACGCACCAATGACGATGACGTACGTACCAACGACGTTTAGATACGAGTACACTCGCAGAAATATTCTAACAATAAAAAAAAATTATAACCTGAACCATTGCATTATCCTTAATAACTCAACGCCATAGAAACCTACTCTCTCTCTTCGTCTCTCTCTCGAAAACACACACACACAAATAAACACAACTGCATAAAGAGCAAGCGAGTGTTAACGAAGGAACAAAAAAGTGGTTGAAAATATATGTACCACGTAGTTGCTGCCTTTAAAGAACACGGAAGGTAAGACCATGCAAGGATGAAGGCATGAAGGTATACGAGTATACAAAGGTACCAAACGAATGGATGGTAAAGTTTAAAAGCGTATTTACAAAAAATGTCGGTCGGTCGATCGGTACACTACGGACATATTCTTGGCTGTTCGTTGGTGTGACAGAGGAAAAGCAAAAAAAAAAAAAGGTGCGAGTACAAACAATATTTAAAAATGCAGAGAGAGAGGAAGAAATTTAAATTTCATAAAACCGTTTTATTTCTCAAGGTTTCCGTTTTTGGTTACAAGCGTGTGAAAATTTTACTTTACTGGTGTTGTTGTTGTTGTTGTTGTTGTCGGTGTTGTTGTTGTTGTTGTTGTTGTTGTTGTTGTTGGCATAGATGTTATTTTTTCGGTAACTATTGTTGTTTTATTATAGTTCATGAGATCTATATGGTCTCTCTTTGGTCGCTTGATGCAGTTCTGCATCGCCGCGTCCTTGATAAGGACGCTACAATTATCGCTTCGCTTGGTCCTGGTCTTGGTCTTATCATTATCAGGCAGAACGAAGATCGGCTCATAGTTAGTGACATTTTGGAAGGCTTCTCATAATATCCTTTATTAAGAAATGATTACAACAACGGAGCTTGTTGTTATTTACAACAATCAAGAAATTTTGGTTATTGCGTTGCTATTTGTATGCAGAAATAAAAAAAAGGAAGAAAAGGAGAAAGTCGCCGATGTACAAAGAAGCCAGAATAATGCTTGTAGATCGACAGGATTATTTTTCTTACTTAAAAAATTTCATGCCAACAAATATTTTTTGTGAATCGATTTGGCCTCGTCCTCGTCAAGTTCGATTTGGAAGCAAACCGGTCTTTTTCGTTTTATATTTTAGTAGAAAATCTTCAAAAAATTATCAATTTCCAACTCCCATCCAATTCCAATTCCATTCCATCCTGTTCCAATTATCAACTCCCATTTTTGCATTTTTAACCAAATACTCTAAATTCATGCTAGCTATAACTTTTCCCTTTTCTCTTTTTCTCCTTCTCTTTGGAAGTGATTTTATTTGAAAATTAAGCAATTCCTTTTTTACGACTTTATTTTTCGGACTTTTATAGGAAATTTATTCTATACTTTTCCCAAATTCATTTCATTTATTCACCGGCATAATAAAAGTTTGAAAAGAGCAGCAGGAGTAAGAAGAAGACGACACCGGCTTTTTGGTGTCCTGCTTTTCACTGAGTTTATTTTAGGTTGAGAATAGAGCTAGAAGAAGAACCTGAAGCCTGTCTTTCGTAAAAACCAGGGACTTCTTCTTAAAGGACTTCATCATCATCATCAATACCATAAAGTGTTTCTTAGTGGTCCTTATATAAAATTTTTCCCTATACATTTCATTACATCTGCCGCTGCGTTTTTATGCTTCAAACAGTTTCCTTTCTATATTCATTTACTGAAATACTTCGCCTAAAGGACTTCAAAAAAAAGGCAAAAAAGCAGCACGTGGTACACAATTCAAAGGATATGAGCACACTCGTACCAGTCAGTGTTACAGGATATGCAGGACATTGTTTGTATGCATCTATGTATGTATGTATGTACAAATATACAAGTAACTATGTACTCGTATGTTTGCCAGAGTCTATGAGCAATATAGTCATCTCTTTTCTGTAACAGGCGTATTAGGGTTAGCATTTAGTGATGCCATATTATGACCTTTAAAATCCCGTTTAATGGATTATTTAAAAAAAGCGCAATTTTTTAAAACATTTACCTAATTACTCACTCTTTTTAATGGATTTTGTAACTATTTTTTTAAAAATCAGCGTCCCATTGATGCGTCATCAATTTCGTTTAATATATTTAATGTTTAAAGATTTAATGTTAAAGAGAAAGGTAAAAACCTTGCCGAAAACGGTGTGTCCACAAATCAAACCTATCGCGGCAAAACGGAAATTCGTTCGGAAAACATGGAAAGGAAAGGAAAATGGAACCAGGCAGAAAAATTTAATGGCAAAAAAGCCCAAAAAATAGTTCCAATCCCGCAAAATGTCGGTATGTCCACAAATCAAGAGAAGACGAAAATTCAATCCAAAAATAGAACGCAAAATCGGTCAGGAAGAAAAATTTCATTGTAAAAAATCCCAATAAATAACTCTAAATCCCAAAAATGAATGGTATTTGTGTGACAGGTGTCAACACTGTTTGCAGGATCCCCCGTCTTCCTTTACTTTGTCATCAGGTACCTAGTATTCATTATGGTGGATTGTCGAGAAAAAAGTTACGAATATATATATTTAAGCATATTTTCACGATCATTTATTCCTTTCTTCCTTCCTTCCTAAGGGTTTATTTCGAATTTTAAGGTTTTCTTCAACAATCTGACGGTATATATATACTCAAACTATGAGATATGCCTTAAGATATGTCTGTCGTCCTTTCGACAATTGTTGGCTTGCTTCTTGCTGACTATGAAACATCTGTTCGTATTTTCTTCTTGTTGTGATCGGAGCATACTTTTGATCCTGCAGAGGGTTAGGGTTTGTTATTACATACAACAAAACAAAACCATCTGTTATAATAAAAGGCAAAAATATATAATTTGGCATGTGCGGAGAAAAATCAGTAGCGTATTTAGTAGGTTTTTATATTTCGGTGAAGATACCGATCTTTTGGGGCGACTCAAATTCTTATTCCATACTTATAAAAACCTGCCTGCTTCTAAAAACCTTGTGAATATAATCAGTTTAGTTCTTTTAAAGGCATGAATAACTAAAATAATGCACTACTGCCATCAATTGCGTTCAATTTATTGATACATAAAACAATAATGGTTGTTCATAAAAGCTTTTTTATGAGTATAAGTTTCATAAAATCTTATGAATACTTAACAAATTTGATAATTAAATTCAATATGAACTTTCCATAATCTTCTGAATGCGTTGTAGTAAAGTAATAAGCTACGATTGGGCATTAAAATTATCGGAGAAAGACTTAGTAAACTCGTAATTAGCGGCTTATTATCGACGCATTTTTGAAATGCTTACAAACATAACTAATGATGATGATGATGCTGACGATGACTCAGTCGAAAAACCTTCAGGTTGTAAAAGGCACCAGTTAAACGGGTTTTCATGCATTAAAAAACCACTATAAATGCATGTGTTTTCTTCGTTAAATCTACACGAGAAATTCCAAAAACAAGAGAATACAATTCAGCTAAAAACATGTAGATTTTTAACAATAATAAAAGCAACAGGTTTTTCAAACAGCAGCAACAATAGCAAGAAAAAAAACAATAATAAGAAATGTATAATCGCAGAAACTCCTACAAAAGAAAGAAAAAGCAAAAAGTGGGGGGAAAAATCTCTTCATCGTATACTAATTTTATAATTTCATTTAACAACTAATTAAATGGTATGTATTTAAAATAAATTCAAATTCATATAGGTCTATAGAAAAACTAATAATATTAAAATTTTTCTATAAAAAATCTCAAAAAAAATTTTACGGGAGGGGCGGTCTATTTAGTCCGAATGGTCTCCGTTCCTTAAATGCAGTTCTGAAACCTTGTTTTTTTGAAGCTCGACTTTTTCAAGCCTAGTTTTTCTGATGCTCAGTTTTTCTGAAATCTGAAAAGCAAATTTTGGTTTTTTTTTAATTTTTTTTTCTGAAACGACAAAATAAAACTACCAGAACTACAAGATACTCGTACTACTAAAAATTAAATTAGTAATTTTTTAATAAGTAATCTCTAGAAAATGTTGCGTCACAAGAAGCATGTTTATTTGCAAATCGTGCATGCTTATCTTTATCATAATTATCTTTCGATTGTAACTGACAGTGACAGTTTTAAAGATATTCAGACGTTATCGCAGTTCGTTGTGTTAAATTTTGACATTGTCTATTACCAAAAACTCTTTAACCAAAAATACACTACACTGAGAGTAAGAAGAGCACTTTAAAAATGACCACCATCGATTTTTAAATTAATTCTTTTTTAAAAACTGATTTTTTTTTTCATAAAATGTCGTTAAAAACAACATCAAACAATTTGTTAAAGTTTAAAAATTTAAAAAAAATGTTGTGCTTTTCCAATTTAAAATTAACTTTTTAATATAAGTTTATTAAATTCTGAATTCTAACTACTTTTTAAGATTTTCTTCTTATAAGAATATAATCTAAATTGAGTCTCTTTATTTTTGGAAATTTTTAAAATAAAATTAAAGGAGTTTTTTTTTTATAATTATCAACTTTACCAGACAATTATTTTTAACGTTTTGCATTGATGTCAAGTGTATTTTCTCGTTGTTTACGTTGTTTCTTTTGGCGCTATTTTCAGAAACACGCTCGTCTCTCAAAGATTTTCAACTACGATGTGAGAAAATTCTAAACGCTTTTAACTTATATCGCACTTGTTATTGTTTTGTCATGTCATTTTGTTAATACAATATTATACAATGATAAAGAATTGCTTGACACAAAAATGACGCAATGCGCAGGATTTTTGCGATAATTAGTTTTTGCTATATAACAAAATTTATGACACTACAGCAGCAAAAAGTGTAAATATTTATTACTTTTCGCTCCAGCAGAAGCATTTATATATTTTTATAAACAATTTTTTGCAAATCATTTTAATTATTACACGTATTTTCTTCTAAAAACTCTTTTCTTTTGCTTTCTGTTTATTGTAAATTTATTGAAAAATATAACTTTTAAATTATTATAAAATTTAAAAATATAATTCATAATTTAAAAATTAATTTTTACATATTTACAAATGTTTACGGAAAATTTTTCGGAATATCTGTTTGATATTCTGATATGGATTCTGATTACGATTTTTATAAAATCATTTATTATGATTATTAATAATTATTTAATCTATTATTAATAATTAATAATTATTTATTTTATTAATAATTATTTAATCAGTGCTCTTTTGTTAATCGCTGAAACCGTTTCAGTTGAATTCATTGGTGTTCATCCATTTTTTGTTTGATTTATCTAATTTTTTTTAAATTCATTATTTTTTTTATTATTATTCATTTGATAATATCTGGATCTGAATTTATTTTAATTCATTTATAATACGATATGTTTTAGTTTTTCTTAGTTTATTCATTCATTATCTGAACATTTTTATTTACTATATCTGGACGTTCATCTGGACGATCATAAGTTTCTTCCTAAAAACTGTTTGAATTCATTTTTTATTTATTAATTTTTATTCGTCTGAATTCATTTCTTATTAACCTAAATTCCAAACACCATCTAAATTCATTTCATATTCAACTGAATTCATTTTTAATTTATCTGAATTAATTTCTTATTCAGCTGAGTTAATTTGATAATTTCTTTTAAATTTCTTTAATTCAGTAAAACTCCATCTAAATTAATTTCTTATTTATTTGAATTAATTTTTTCTTCATATGAATTCATTTCTTATTAAGCTGAATTAATTTCTTATTCATCCGAATTCAGTCAAATACCATCTAAATTCATTTTTTATTTATCTGAACTAATTTTTTATTCATCTGAATTCATTTCCTATACAGCTGAGTTAATTTGATAATTTCTTTCAAATATCTTTCAATTTAGTAAAACACTATTTAAATTCATTTCTTATTTATTAGAATTAATTTTTTCTTCATCTGAATTCATTTCTTATTCATCCGAATTCAGTCAAACACCATCTAAATTCATTTCATATTCAACTGAATTAATTTCTTTAATTTCAAATTTCTTGCAATTCAGTAAAACCATCTAAATTCATTTCTTATTTATTTGAATTAATTTTTTCTTCATCCGAATTCAGTCAAACATTATCTAAATTCATTTTATATTCAACTGAGTTAATTATTTATTTATCTGAATTCATTTCTTTTTCAGCTGAGTTAATTTGATAATTTCTTGGCCTGAATTTTGAAATTAATTTATTATATGTATACTTTAGATTTTTCTTCTTAGTTATCAAGAATAAGAATTCATTGATTCGTTTTCTGACAATTCTTATTAATTTTTTTGGACTCAAAATTCAGATTCAGTAAAAGGCCATCTCATCTGACTTAATTTATTTATTTATTTAATAATATACATTATATGGTTTATTTTAATTTAGACATTAATTTCTAATGCGTCTAATTCATTTATTCATTATATGAAAATTTTTTGTCATTATCCTAACATTAATTATCATCTTCACGAAACTGTTGTTGAATTCTTTTTCTCTTCTACTTTACTTTACTAAGTTCATGCACAATTCATTCATTAGTTATCGTAAATAATTTTTTTTTGATAAAATGTACTCATAAAAGATTTCACATGACAAAAAATCATAAAAACTTTTAAAAAGGCTTGTGGTATACTTGGTTAAAAAATTATCGTTTTTATTCTGATGCAGAAAACTACCTCGCGCATGAAAAAATACGTCAAAATTTGTACAGGAATGTGTCAAATTACTTTGACAGTGGTTACCACTGAAAATATCAAGATTAAAAGCTTTAAGTCCCTTCGCCTTCGTGGAAATACCTTGATGTCTCTGTAATGTGGGTGAAAATAATGGTTGTGCAAGGGTTAAAGAAACGGTAGGTGGCGTATTATTGATCGATTTCAGACGCTAATCGAAATAAGAAGTAAGAAAAGTGAGGGAACCGAGCGAGTCATGTCATGGCAATGCGGAAATCAACAATACTGTGTTGTTACCTACGATACCCACGAGGGTACATGTTGGTTGTACTCAGAGTTCGATTGTACTCTATAGAGAAGCCATAAAAGTTGCTCGTGCTGGCTGTGAAATGGTTATAGTGCTACAGCTACGAGTATAACCACTCTAAGGTTGACCCAAATGGATTCATACTGAGAAGAATCAAACAGAGAAACCACACGAATAAATAAAAAGGAAGGGAGTGGGAGGAAGATTGCCAGATGTAGAGGAAGAGGAAGTAAAATAAGAATAACACCAGAAACCATAAACCATTAGAAAAAGTTTTGTTAGAAATGAGCAAGAAAAAGAGAAAGAGAGAAGTTTAACAGAAGTTTTCCTCAAGAAAACAACAACTTTTCTTTTACTCTGAAGTTATGCTTTGTTTTACACAAAAGCTCACAAGTTTCTTAAAAACACTGAACTATGTTTTATAAACAAATGAAATATCATTCTGAATTAAATTCATTTACAATAGTTTTCTGCTTTTTCATTAATTTCTTTGGGAAGGAGTTACTCGTTTCTGGTATTTACTTTTCCGGTTTAGTTACGAAGCTCTTGCAGTATTTCTACGATAGAGGTTTTAGGTAAAGAATATAATAAAATAAAATAAAATAAAAATTTTTTTGAACGTAATTGAAAGTATTAAGCTTTTAGAATTTCTATGGTTTTGTGACAAAATTATTTGGTTAATTAAGGAATTTCTTCCAATTTAACAATTCTAAGAATTTATAGCTAAACTTTTCAAAAAGGTTAGAGAGTACGCTATAATTTATTATTAATATTAAAAAAAATTAAAAAAAAACCTATTTATTGCAATTTTTTATTGGCAAAACAACTCATTTCCTCTCTTGCTGCTTTAGCTACTTTTATCTATAAATAGCATGGAATTTTTTTTTCTATCTTGAAGACTCTTAAGGTTCATTAAGGTTAAGTTTTAGTCATGCTTCGGTCTATAGAAATGAAATCAACATCGTCTTTAACACTAAAAGGAAATTCTTCTTCTCCTTCTTATTCTTCGTCGTTTTCGTATTTTTCTTTAAGACAGAGAATGCAAAAAAAGAAAAGCAAAAACTAGACTGTAAAGCCTCTCCACACCATCCACGGTATCCTCACTGCTCGTAACGTCCGGTTTGTTGGAACCCAATGGTTCTCGTAAAATGCGTGATTAAATTAGTTTCTACCTGAAACAGCGCTAGAGGTTGTTGCTGATGCTGTTGATGTTGTTGGTGCTGTTGGTGCTGTTGGTAGTCGTTTGCTTGAACTTTGTTTTTGTTGCTGGCATTCTAAAAATTGTATCTTATGATGAGCTGTCACGTCCGTAACGTTGGTGCCAGTCGATGTTAAAGTCATAATATCACTGCTTTTGATTTTAACGATGGTTTCTCGTTGATAATCTCGTTATTCTTGATAATGTTGGTCTTAATAATCACTTCTCTCTCGATGATGCTTCTCTTAATAATCGCGCTCTTATTGATGTTTCTCTTCATAATGTTGAAACTTGATATTATTTAATTTCATGATGTTTCTCTGGATGATGTTTCTTTTAATACTGAAGTTCAAGGAAACTAAATAAGGTTTGTCAGGCGTATGTTTCTTTTCATGATGTTTCTTTGATGATAATGTTTGCCTTGTTAATGTTCTCTCTCTTAATGATGTTTGCTTTGAAAATGTTTGTTTTAATGTTTCTTTAGATTTTTCTCTAGATTATATTTCTCTTTATAATGATGATTCTCTTGATTAAGTTTCTTTAGGGAATGTTTGTTTTGACAATGTTTGATGAACTTTCTCTGGATGATGTTTCTTTTGATAATGATTTTCTTGATAAAGTTTGTCAGGCGTATGTTTCTTTTGATGCTATTTCTTTGATGATGATGTTTGCTTCGATAATGTTCTCTCTTAATGATGTTTGTTTTGAAAATGCTTGTTTTGATGTTTCTTTAGATTTTTCTCTAGATGATATTTCTCTAGATGTATCTAGATGATTTTCTCTAGATAATATAATGATGATTCTGTTGATTAAGTTTCTTTAGGGAATGTTTGTTTTGACAATGTTTGATGAAGTTTCTCTGGATGATGTTTCTTTTGATAATGAAGCTTCCTTGGTAAAGTTTGTCAGGCGTATGTTTCTTTTGATGCTGTTTCTTTAATGATGATGTTTGCCTTGTTAATGTTCTCTCTCTTAATGATGTTTGTTTTGAAAATGTTTGTTTTGATGTTTCTTTAGATTTTTCTCTAGATTATACTTCTCTTTATAATGCTGATTTTCTTGATTAAGTGTCTTTTAGGAATGTTTATTTTGAAAACATTTGATGATTTTTCTCTTTATAATCTTTCCTGATGGTTATCGAGACGATATCTTCTTGATGATGCATCTCTTAATTAAAAATTATTAAAATTCTAAATTATTAAAAATTAATTAATAATTAAATTTAATTATTTTAAATTATTAAAATGTCGTTTGATAATAATGATGTTGTCTTGATGTTGCCTTACGTTAGTGTAGCTCTTAATGATGTTTCTTTTAATAAAATTCTTTTAATGATATTGCTCTGTTGTTGATGAAATTTTCTAATTAATTTCAATTTTAAGAAATTGCTACATGATAATCAGCAATTCTGAAACTTCTTGGTTATGATTTCGAAGAGACAGAAAAAGAGACACGAAATCCCAAGCTTACCACAAGAGGCCAAACAAAATCGTCTAAAGAGAATCTTAGCCGCAGCTTCTGGTAAAACTGGGTATAGTTTGAAGAATTGAACTTAATCAAAAAAAAAAACAACATAACACAGCTGCAGTGGCAAGAACAAGAAAATCACCATAAAAAACAAAAAGACGAAAACAACTTTAATTCATCAGAAATATAGAAAATAAACAAAAGGGGAATAAACAAGAGCATCCTGTATTCCCTTAAAAATCACGTCATTTCATACTAAAGGAAAATCAACGAGGTTGCCAACTTCATTTGTTTGAGACTGCAGACATGTTGTATGGAATCGTGGGCTGGAATAATGGTCATGAGGTACGAAGAAGGGCAATGAGTGGAAGAAGCAGAAAAAAAAAACTGAAACGCGAACAGGTTTCCGGAGAAGTTTTATAGACTGTTTGCTGCGGACAAGCAGAAAACAACAGTATTCAACTTCTCATACCATTTCTTGTTGTTGTTGTTGCTGCTAACGTTGTTGCTGAGCTGCAGCCAATGCTGCTGATCTCTACAAAGACAGATTTCATCAGATCTCTTTTCAAAAACTTAAAACTAAAGTAAATTATGAAATGAACAAACAAAATATTTTCTTATTTTTTTTGGGGCGAAGAAGTTCTTTCCCAGAAATTATTGTGGAATGCATTTAACTGGATTAAAAGTGTTTTTGTTTTTCTCTACCGGCAATCAATTTATATTCTCTTTTCAAAGCTTTTGTTGTATTCGACTGTGAGAATAGTATTTTTTTTTTCTTTGCTTTTCAGGTTACAAAGGAAATTTTCTTTCTCTGAGCCAAACTGAGAAATTTTATGTGCAGTAAACCGTTAAGAATGCTTGAATACCAAAAGCATACTAAGCTAAGAATTTCATGTTATTGGTTCTTTTTCTTACCCTTTAAAACGTTACCACAGTTGTATACGCATATAGACAGCAACAACAAAAATCGGGGTCATCAAAATCACGTAATTTTAATGGAATTAGTTAAAATTCCATTCCATTCCGGGACGCATAAAAACGATTAGAGAATTATTTTTAAATTGTAAAAAGATATTCTCAAAATTATCAAATTATCTGAATGTTCTATAAATTAATGTACAATTAAAAAAAATTTTAACAAAAAAAAAGGAGAAAAAGAATTGAAGATTTCATCATATTTGCCGAAAGCACTTTGTCTCTAAACCAAACTTGTATTTCTCAAACATTTTTTAAATATTAAATTTTAATAGATGTATTTTATTTTTATTAATATCTGTTTTCGCTTGGCCTGGCAACCATGCCGACAACTTAACAAAGCGAAAAACAAACTTGCCTTTTACTATACTCGCACTTTGTTGCTATTTACAGTTGAAGGTGCAATTGTCACCTACAATGAAAACAACAACAAAACGTGAGATCTTATTTGTGAAGTCTGTCTATAGTTAAAGCTGTAGTTATGTCTGTAGTTAAGTAACAACGAATGTAGTGTGTAGTGTGAGTAACAACGAATGGCATGAAATAATACAAACGAATCGATTCTAGATATTCAATTAGAAAAAAAGAATAAATATTGATTTTGTAATATACAAGTAGGTACATATTTATGTATTGTAATAAATAATTAATGTTTGTATTAATTTTATGTTTATTTATTCTTTAAATAAATTACCTTACAACGGTTTTCTGTTTTGTTTTAATACGAAATATACCGTATGTATTCGTCTGGTGTCAAAAGGGTAAGGTGAAGGAGGGTGGGCGCGCGTGTGTGTGTTACAAAAGGTTTGCTTATTTTAAAACATTTTAAAACTTTAATTTTGCATGCAATAAGTTATCCGGAAAAATAACCAAACCAACTTTTTACCTAACGTTCATTTTTCTTTTTTCTGTTGCAAAAAAATTGTTAAAAATGTGCATTCTATTCGTTTATTCTTTTAATTTCATTTTTTTGCTTTTGTATTTTTGCGTCTAATAAAATTTGCATTTGATTGCGTTCACTTTTTGTTAATAAAAGAAAAATTGTACCAACAAAAAAGTCTTCTAAATCTTTTCCGTTTAAAAATTTGTACTCATCCGACCGTTCGTCTGTGCATTCATTCATTCGTTCGTTTATTTGTTTTCACTTTGTTTGTTTCATTTGAATTAGTTACCATTTACATCCGGTTGTTGTTGTTAGTATTCAAGTATTCCTTGTTGTTGTTGAATTTGCAAAAAGCAAAACATGAAAATATCGATGCTGCTACTGACTGCTCAGCCTGTCGTCTAATGATGATTGCTGCTGCTGCTGCTGCTGCTGCTATTGATGCTGTTGCCTGTTGCTACTGTTTTTATGCTGCTACTGCTGTTAGTTATGATGATGATGATGATGCCAATGATGATATTGCTGCCAATCGAAGCAAAAGAAATATTTGCCAAACAATAAAAGACAAAAAATCCAATCTATTGTGATTGCATGGCAGGCAGTTGTTTAGTGCGTTGTATTTTTGCAAATACAATAAACACAATAGATGTAGCTGAGAAAGTGTGTGTGTGTTTATGTGTGTGTCTGCTGTCTGCCTGAGTTTGACAGCCGTCGAAAGGAATTTCAGCCTGTCTGTCCGGTTTTTATTTTATGTTATGTATTTTTGTTGGCCGATTATTTACTCGTACTATTCATTTATTTATTTACTGAAGTTTTAGTTTCTACTTCTTCTTCTTCTTCTTCTTCTTTTATTCCGTTTCAGGTTTTCAGGTTTTATTTATGCAGTTGATTTTTTCTCGACTTTTGCTTTATTGTTATGGGTATGTTTGTTGTTGTCTTTCTTGTTTTCTTATGAATTTACAGCCCAGTCTCACTTTACTGCTTTGTTCCGTGAGTAAATCAAAGTGAGTGAAAGAGCAAATGAGCGCAACTGAATGACACTGAATGAGTTACTTGGTTAGTAACTTAACAATCCACTAACAACAACAAAACTGTTTGTACTCGCATCTGCGATAAAATTCTCTTTCTCGTTTTATACGCGAAGCCGAAGATCGTCGTTACTGAAGTCTTAAACGCGAGAGCGGGAGCGCTTATGAATATGCAAATATTTTATATTTTTTATTAAAAGTGTAGTGAAGTAATTAAGTAAAGTTTTTTATATTCTCAATTAATTTAAAAATTATAATTTCATGTATTTTCTATTTTTCATTATTATTATTATTGTTATTATTAAGTTTCTAACAACGACACCATTTTATTATTTTTTTTATATCAAAATCATTACTTTATTTTATTGATATACTCTCCTTTCACTCTCTTGAAAATTATTGTATAATGATTAAAAATTCATTAATTTATTTAAAACATCGTCACATACATACATATATTGAAACTATGAGATTACGATATTTAAAAATTTTCCAGACAAAAAAAAAATTATAAACCTTGTGGTCAGCGCACAAAAGTGCCTTAAAATTGCGAAAAAATTTAAACGAAATCACGGTATTTTAAGAGCCCTGATTTTTTTCGCCACGAAACCGACAAATGTTTCGAACAAAAACGACCGCAAACGCGTTAGTTAGAGGCGGTTACGGCAAAAATAAAAAAAAGGGCGGCCAAGGTAAAAAAAAGAAGGCAAAGGTAAAAACAACAATAACGGACGACGACGTTGCGGAGATGACCACGACGAAAAGGACCACGAAAAACTCGATCCGACAGCACAACGTTTCGTTCCAGCAGTTCGAGTTACTCTACTGTACTGGTCGCGCTCATGGCCGAACTCAACCCGACTCAGAGCGTTGGCAGAAAAATGCTGACGACAGAGCCCCTGTATGAGTGTGTGTGTGTGTATATATCTCTGTGTTATACCAAAGTGATTCTTGGTTATTGTTTTTTCTTGTGGCGTGTTTAATTTTTCCCAACCTACGGCTTTTAGATAGCACAAGCCACACTTGATGAAATTGTATTTTATTCAAGAATGTATGCGTGTGTGTGTGTGTTTTTACGTCGGCATTTGAACTTTTTCCTACGCCTGAATCTCAAGCATATGCAACGACATTCGGCCATCTGCCGATCGATCGAACACATCTGTCAATGATTTTCCAGTGCGGCATGAGATACGTTACTTTAATTCGACCAGTTTTCAAATGCAAAGCGTGGCTTAAGAGAAGAATTTTATGAAGAGACGTTTGGCTGGAAGAATTAGCGTTGCCACTATGCGAAACATTTTTTGGTTTCCATAGAAAAATATACAAATCTCTTTTGTCACTGAAGAAAGTGTTTTGAAGAAAGTGCTTTTTTTAAAAGCATTTTTACAAATCGTAATGAATGTAATGTTTTCTTTAACTTTTTTAATAATTTTCATAGTTCTCTAAATCTATTAAGAAAATAGACACGAGGCGGTCCTCGTATTCAACATTTTAGTCGCCTTATTTGTTTTAAAAAATCTAGACAATATCAAAAACTAGTAACAAACTTTCAATGGTGTTTTAAATAGATTTCATTCATTACACGATTTTAAACAATGTCAAGTTTTGGTTAAATAAAGTTCGTAATGTCAAAGAATTTTAATTTTTTCAAGTTTTGAATTTTTAAAAACTTTCTAAGTTATAATTTCACCGATTTTAAAACGATTTAAAATACTAGTAGATTTTGAATCAAATCCTTATTTAATTACTTGTGAAATGGGCATTACAAATCTCTTTTGTCACCAAAAAAAAGTGTTTAAGCTTTTTTTTTAATGTGTAAGATACAAATCGTAATCAATAACATGTTTCATTAACTTTTTTAACAATTTTCATAGTTAAAAACAAATTATAACAAAGCAGAATGAGCGATTGAATATAATTTTTGCTCTTGTCTGTCAACTCGTAAATTTAAAAAAAAACTATGGAATTTAATAATGCACCCTTTGATATAAGTACAATATATGAAAAAAAATTAATATGTATAATAAATTTACTATATTTACATACAAATATATTATTTAATATATAACTTTCAAACACTAGTGTTTAATTAACGATTTCAAAACGACTACACACGCCTAACTTCTTAACAGAAAGAAGAAAAAAAATTATTTTGTTTTATCTTTGTTAAATTTAACCATTTCATTTCATTTACGTAATGAAAACGTCATGAAACTCATTACATAATCGAAATTAGTACATTGGAATAATTTCTCTTCAAAAAATCATGTGGCAACATCTGTCTATCATTCTACCTGTACAAACAAATCCCATTCCAGATTGTTTGCCGCAGCAAATTTGGCGGCAAGGTCGTCGGAGCTACCAAAGTCTCTCTTTTATTCAAAGAGAGATTTATTGGTAAGATAATAAAAAGAAAGAGAAAATACCTCTCATGAGTATCAAAAAAATTGGTATAAAATATTTCTCAATGCATTTTAATTTAACTCATACACTCACAGAATTTCTATTAGATTCAATACCAGGTAATGAAAGATATGATAAGGCACAGGAGGTAACTAGAGATGACAACTTAGAGATTTGTTTTCTCAATGAAAACAATATTAAAAATTTTTTAATTTATTAAGATAAAGACATTAACTGAAAAACTAATGGAATTTTTTAAATTTAATAATTTCATTTCATTTATTTTCTATCATACAAAATATAATAAATTACTTTGCTACTGACATACTTTTGGAATACCGAATTTAATTTTATAGAATTATTTCGATAACATATAAAATACAATAACAATATGAACAAATAAACCAACAACAAAAGCACTATACATTTTTATACAGTTCGCGTCTCGCAAACGTAATGGAATTAAAAGGCATTGAATAATGTATAAACAAAAATATGCAAAAGGCAACAAGAACACAAATATAAATACAACAAAGTAGAAATCATTGTCTGGGAACTGTTCGGGTATAAAACTCTCCTCAACTACAACAAAACAAACGGCAGATAAGATAAAAATTAGACAGCGTAGCCGGTTCGCTATATTTTTGTGCTCTCGATTTAGCGTTGGACAACAAAAACAAGCGATAATAATGAGGTAAATCTACTTTGAACTCTTCCTACCCGCAGCACAAAATTTATAAGACTCAGTTGGAAATAAATCAACGGAATGTGGTTAACTTACGCGGTATAAGTTAATGTAATTAAAGTACTTTATTCAAAAAAAAACATTAAAATGTGGTTCACAGCACTTAATATATGTATACCTTACAAATCTAAAATGTGTATCTATATAAAATATTTTACTGAATAAGTTTAAATTTAATACTAATCTATGAATAACTAAATCATTTCCACTCAAAAAAAAATGTCCTATTTTCCAAATGATTTTATTGTCGGCAAGACTTATCGAAAAATCATTTGCTTAAAAACCAATCAGAGCAATTGTATTTTTATATAAATACTTTGCGAAACCGACTATTAAACTATTCAAAATTTTAATTAATCCAGCAAATACGATTCAGTCAAGTTACAAAAAAAAATGGATCAAAAAAGCTTACGTATATGAATACAATTAAAATTACTAAAGCACTTGTTTTTTGATTAGACTTAGCAAAAAAAAAATCCAAAACTAAATAAATGTTTAACTTACTTTATCAACTGTCTGCTGCAAGTAACTTCTATAAAGAGATATTACCTGAAAAAATAAATAAAAATTGCGATATCAATTTTTTATTCATACGTTTCGTATAAGAATATGAGAATTTATGAGAATATATAAATATATTGTACTTTTATTATTTATTTAGAAATTTTGGAGTGGCAATGCTTCCTGTTAGTAAAAAGAGTATTTTAGAGTAGCTAACCTAGAGAGAAGAACCACGAAAGAGCTGCCAACATTCCTAAGAATTTAAAAAATTTTGAGGGGTATTATGTTTAACTTCGCGCTCAACACAATCCTTCCATTAGTCCAATTTCTTTAATTTTATTTAATTTGGCAATAAATTTTTTAAATGTTGCAGCTTCCAATCTAATTTTTTGTTAAAAAAATATATCTGAAAAACATAATTATTTGGCGATGTGACTTCAGGAAATAATTATTTAAGAAACTTGTAATAAAATGTTAAAAGTTTTAAATTTAACATCATCCATTGCACGACCATTATATGAAGTTCATATTATGAACTTTGCAAAGAAGAATCCTCAAGAAAAGCTATGTCATTTTTGCCGAACTATTTTTATAAAAAATGCAAAAGACTGCTGTAATTTGTACGCAAAAAAGTCAACAAATTAGAAATGGTTCATTTGGCATATTTTAAATTACAACACAAATAAATATTAAATATTTCAATTTAAATTTTAAAGATTTTAAATTTAAATTAAAAAAAAATTATTTTGGTAATAAATCCTGATTTTTCTTGAAAGAAAACAAAAAGTCTCTATTTTATCTCATTGTTACGACCGTGTTCTAAATAAGTTTTCAATTTTAGTTTAGAAACAAACCGGTATCGGCAAACCGGTATGTGCCATATTTAGTTTCCTTTTTTCTTCTCAGCAAAAAGTATCGCACTTAAAAATTATTCTAACAGTTCATTGAATAAGTCCGTAGGATGACAAATAGATGACGTAACTAGAATTTTTTCCATATGATTTTTATTTAGTACTAACCTTCAAACGATAGGTGTATAAATTTGACAGCAAAATTATTATATTTAAAAAATTATATTTATTAAATTTTAACAATCCTAAACATTCGTATTTATATATTTACTATTGCGAGAAGGATTTTCATGATATTTATAAAAAAGCAATAAGCTTATTTGAATATACATAAATACATAGAGTTTTCCCCAAAAATTTCAGTGAGTAGGCAACCCAGGCCCACATATTTTAAGAGAAACCAAAGCCATATTTTTATCATTTAAGAGACAGTTAAAAGAGAAAAACTATACTGTTTAATCTTATTACAGCCAAAGCACATTGCGGCAGCGACAGCGGCAGCAACTCTCTCTCGCTGCTCAGCAAAGTACATTAGAGCAGCGACAGCAAGTCGGCTATTTGTTTTTGTATTCTGTATCCCATTCTCTCGTCTTGAAAGAGAGCGTACTCTCCGTATATTTTTCAATACAATTTGTCGGATTTTCAGTGAAAATTGGCAACACTGAGTGAAAAAGAGAGTGGAAAAAAGAGAGTTTTGCTTGCTGCCGTAATAGAATCTATTTTTCAGGGCAGCGGCAGCACCCATAAGCCCCTATATAATTTTCTGTTGCTGTTGCTGCCGCTGCCGCAATGTGCTTTGGCTGTTAACATTTGTTCCGAAGAGAAAGCTGCAAAATTTTTTAAAAACTGAAGTTCTTCCGGCTGACTGTTAATATTGAATTGATCGACAGAAATTCTGCTGCGAAGTCGAATGCAAGCTTGAATGGAGGTACGCTTCAATGAGAAGCACTTAATGTTATACGAGAGTATCTTGTTTGAAGGGCCTCTTCAAAGACAAGGTTTTAGTGTTAGGTAATGATCATTATGACAGTATGACAGCACATAGTAAAGAATAAAAAAATCACTGAATTCACTAATTTAATATATGAGTTTAAATTAAAAATAAAAAATGCAAAAATTTCAGACGCGGTTTAGTACAGAAAACAATAATTGAGAAAAGGTAATCTGTTTTTGAACATTTTATATTATAGACTCTATAGAAATAACGAAGCAAAGAGGAAATGCTTTAATACTTTAAAATAATATATTTATGACATTAAAATTATACAAATCAGAAACTTGAGATTATTAAGCGATGAACAGCAACAACGATAAGAAATACTTAAAAAATGCATAAAGTGTGATAATTAATAAATCATAAGGGATTACTTATTTTTTATTAAAAAAAAATTTTAAACTCTTTAATGACTTTAATAATTCTTTATCCTCTTAGATAAATAACTGGCAGCAACCACCGTTCCCTCACAAAATTCACAACAGATTTGGTACAGATTATATAACAGAGGCAGCATTTCTCCTGCTCAAATGCGGCAAATGTCTGTTCATTAACATTACCATTTAACATTATTCTCTCATGAATTAGTTTTGAAGAGTTTGCGATTCATGAAACTTCTTATCTCTCTCTCTTATTACTTATGGTTTGGTTACACTAGATAGACACTTTGTAATTTTTCTAAGCAAAAAAAAAATTTTCTCTAAGCGAAAAATAAGTTTTTTAGGAAATATTTACTGTGAAACAACAACCAAATGTCGCTTGTGTGAAAAACGTACTGACACGCATTACAAATTCCTTTTTTCAGAAGTCTGTAAATGGCTTTGAGCTTTGCTTTTCACACAAGACAATACTTATTATCACCATTCTTTCTGTTTGCTGTTCTTGCTTTTACTGTCCTAATTAATGCAACCTCAGGTTTTAGCCAAACGCCTTACTTTCAGCTTTAGATTTTCACTACGTGGCTAATATTTATACTACAAACAACGAAGTTACGAATACATTAGACAGAATATACAAAACGATTTTTCTACAATTACTCTTAAGTTTAAAAGTGAGAAAAGGAATCTGTTTTAACTCGTTTATGACTGTAGCAAAATAAAAAAGGGTTGCTTGCTATAAACAGAAATCCATTTATCCATTCATTGGTAAATTGTTACTGAAAAAATTGTAGATATGATAATTAATCATGTCTCTTTCATTTACATCGCAATATACTCGTAGCAAATTTTTTACGGTAGCTTTCTATAGTTCTGTACAGATCTAGTCAGTAGAACGTCGAAGTTTAAAACGTCTGTAGACATAACCGTTAAAGGTAAATAAAAGGAATGGTATGGGAAGAGAGGGTAAGGTTAAAGGAAAGTGTATATAGAAAAAATGTATACCTCGGACATCCTTTAATTCAATCTAGCCCGTCTGCGTGTCTGTCAAAATCTCGATTACAGAGCAACGAATATAGACATCGCCACGAAATCTGACACAAGTATTGTCTGTCAGTGCTCTAACTATTTGGGGCAGTATAAATCAGACCGATGACCTTTTATATAACTTTCTCTACTTGTAGTGATGGTATATGTAAATCTGAAATTATATTGCGGAGTGTAACGTTTTAAATAAAGCTTGCTTGCAGGAAGCTTCTTCCTTACGTTCCCAAAGTAAATTTTTTCATCTAAATTATTCAATTATAAGCTATAATGAAATGAAAACGGTGTGAACCGTCGTTTACACTGAATTCGATTGGACCAAGTGTATTTGTCCTTCAAATTCTCGCAAAATATCGTATTTACACTCTCGAATAGAATGAATATTTTGCCATCAAGAACTACCGAGGTAAAAAGTCTCGTGGGAAATCGAAATCTTGTTGGAGGAAAAGGATTCCACGACGCTACAATTGTTGTAGAGCCAACAGGAATGAATGAGTGTTGAGTCTTGAAATTTATTAATTCAATAAATACTCGTTTGAGCTACAAAAAGGCAAAATAAACAATAACGGTCAACAAAATGCAACATTTTTTATTACCTACTTAAATATTTATCTTTTTATTAATTTTCTTTAACATGACCATGGACAGTCGTCATCAAATTACGAGGAGGTACGGAGTTACTGAAGGAAGAAAGAGAGGTGTTACAGGACAATTTTTTTATTACAATAACAAAAACATAGAAAATAGGACTTATTACTACGTATTAATAAGCTTAACTGAAATTGATAAGAGGGAGAGGGAAAATAGAAGGATAAGGGTAACAAAATCGAATACCCATTAAGCGGTGCGGCGTCACCATATTGCGCTAGCAAGCCCTTAACGACTGCCTTAATGTTGTGGGTTCTGTGGGTAGGGTTGCGTTACAGCTCTCTCTCTCATACACACACTCACTTTTGGTCTAATCTTTATTTATTAATTGTTACAAAACGTTTCGGCGTGAATATCTTGCTTAATCAGTACCATTTTTTAACATTAGCCCATAATTTTTTTTTTTTTATTTTTGTTTTTTTTTTTTGTGGCTTGCTCAAGTTGTTGAGTTTCAAGGAGCGCGGTCGCGGTGTGGTGGTGGTGGTGGTTACTTGATTTACCGCCCATTGCTAATTGGTTTCTTCCCCTCCGACGACTGCAGGAGGGTTAAAAGGGTGGCGGGTGCATTAGTGTGAATTTCACAGCCACTCGATACGGTACCATAAGCCATTACTAGTGTACAATATTTACCCTCATATTGACACGTTTAATTATCATGTGAAAAAATTTTTTTTTCTTGGTTTTGGTAATTATTTTTATAGACACGTTTAGCACTCTCTGTGATTTTTTTTTTTGTTTTTGTAAGCCGAAGTTCGTCATAGTTTATTTTTTAACGGTGCTCAATTCGGTTCTCAAATTTTACGCTTCGTAGTTTTTTCCATACCCAGAGTGTTCCCTTCTAAATGCTTAACGAACGAACCGAACCTTATGCTTGAAGTGCACTCGAGTGTGCTTAAAAGACTCTGTCACTGGACTGAGCCGAGTCTTTTCGGTTTCGTAGCTTGATTATTTGATGTCTCTGCATTTGGCCTGAAACTCATAGAAACCGATGTAATCTTTACGCTGCTAAAACAATGTCTGTTAGCGCGGTTCTTTGGTTTATATTTTTCAGTCTTTGCTTTTCATCTACTCAGCAACATTAATAGAATTTTCTGCAATTTTCTGCAACAGAAGTCACGGATTTTGTCCCTGAAGATTGGCATGTTTTTGTAAGCTTAAGTTTACTAAATCATTGCTCCAACCATTCAGTCTCCGTAATACAATACTGCCCTCACCCAAACGACCTCATCTGGTATTACATCATTGTGTCATTTTGGTTTTTCTATACAATTTCAAGTCTTGCTGCTCTTTTTATTGTACCTTTGTGCCTTTTCCCCTTTTACTGCCGTACATTCTATTCTTCATTCTTACTTCATCATTCATTAATGTTGGCTGTTGGCTATTGTACGAGTACCACTTCTTCTTCTTCACATAGTCCACTTTTTTACCTCTCCTTTGCAAGCTCCAGTTCTGTGCAAGCGCATGGGGCAAGGGGCGCGATTTCCAAAAGGGATCAGTACCGCTCGCCAGAAAAACATTACAAATAAAAACAGAAGTTCAAAATGTATTGCTGGGGAAAGGGGTGCAGAGGAGCCCTCTTTGATGAACTCCCTGAAAATTGAAAAAAGTAATTGCTTTTGATAATTTGATAGTTGTATAATTGGAACCTATGTACTTACCTTTACGCCCATCTGCCCCATCATCAATATTCACTTTTCTTCATTTCTATTTCTTTACAAGCCTTTTCTTTCTGTCTCCATTTTCCATACTTGTGTCACGTTTATCAAAGATATTTACTGCTAAAACTTTTATTTCTTCTTCTTTTTCTCATTTCTTTTTATACGAATATGTTTCTTTTTCTTTGCGAAGTGCTCTTTTGCCAACTTTTACTATAACTTCGTTATTCTACATACTTGGTTATTTAACTTGTTATTGTTGTTGTTGTTGTTGTTGTTTTCTTGCTTATTGCATCGTCATGAGAGAAAAAGAGAGAGCACCCAAGCGTCACCGGGTGAAGTTCCGCCAAATAAAACTTAAAAGCAACCATAACAACAACAACAACAACGTCATCAACATCAGTAACGTAGCACGTCGGTAATTGACTCTGTCTCTGAAGGCGGAAAGTTGTTGTTGTTGTTGTAGTTGCTGTTACTACAAATATGTTTGTAGTTTATGGTTCGCCTACGCGTACGTGCTTCTGCTGTTTACATTGTTACTAAACACATGTTGTTGCTGCTGTTTTGGAAATTTGTCTATTTGTCACGTTAAGTTCCTTTTTCTCACGTAAAATAAATACACCGAACAAAAAACCGAATTTATAATAAATGGCTACCAAAAGAGCCATCCATATACCCCTTTAATGGGGTCACCACTTAAATGAGGTTAAGGTTTTTGAACATTACAAACTGTACTCTTTAAAATATTGCAAATAACTCTACTCTAAGAAAATGCTCTAAGAACAAAAGTGAATTCGTGTTACAAATCTCTAATAGGTCTCCATTTAGTAGAATGAATGATGACTAGACTAAAATCTGAAAACTGATGTATAGTTATAAATACTCGTAATTATCATTGTAATTACTCAATTATTACGATAGTTATTATTCGTGTTACAAATCTCTAATAGGTTTCTATCTGATAAAATGAAGATTAGAGATGGCTATTCTGAGTTACATAGCGGCCAAAACTATCGGATTTTGGCAATATCTCAAAAACTAAAGCTGATAGAAAAATACTAAACTAATTGAATTTGAGGGCAATTGCTCTTAAGCAACAAACATATACTCTTATTTTTTGAGTAAACTAAAATCTAAAAACTGATGTATCGTTATATACACTCGTAATTATCGTTATAATTACTCTATTATTATGAAAGAGCTATTATTACGATAGCTATTATTCGTGTTACAAATCTCTAATAGGTTTGTATCTGATAGAATGAAGAACGAAAAAGATATGGTTTTTCTGAGGTATGGAGCAAACAAAACTAGCGGATTTTAGCAATATCTCCAAAACTAAAGCTGATAGCAAAATACTAACCCAATTGAATTTGAGGGCAATTGTTCTTAAGCAACATTTACTCTTATTTCTTTACTAGACTACAATCTGTAAACTGATGTATAGTTATAGTATGTATAGTCTCGTAATTATCGTTATAATTACGAGGAAAAAATGCTGCGACAAATGTGAGCACCAAGGAATGATTATACTCGTGTAGTCCCAAGGAATAAAAAAGTTAAAAAATCCAAGCGGATTTTCGTCATCCTTTTGATTTGGAGGCAAAAGGTGGTTTCGGCGTCTTGCCATCTTCATTTCGAGCTAGCTCGGAACCTCGTCTCAACTGAAAAATTGTGTATCGTCTGAAAAACATCTGTTTGGAATCGTTTTTTTTTTAAACGATAGAACCTATTCGTTTCATCGTACACAGAACCAAAACAGTACGTCGTATTGAAAACAGTTTTCGTCAATGTGAAAATTTTGTTAACAATTTTTGAGCCAACAATCGACGTTTTCAATATGACGGATATATGGTTTTCAATGTGATTGTTATTAAGCAACAACAATACCGTCGTATTGAATCATAATGAAAGGAACAGTTTGAATACAGAAAATTGAAAAGGAGTGAATCTTCATATTGACAACCGGTTGTAAAATTTGGAATTTTTGAATATTTACTAAATTTTCAATGTATGGATTTCTAACCGACCATGACCGATTGTCAATATGACAACCGATATTTTTTTCTGTGTATAAAAGCTTATAATTCTTTATGTTGATAGATGTTACCACGATAATATGAGTAAATCCTGTCTCTCTGAGTATTGGAAAAATTATTTCTTGGCGAAAATTATTTCCGAGAAATTCTCGTTCACGGTTTCAGTGTTAAGAAGTCTGGTCTGGAAACCTGGAAGGAACTCGTCTCGAGTGTTACTCCATCTCGTTTGAAGCCACAGACAAATTAATAAAAACAATGCACTTCATGTGATTAAAGTGAAAGTTGTGATAATTTTTAGGCCAATAAATCACAGCGATTTTGAAATATACATAAGTAGGTCGACACCGCAAATAAACGATCACAGTCTCTCAGAATTGTGATGGAATTATCAGATTAATACGATACAGTCATAACATATTAAATTACTAATCCTCAATTCTTAAATAAATCCCAGAGAAGCGCCTTTAATTGAACTACCCAGTGGTAAAAATGGTCATGATATCATCGATAATATCCTCATGATTTCGTGTGCCGTATCGACTCGATTTGGCATCCATTTTTCGCATTACATTTACACATAGAGTGCCTAGGGACCCGGAGTACTTCGGGTTCTTGCTTACGGTGTAAGCGAGTAACGAATGAGGCCTATACGCAATCATTTCGCTACCTGCCTACAAAATCTACACCATTGCTTCGATTTCACCTTACGCCGTAAGGGAGGTCCGTAAGTAGTAGTTATTTTTCTCGCTTACAACTACCTTCGTTGCGAAGTACTTTGAAGTTCATCAACAAAATCAGTACGCAATCATCAACGATTTTCAAAGGCCTTCGCTACATTTACCACTGGGTAATGCAAACAAAAGAGAAGAGAGGATAGATAGCCTATTTCTACGAATTCGTATGGCCTACATTCAACGATACCATTCCAACAACAACAACTACTTCCCTACGAGTGCATATGGTTTCATATACATCTAATATTTACCCTCTCTCAGATCAAAAAGTATGTCATTATGAATAACAAACACATTAACGCAGCTCACAAAAGTCACAAGACTGTCATTAACAACGGGTTGCCGTTACTCACAGGACGAAGAGTAATTAGGGGTGATAGTGGTAGGGTGGTAGTGGTGTCATTTCGAGTGGTCTCTCAGTCTATCAGTGTTGCCAACTTATTTAGTTACTTTTTTTTCGACTTGATTCACGCTTACTTCATTAATAATGTACGATAATAAACCAATAAGTCGTAAAATTAATGCAATCTATCTTTGTTAAAATGTGCAGAAAATTGCAAAATTACGCAAATTGTGTAAATTAATTGCCATCACATGTGGGCGTTTGTATGCACGAGGCGTGTAAGGCGCTGGTGCGGAAGTATATCCGTTCGCCTACGCACACTGTAATGGTTGTGTATGGTATACATATTTATACGATTCCGACGAAGTTTGTTTTTCATAATAACAAGAGCAACAACAACACCAGCAACAACAACAATACTAAAAACAGTGCACTAAAACATTAATAGAAAACTGATAGAAATACTGATCTAAATAACCAACAAACTGTGCGCCTGAATATACTTCACATAATCCTATTACTTCGGAAGGATAACGTAACGAGTTGCCGCTTTGGCGCCATCGTTGTATGACGTGCAAGCCTTTCCAGTTGAATGCATTCTAAAGTGGTCAGAATGGAATAAAAATGTATGGATGAGTAACGTTAAAGATACTTTGTATAATTGCGGATGATCGACTATCGAAACGACGAAACGACGTGCAGAAGACTTTAAAAAGGGTTTCCCTCTGAAAAACGGGGTTTAGGGTATAAAGAATGTGGGAAGCACTCATTGAAAATCGAATGAAGATACTGTTATAAAATGGATAATTAATTTCAACTGGACCTTAAGAACCGATATACTTTTTGAATACGGGAGTAATAATGACACTTATCGTGTTACATTAAACAAATACGAGTATAGAACATGTAAGGGTTAGAAAGAGAGTGCTCACATTTCCATGAGAGCTGACCTCAGTAAATGACGTTAAGTTAAAGTTAAGATGACGAAAGAAAAACAATACGAAAAAAATTAGGTATCATACAGGCTTAAAGTTGGTATGACACTTCATTTTTTCTAGATTGTTTTTCTTTCGTCAAGCTGAAGATTTCGCTGCCAATGGAAGTGGGCATGAGTGCGAAGTATGCGCTATAGTGTACATTCGATATAAAAATTCAAGAAAAATTGGAAAGCAGGACAATTTTTCAGACATTGTTTTTGACGTTTCTTATGACGCCAAGTGTAAAAAATTTTGACAACAACAATTTGCAAGCATATGTATAAAATGTTTCGGCGATTTTCTATTGATCTCTTTCTTACAAGAGAGCGGTTTTCTATAGCTATCTAGCTTACACGCCACTTGAAAAACAATACGGAAAAAATTAGGTATCACACAGGCTTTAACAATTTGTGAAGACGAGCGGAAGAAGTGTATTGGACCTACAAAAAAGTCCTAACAGATAAATGGGATAGCCCAATGTCTGTTTATTTACCAAAAAACAACCTGAAAAGAGTTAATTTAATGGATAAAAAGGATTACTTGACTTCATAAAAAATTCTTTTACACAAATTTGTCAACATATCAATTTTCTAGAGTTCCGGGTTTAACAAAGTTCAGTTAAATTCTATAGTTTTTAATTGAATTCTTAAATTTTTTTTAATTCTTTAATCCTGGAATTTCATCGTTGAGTCCGCAAATAGAACATATTATGAAATTCCTCTGCTCACACAGAATTATTCAACCGCAGCCAAACCAAAGTTCAACCACCTTGAAATAGGTCATGTCACCAGGATACATACTCTCTCTCTCTCTCTTTCTCTCTCTTCAGCAACTAACCAATGCGGTGACCATAGACCACATATAAAATTGTGGTGCATAAAATCTCCCACCGAACCCTCAACCATCAACAAAAGCTCTCATGAACATACGTACACTCTGTCACACGCATTCTTATGTTCGAATGAAAAACGTCGGACCGTCTGTCAGACCGATCGGGCCCATTTCCGCCTTATTGGACGTTGGCACGCTTCTGCATTATAATTATGGTCATGACTGCTGGAGGGAGTGGTAAATGGGGCTCTGACAGAGAGGGTGGTAACTGGGAGCTGCACGTACGACAGTAAGTTTATAGCTGTTGTTATCAAAGTTGCCGATGTTGTCGTTTGTGCTGCTGTACTGTTGTTGTTTTTGCTATTGTTTGCATATATCCTTATTATCCTGGAACGTCGTTACCGAGCGCCGTTCAGTGCGTCGTCCCAGCGACTCATTCCTTCGTTCTACCGTTCCGTTCCTTTCGTTGCTTTCGTTGTCCCTTTGGCAAAACAGTTTAAGAAACCATACTCGTTGTTGTTAACTTTATCATCATTTGTACTGATTTTCATTCGCTAAGAATATAATGGTTTTTTTTAAAATATTATTATAGCAATTTCACGCGGGTAACCGTGGGAATCTTAAGCATTCTCAGGACTCAGAAGGCGTGGGCGTGAGAAACAAACTAGTATGAGAAAACTTCTGATTTAAGAATTTTAAGTTTATGGAAAGAAATAAATCAATACTTGAAGTTATTAGAGATGACCACTTTTATCATTGAACAATTCCCAATCAAGAATTAAAAAATCTGATTTATAGCAAAAGTTTACATAGAACCAAAACTTTTTGACTTAAAGGACAATGTAGCTTCCAGCCAGAAGAACGATATCTTTTTAGGCTCCGAGAAATAACGCCCAAATGAAATAAAGCCCAATTTTTTTTAAATGAAGATTTAAAATCGTAAAATTTGGGTGTTATTTCAGTTTTTGGGCTTTACTTCATTTTCGAAAAAACTGAAAACGAAATAAAGCCCATTTTGGTTCATGGTTTCATTTTTTTGTAAAAATTATAAAATTTCTGAAAATGGAAAACCGCCCAAAATTACGGCGTCGACTGAACTTTAATGCAGAAATAAAATTGCAGTTAGCTTTTTTGAATTTAATTCTCTCCCGCGGTCGAAGGCCGCTCACGCAAAAAGACTTGGCTGCAAAATAACTTGTGCAATGGAGTCAGTGTTGAGGGTTTTAATCCCTGCCACGGCCGAAGGCCGGCATGCAAAAGGACACTTTTTTCCTGCGCAAAGGACCCTGGGTAGAGAAAGACTTTTCAGCAAGGAGATGGTTTTGTTGGATTGTGGTTTTGCTAGTAAAACAACATTCACTGGGCTCTCTAGCTAGACAGATGGCGCCTATTTCAGCCTATAGCACATATTATTACAAATTTTTAGGTACCAAGCTCATATCCCTAACCACTTTATTATTGAAGTTATAGCGGAAAAACAAAAACAATTTAACATTTCTTGGAACCTAAAAGAAAATCGCCGTAGCTGGCACCTAAAACATTTTCTAGACATATGGCGCCTATTTCGGCCTATAGCCCATATTATTAAAAATTTTTAGGTACCAAGCTCATATCCCTGACCACTTTAATATAGAAGTTATAGCGGAAAAACAAAAACATTTTAACATTTCTTGGAACCCTAAAGAAAATCGCCGTAGCTGGCACTTAAAACATTTTCTAGACAGATGGACATATTATTACAAATTTTTAGGTACCAAGCTCATATCCCTAACCACTTTAGTATAGAAGTTATAGCGGAAAAACAAAAACATTTTAACATTTCTTGGAACCTAAAAGAAAATCGCCGTAGCACCTACAACATTTTCTACGGCTTATCTGTACCGAGATATTATTGAAAAGATTTTAACATTTCTTGGAACCTAAAAGAAAATCGCCGTATCTGGCACCTACAACATTTTCTAGACAGATGGCGCCTATTTCAGCCTATAGCACATATTATTATAAATTTTTAGGTACCAAGCTCATATCCCTAACCACTTTATTTTTGAAGTTATAGCGGAAAAACAAAAACATTTTAACATTTCTAGACATATGGCGCCTATTTCGGCGCCTATTTTTTCCTATTTTAAAAAATATGTTCTTTCAGCCTGTGGACGAATTATAATCGTACGGCTTATCTGTACCGAGATATTATTGAAAAGATTTTAACATTTCATCGAACCTAAAGGAAAATCGCCGTAGCTGGCACCTAAAACATTTTCTAGACATATGGCACCTCTTTCAGCCTATAGCCCATATTATTACAAATTTTTAGGTATCAAGGTCATATCCCTAACCACTTTAGTATAGAAGTTATAGCGGAAAAACCAAAACAACATTCACTTGCCTCTCTAGCTAGGTATAGGCCATTGACCTTACCTTATTTTAAACGGTATTTAATTAAAAATCACTAAAAGTTCCAATTATTTAAAACTAAAATGCAGTTTTATTTTAAAAAATATGCTCTTTCAGCCTGTGGACGAATTATAATCGTACTGCTTATCTGTACCGAGATATTATTGAAAAGATTTTAACATTTCTTGGAACCTAAAAGAAAATAGCCATAGCTGGCACCTGCAACATTTTCTAGACAGATGGCGCCTATTTCAGCCTATAGCCCATATTATTAAAAATTTTTAGGTACCAAGCTCATATCCCTGACCACTTTAATATAGAAGTTATAGCGGAAAAACAAAAACATTTTAACATTTCTTGGAACCCTAAAGAAAATCGCCGTAGCTGGCACTTAAAACATTTTCTAGTCAGATGGACATATTATTACAAATTTTTAGGTACCAAGCTCATATCCCTGACCACTTTAGTATAGAAGTTATAGCGGAAAAACAAAAACATTTTAACATTTCTTGGAACCCTAAAGAAAATCGCCGTAGCTGGCACCTACAACATTTTCTAGACATATGGCGCCTATTTTAGCCTATAGCCCATATTATTACAAATTTTTAGGTATCAAGGTCATATCCCTAACCACTTTAGTATAGAAGTTATAGCGGAAAAACCAAAACAACATTCACTTGCCTCTCTAGCTAGGTATAGGCCATTGACCTTACCTTCTTTTAAACGGTATTTAATTAAAAATCAATAAAAGTTCCAATTATTTAAAACTAAAATGCAGTTTTATTTTAAAAAATATGTTCTTTCAGCCTGTGGACGAATTATAATCGTACGGCTTATCTGTACCGAGATATTATTGAAAAGATTTTAACATTTCTTGGAACCTAAAAGAAAATCGCCGTGGCACCTACAACATTTTCTAGACATATGGCGCCTATTTTAGCCTATAGCACATATTATTACAAATTTTTAGGTACCAAGCTCATATCCCTAACCACTTTAATATAGAAGTTATAGCGGAAAAACAAAAACATTTTAACATTTCTTGGAACCCTAAAGAAAATCGCCGTAGCTGGCACCTAAAACATTTTCTAGACATATGGCGCCTATTTCGGCCTATAGCCCATATTATTACAAATTTTTAGGTATCAAGGTCATATCCCTAACCACTTAAGTATAGAAGTTATAGCGGAAAAACCAAAACAACATTCACTGGGCTCTCTAGCTAGATATAGGCCATTGACCTTACCTTCTTTTAAACGGTATTTAATTAAAAATCAATAAAAGTTTTAATTATTTAAAACTAAAATGCAGTTTTATTTTAAAAAATATGTTCTTTCAGCCTGTGGACGAATTATAATCGTACGGCTTATCTGTACCGAGATATTATTGAAAAGATTTTAACATTTCTTGGAACCTAAAAGAAAATAGCCGTAGCTGGCACCTGCAACATTTTCTAGACAGATGGCGCCTATTTCAGCCTATAGCACATATTATTATAAATTTTTAGTTACCAAGCTCATATCCCTAACCACTTCAGTATAGAAGATATAGCATAAAAACCAAAACAACATTCACTGGGCTCTCTAGCTAGATATAGGCCATTGATCTTACTTTCTTTTAAACGGTATTTAATTAAAAATCAATAAAAGTTCCAATTATTTAAAACTAAAATGCAGTTTTATTTTAAAAAAATATGTTCTTTCAGCCTGTGGACGAATTATAATCGTACGGCTTATCTGTACCGAGATATTATTGAAAACATTTTAACATTTCATCGAACCTAAAGGAAAATCGCCGTAGCTGGCACCTAAAACATTTTCTAGACATATGGCGCCTATTTCAGCCTATAGCCCATATTATTAAAAATTTTTAGGTACTAAGCTCATATCCCTGACCACTTTAATATAGAAGTTATAGCGGAAAAACGAAAACATTTTAACATTTCTTCGAACCTAAAAGAAAATCGCCGTAGCTGGCACCTAAAACATTTTCTAGACAGATGGCGCCTATTTCAGCCTATAGCACATATTATTATAAATTTTTAGGTACCAAGCTCATATCCCTAACCACTTTATTATTGAAGTTATAGCGGAAAAACCAAAACATTTTAACATTTCTTGGAACCTAAAAGAAAATCGCCGTAGCTGGCACCTAAAACATTTTCTAGACATATGGCGCCTATTTCGGCCTATAGCCCATATTATTAAAAATTTTTAGGTACCAAGCTCATATCCCTGACCACTTTAATATAGAAGTTATAGCGGAAAAACAAAAACATTTTAACATTTCTTGGAACCCTAAAGAAAATCGCCGTAGCTGGCACTTAAAACATTTTCTAGACAGATGGACATATTATTACAAATTTTTAGGTACCAAGCTCATATCCCTAACCACTTTAGTATAGAAGTTATAGCGAAAAAACAAAAACATTTTAACATTTCTTGGAACCTAAAAGAAAATCGCCGTAGCACCTACAACATTTTCTACGGCTTATCTGTACCGAGATATTATTGAAAAGATTTTAACATTTCTTGGAACCTAAAAGAAAATCGCCGTATCTGGCACCTACAACATTTTCTAGACAGATGGCGCCTATTTCAGCCTATAGCACATATTATTATAAATTTTTAGGTACCAAGCTCATATCCCTAACCACTTTATTTTTGAAGTTATAGCGGAAAAACAAAAACATTTTAACATTTCTAGACATATGGCGCCTATTTCGGCGCCTATTTTTTCCTATTTTAAAAAATATGTTCTTTCAGCCTGTGGACGAATTATAATCGTACGGCTTATCTGTACCGAGATATTATTGAAAAGATTTTAACATTTCATCGAACCTAAAGGAAAATCGCCGTAGCTGGCACCTAAAACATTTTCTAGACATATGGCACCTCTTTCAGCCTATAGCCCATATTATTACAAATTTTTATGTATCAAGGTCATATCCCTAACCACTTTAGTATAGAAGTTATAGCGGAAAAACCAAAACAACATTCACTTGCCTCTCTAGCTAGGTATAGGCCATTGACCTTACCTTCTTTTAAACGGTATTTAATTAAAAATCACTAAAAGTTCCAATTATTTAAAACTAAAATGCAGTTTTATTTTAAAAAATATGCTCTTTCAGCCTGTGGACGAATTATAATCGTACTGCTTATCTGTACCGAGATATTATTGAAAAGATTTTAACATTTCTTGGAACCTAAAAGAAAATAGCCATAGCTGGCACCTGCAACATTTTCTAGACAGATGGCGCCTATTTCAGCCTATAGCCCATATTATTAAAAATTTTTAGGTACCAAGCTCATATCCCTGACCACTTTAATATAGAAGTTATAGCGGAAAAACAAAAACATTTTAACATTTCTTGGAACCCTAAAGAAAATCGCCGTAGCTGGCACTTAAAACATTTTCTAGTCAGATGGACATATTATTACAAATTTTTAGGTACCAAGCTCATATCCCTGACCACTTTAGTATAGAAGTTATAGCGGAAAAACAAAAACATTTTAACATTTCTTGGAACCCTAAAGAAAATCGCCGTAGCTGGCACCTACAACATTTTCTAGACATATGGCGCCTATTTTAGCCTATAGCCCATATTATTACAAATTTTTAGGTATCAAGGTCATGTCCCTAACCACTTTAGTATAGAAGTTATAGCGGAAAAACCAAAACAACATTCACTTGCCTCTCTAGCTAGGTATAGGCCATTGACCTTACCTTCTTTTAAACGGTATTTAATTAAAAATCAATAAAAGTTCCAATTATTTAAAACTAAAATGCAGTTTTATTTTAAAAAATATGTTCTTTCAGCCTGTGGACGAATTATAATCGTACGGCTTATCTGTACCGAGATATTATTGAAAAGATTTTAACATTTCTTGGAACCTAAAAGAAAATCGCCGTGGCACCTACAACAGTTTCTAGACATATGGCGCCTATTTTAGCCTATAGCACATATTATTACAAATTTTTAGGTACCAAGCTCATATCCCTAACCACTTTAATATAGAAGTTATAGCGGAAAAACAAAAACATTTTAACATTTCTTGGAACCCTAAAGAAAATTGCCGTAGCTGGCACTTAAAACATTTTCTAGACAGATGGCACCTATATTTCAGCCTATAGCCCATATTATTACAAATTTTTAGGTATCAAGGTCATATCCCTAACCACTTCAGTATAGAAGATATAGCATAAAAACCAAAACAACATTCACTGGGCTCTCTAGCTAGATATAGGCCATTGATCTTACTTTCTTTTAAACGGTATTTAATTAAAAATCAATAAAAGTTCCAATTATTTAAAACTAAAATGCAGTTTTATTTAAAAAAATATGTTATTTCAGCCTGTGGACGAATTATAATCGTACGGCTTATCTGTACCGAGATATTATTGAAAACATTTTAACATTTCATCGAACCTAAAGGAAAATCGCCGTAGCTGGCACCTAAAACATTTTCTAGACATATGGCGCCTATTTCAGCCTATAGCCCATATTATTAAAAATTTTTAGGTACTAAGCTCATATCCCTGACCACTTTAATATAGAAGTTATAGCGGAAAAACAAAAACATTTTAACATTTCTTGGAACCCTAAAGAAAATTGCCGTAGCTGGCACTTAAAACATTTTCTAGACAGATGGCACCTATATTTCAGCCTATAGCCCATATTATTACAAATTTTTAGGTATCAAGGTCATATCCCTAACCACTTCAGTATAGAAGATATAGCATAAAAACCAAAACAACATTCACTGGGCTCTCTAGCTAGATATAGGCCATTGATCTTACTTTCTTTTAAACGGTATTTAATTAAAAATCAATAAAAGTTCCAATTATTTAAAACTAAAATGCAGTTTTATTTAAAAAAATATGTTATTTCAGCCTGTGGACGAATTATAATCGTACGGCTTATCTGTGCCGAGATATTATTGAAAAATTTTAACATTTCTTGGAACCTAAAAGAAAATCGCCGTAGCTGGCACCTACAACATTTTCTAGACAGATGGCGCCTATTTCAGCCTATAGCACATATTATTAAAAATTTTTAGGTACCAAGCTCATATCCCTAACCACTTTATTATTGAAGTTATAGCGGAAAAACAAAAACAACATTCACTTGCCTCTCTAGCTAGGTATAGGCCATTGACCTTACCTTCTTTTAAACGGTATTTAATTAAAAATCAATAAAAGTTCCAATTATTTAAAACTAAAATGCAGTTTTATTTAAAAAAATATGTTCTTTCAGCCTGTGGACGAATTATAATCGTACGGCTTATCTGTACTGAGATATTATTGAAAAAAATTTAACATTTCTTGGAACCTAAAAGAAAATCGCCGTAACTGGCACCTACATCATTTTCTAGACAGATGGCGCCTATTTCAGCCTATAGCCCATATTATTACAAATTTTTAGGTATCAAGGTCATATCCCTAACCACTTCAGTATAGAAGATATAGCATAAAAACCAAAACATTTTAACATTTCTTGGAACCCTAAAGAAAATCGCCGTAGCTGGCACCTAAAGCATTTTCTAGAGAGCCCAGTGAATGTTGTTTTGGTTCTTCCGCTATAACTTCTATACTAAAGTGGTTAGGGATATGACTTTGATACCTAAAAATTTGTAATAGTATGGGCTATACTATACAGCTACGGCGATTTTCTTTAGGGTTCCAAGAAATGTTAAAATGTTTTCGTTTTTCCGCTTTAACTTCAATACTATAGTGGTTAGGGATATGAGCTTGGTACCTAAAAATTTGTAATAATATGTGCTATAGGCCGAAATAGGCGCCATATGTCTAGAAAATGTTGCAGGTGCCAGCTACGGCGATTTTCTTTAAGGTTCCAAGAAATGTTAAAATGTTTTCGTTTTTCCGCTATAACTTCAATTTGTAATAGTATGGGCTATACTATACAGCTACGGCGATTTTCTTTAGGGTTCCAAGAAATGTTAAAATGTTTTCATTAATATCTCAGTACAGATAAGCCGTAGGATTATAATCCGTACGAAAGAAGTTTTCGAACAAGAAGAAGAAGAGAATTATTCTATTAAGTATACATTTCTATTTAATCATTTAAATTAAAATTCTGTGATTTATTTTACAAAATCAGTAAAATTAAAATTTAGGAGACCTAAAGTTTAGCGCAAAATTGGAATCTGAAGAAATTATCGTAGTCCATAATAACGTCAAGTTATTTTCTATGTATACGTCTCTCGCAATCTTTAAAAGTTTAATTTTCCAAATAGAATTTTAAATTAAAAGTTTGGAGGGACACTTTGTACGCGCACTATACGACGCATAAAAATACTTTTGAAAATATAATTCCATTTTGACAACGCCTCTCACATTAGCTTTTCATTGTTGAGTCTCACAAAAAAATTTCAAATGACTTCTAATCTTTTTGAGTGCAGTAGATTTGCACTATCATCATCATTATCATCTTCTTTGTCTTCTTCTTCTTCTTGAGGGCAGATGGAACACTCGCAACCAAACATACACAGAAAAAACAAGAATAACTCGTCAGAATGTCAGCTTTTAATATTATTGCAAGGCTTTACGTGTTTGAAAATGTTAAAGAAAAACCACAAGAAATACCATAAACTAAGATGGCGTAAAGAAGAAAAAACTTATAAAATGTTAGAAGAAGAAAAAGGATATAAAAACATGGATATAAAAGTCGGGAAAAGAAATCGTAAGCACACAAAAATATAAAATTTTTCAACCAAAATGTATTTAACATTTCTTAATAAAAAGTAGTAAAAATCATGAACTTAATTTTTAAAAATCTCTCTATTTTGAACGAAATAAAAAAGCCTTAAACCTTGATCTACATGGCTAGGCCGATTTCGGTTTAATACTTTAGAAGAAGAGCGAAAGAACTTTAATTTCCTTTAGTAACATTTAAAAAATTAAAACTTATAAAAAATTATTATCAAAAATTTAATTAAACATAGAGCAGTGTATTAATTATTTGATTTAGATTTAGATAGATTTTACTAATAGTGAAAATTTTTTTCATTTTAGGCTTTCTTGTGGCAAACTTTTAGAAAAACTTTTAAATTTATAAAATCAATATAGTACTATACAAGAGACTTTCATAATGTAATTTCAAAATTATTAAACTAGTTTCCACAATTTTAATTAACTTAATGCAAAAATTAATTTTAACTCTCAAACACTCCAATTTTTTTTAGTACAACACCGACTCTTATTCGTTTTTGGTGTTTCTGGTGAAGGGAAAAGTTTATTTGCCGTAATAACGGTAAAAAAAATGTGTATAAAGATTATTATTATTATTACAACCTTAACCGAATTTTCGATAGTATTCAAATGGTATGCGAGAGCGAATGTAATTTTCCGTCATACCTTGCGAATAATGGTTCAGAGATATCGAAAATTCATTCCAAAATTATTCAATTTTACTATTATTTGAAATGAATTTCCATAAAAACTCGATATTTTATAGTTCTTGGATATTTCTGAAGAATACTCTTACTAGGCCGTTTAGAAAAATAAAAATTTTTTTTCTTAAAAATTTAAATTTTCTAAAGAAAAAATGTTGACCAGAGTTTTTCTTTGAAAGTATGTACACACTTTTTCAACATGGTTAAACGACTGAGGAGAATGGTATTAAAATCAGGATTGAAAACAGAAAGAGAATTCTATCAATCTTACCTTCGTCAAGTGATTACCAATTACCCATGAAATGTTTAGAGTGAAAAAGTAATGCATTGCTGACTTTGTCTGCTGGGTGTAGCGTGAACAGCGTTTAAGTTAAGCTACTCAAACTCTCAAACTTCAGCCACTTTAAAAGCATTAAAATTTTGCTCCAAACAAGAATTGATACAAACAAATCGTGTCGTTTTCCTTTGCATTATTTTCGAATGGTTATTTTTAGCCAGCAGCTACAGTATTCAAGGTTTTTCCAAATGGCACAAAAAGAACGTATCGTATGTACGGTACGATACAACAAAAGGCCATATAAAGGCAAAATGGATTTCCTTTTGCGTAAACAAAAATCGTTCGACTGCAAGCATGAAGGCAAACAATATTGCTTCATCTCAATTAGCAATTTGCAATTTCAATTTTAATTTAAATTTATGCACAAATCTTCGAACTTCTTCAATTCAATGCAGACTCGCGCGCCATCAACGGCGGGCAGACGAATGTTGTTTAATGAAATTCGAACAACATGTCACTAATCGATTAAGATGAATAAACTCAACAGAAACCATAACAGCAACAACAACAACTACTACTACAGCAATTTAAATTCAGTCTAGCAGATCGAGCGAGCAAGCGAGCGATCGAGCGACCGACCGACCGTCAGACGGACCGTCAGACCAGCCCCCACCAACCAATGAATCAGATTCAATTTAGTTCAGTTTTTTTGTTTTGTTTTTATTCAATATCCAGTTAAATGACTTTTTTTCCCTGTAATTTATTTATATTTATTTTAAGTTTCGCTTAATTTGGTAGAGAGATTTTTTCTTTGTCTGTTTTGTTGTGTGTCTATATTGCGTTGTCTAAATTTGGATTACTGTCAGTATTTATTGTCATCAATATTATGAATTTATTTTGTGATTTCTTTGAATGGAATATAATACGTGCCTTAAAAAAACACTTCCAAGAAATCGATGCATTCAAATTGTATGCATAAATATATCTACTTTTTCATAAATTAACAAAAATATTTAGAAATTTAGTTCAATCTACGTAGGTTGATCATATTTTTAAAAGACTAAATAAAATAGAGTTAAATGTTAAAAGGTTTTTTTCAGTTTTATAGTATAAAGCAAAACTGAAAGTAATCAGTAAATCTATTTAAAAATTGATTTATTAGTAATTTAAGTAAGCTCCCTAATTCTTCTTCACTTGCCCTTCCCTCTCTTTTCCCTTTTCCTAAATTATAAAACCAACTTTCTCCACCAGAGCACATCGCAAATTGACCACAATTTCCAAACTTTTCTTCAATAAACCGAAAGTTTATAAAAGAAAATGATTTAAAGGAAAACCTTTCTACCCACCTTTCCCCCTCTTTCTCGCATTTCCAACACAAGTTGTTGGTTCTTCCGCCATAAACAAATATAAAATATGTTTTCTGCCGCAGTGTCCTTCTAAACGCAATCAACTTGGCGGACCACTAATCTGCCGACCAACCAGCCTGCTGCCGATCGACCAACCAATTTGCCAACTAACTTAAATCGTAGCTGTTGCTATAGATTACATGAAAATACTCGTAATATAAGGAAATAGCAAACATTAACGAGTAAGAAATACTTATGTTGACCACACCGAAGCATGCACACCCTACACGCGTGGTCTAATAGCAAATGAAAATGTGGACCGATTAAACAAGCCTGTATTTGCTATAAAAGTGCTGTCATTGATTTTAACGCTGTAATTAAATTTACTGTACTAAAATGTAAGCAAACTGCTGTCAAAAGGGCTGACGCGGTCGAAAAGTTAAAAGTTCAGCAACTTTCGACTTTGACGAATGCTTTGCTTATGGGCCGATGCTCGTAAGAAAGCATACATTGAACTCAATTTCGATGATAATGACAACTAGAGTATGACTTATGTGTTGAGACAAATAAATTTAAAACTTAAATTCTCCCCAAATCGTCTTAAAGTTTAAATCGAGTAATAATTTAACTACTTTATAGTGTATATGTAACGAAAAAGTATTGAGCACGTTTCCTCTAATGTGTTACAAATGAAAGAATTAAGTTGATATTCTCCCTCCGTTGGTTTGTAGGGTATAAAAAGGGAGCCATGAAAAGGTTACATAGTAAAAAAGGCAAAGCCAAAGCCAAAGAAATAGCGTAAATAAACTAAAACAGAGCTAAAAAGTCAAGAGGTTAAAAAGTGCTGAGGTATCAGTTATTTGAAACCTTGACTTGTTAGCCATTTAGACAGCAAAAAACCGAAACGAATTAACCGGGGTAGTGGCTGCTTTCTTACCACAAAGAGTAACTGAAAGTGCCAATGTGGCAATACTGATGTAATTGAGTTAATTATTAGGAAATTCCTTAATAACAAAAGCCTTATTAAGCTACAGCTAAAGGGTTTTTCAACTTAATCTCACAATTTTATGGAAGTAAATGATGTTCAATTAATTATGTATTATATAATTAGATTATAAAGAAATTACAGGAACAGCTTCATAAAAGTTACTGATTTTAATTGTATCCAGAATAAACTCTATGAGTTGTGAAGAAGATCGTGAATGGAAGATGAAAGGTCTTCTATTTACATTCTAAGAAGAAAGACCTTCTTGATGTAGTTATTTCAACGGAAAAAGAAATCGAGAAGTTTTTGGAACAAGAAGCATATCGAACAAGAAAGACTTTCTCGGTGAATTTCCGCTAAATATTGAAATATCGTGCATTTCAAAAACTTCTAAAACGGTTTAGATCGTCATTTGGAAAAACCGAAAAGCTGTAATAACGAGTTTATTAACGAATGTGTGCTAAATAAAAGCACAAATATCGCATGACATAATACTAACTCTTCTTCGAATGAATTCAAACCAAATTAGTTATAGTTACCTACATTCGAATATACAATATGTACTCATATAATAACAGAAGAGGAAATAATACAGAAATGTCACACCAACTCGCAAAGTCGTATGTATTTTTCCGCTGTTCGGACTTGAGAGCACTGCACTCGGCAGCAAAAACCGACCCAGCAAATGTCAAGGTTGATGTTGTGAGTCAAATGTGTACAGAAAAGAAGTATTCCACAAAAAATAGGAGAAAGACCCAATGCACATTGATGATAGTAATTGGACAAATTAGCAATTAGTCAACGCCCTGACCCTTCGCACCTTCACCGCACTTGGAGCTACACAAACAACAACCCAGCGCAGCCCACACGATGAAATGAACTGTGAATGTCAAAAAGAAGTTGCAGTACGGAAAAAGAATAACGAAGAACGGAAAAATCGATTTGAGTCGTACTCGTTGAGGTCGTTTGAATGAAGGTAAAAGGATTTCTAAAAGCTATCCTATAATTTTTAACAATACAACCAAGCAACAAAACGTAGAACTATAGAAATAACAAATTTAGAATTTACTTTTTTCAACCGACAAGGACTTACTTTTTATTTGTAGTAGAAGGAAGAGGAAGAGAGCGCCAACACAAACAATTTTAATACTTCTTTTGTAATAGGTTGTTTCTTTCTTTTTGCGATTTCTTTAATTGTAATGCATGTACATTTTTATTAATTTTCTCTCACTTCTCTTTTTCTTTGCAACGTCCAGATTTTTTTCGCTTTTTAAACTTCAAAATCAACACTACTTCTTCATGCTTTATTTAACGCTTACACAATACACAAATTAGCTCTAATTTTTTCTTTTTTTCTGTTTCTTTAATATGTATTTCGTTTAGCTGTTTTGCTTTTTATTTTTTTCGAAGATTTTTTTGATGTAAACTTCATGATGATTATTGACTGCTGTTGAAATTATATAATTTTGACAGTTATTCCGCACAAACTTTACTTTTAATTAACTTCAAACAGAATAACCACATTTAAGGCTTTCTTTTTTGATAAACTTCTTGTAAAATGTACATTTCTATGTTGTATTTTTACGGAATTAGTATTGCAAATATTTTTCAGCTGTTTAATTACAAAAAAATATAAGATCACAAAATCGAATACGCTTCCTCATCGTTTTCAACCGTTGTCTTCGGCAGTACGTTGCCAACTGTTTGTGCTTTTGCACTTGCTCCAACTTCGTTGAATTCGTTTTAGCCGTCTGTCTGTTTGCTTGCGTATCACCCTCCCGCTCTTCCGATTGTTCCGTAAACTTCCTATTAGTGTTCCACAATTTCCCATATCAATTTGCGTGAAAATAGTGTAGTACAAAAACAAATTAGGCTTAATTGTTGTTGCTATTGTGGAGCTGTATTTGCGCTTTCATTCTTTTACTCTCTCAGCATTGCTCCAAACGATGACTTGAAGACAAAACACGACCCGTACGGCCGTGGTCAGATGAGCGACAATTTTATTATTGTTTCTCTGCAGAAAATCTTACTTGCTCTCTTCCAGGGACAGATTTTGCACGACACCAAAAACAAAAACTACACTCATGTAACTACTATCCTTACGAAGTATATTGTTGAAAACAGTGCTGTCATTTCATAAATATATATTTAGTAGAACATATGTACATATTTCAAGAAGAAAAGAAGTGTTTTTGAAAAAGGGAGTTTTTTCAGATAAATAAAAGAAAAACGTTGAAAGAAAAATTAATTAAGATCAAACGTTATCAAATGCGTCAATGCACGGAAACACAAATAAATTAAAAAGCATCGTAAGTAAAAACAAAAAAAAAAATTTCAAAAATTTGGGATAATTGTCCTTAATTAAAAACGAATATTTAAATAAAAATTATGTACTGAGTTTCTGCTACAAAAGCGACCGAAGTACTCGCATTTAAAAAGTCACTTTAAAAAATTAATAAATTCTATAATTTATTTTCGTAAGAAATTTAAAAAGATCAGTCAATACAAAAATCCTACTAATTGTTTCTTTTATTTGGCAAAATTGTCTATATTTTTACAGCTCAACCTTTAATCAGTCAAAGAAATCTTAAAAAAAAATTGTTCTTTCAATTTTTTCCGAAAAAAACACTAAAAATGTAAATTGATTTCTGTTTTTTCATCTTTATTATATAAAACAAACAGTATGAGTTACATATTTTTTCTTCTCTTATGAATTTTAAGTAAATGCATTTAAGTTACAACCAAAATGACAATCCGACAACTTTTATATTCTCAAAAATTACAAATTACAAAAATAATACTCTACTAACTTAACTTTTGGAGAATTGAATTAAAGATTTTATTCGACGCAAAAGTACTACAGCGAAGCTATTGCTGGAAGAAGCATTTGACTCTAGTGTTTGAAGTAAATTCTTACTGAACGTTTCATTAAAAATTGATATAAGATGCTTTCTCAGGCTGCTCATGTCCTCTGTGGATGCGACTAACTCATTTCTGGAGAAGTTCAACGAATCCTTGTAGGCTGAAGAGTCAGCCAGTGGCAGTCCTTGATTATCTGAATAAACGCCATTCATGTAGAAATCCAAATGACTCCACAGCAGATACAAACATTGTTCCGTGATGAAGGAGCAGTGTAGCAGTTCATTTTGGTTTTCCTTTAGACGGGCAGTCAAGTCGGCATGAGTGGCTTGAGCTCTGGCGTCTATGGGCAGATTCGGCAATAATGCTCTTTGGCGCAGCAGGTTATCCGCCAGCAGTTTCTGATTGTTATGATACTCTACGGAACCTTTCAGTTGATTCAGGACGTCGCCTAGACTTTGGGTAATCTTCGGATAGCCATTTCTTTGCTCGGGCCATTGCTGCATTGTGTCCGACAGAATCGGCGAGAAGAGAATGGCTGCAGTTCTGTGATCAGCGCTGTGATTCGAGATGGCGTTGCGGCAGTAGAGAGCCAAGTTCGCAGCTATTTCCAGAAAGTATTTCTTGTGCAGGCTTTTATTCGGCTCGTTCGGTTCGTAGAGCACATTTTCCGTTTTAAACATCTCCTTGAAAGTAGTCTCGTTGATAATGAAACGCGAGAATGAAGAGAGCATGAGTTGCCGTATGCGATACATGTCGACAGTGACCTCTTTGTTGACTTCGCGCTGAAAAGGTCTCAGCAATTCCTGGTTTATCGTACGAGCAATTAGGCCCGTTACCTCCGAGAGCTCCTGCAATAGTCCCAGTTCCATGAACGGTGTACCACATCTGAGGATAGTTTCAATGGTGTCACAATGGGCGAGCAAAAAGTGGAGAACCTGAGCATTGACGGAATGGTTTTCGGTGCCAAGTGTGGAGATTACACTATCGCAAAAGTTCAAGGCAGGAAAGAGAATTTGGCGATACCGTGAATGGACGGAAGGAATAAAGTCTTCAGTCTGGCTTTTACGCACGATATTGCTGGCTTGAACGTCGGGATGCATATCGAAGACCTGCATCGAAGAGAGGACATCTAACATTCTGTCTCTCAGCAATAATTCGGCGCCCAAACTATTGCTGGAGATTCGGAGCAAGAGAGCCATTTTCGATTCGTAAACGTACAGCGCCCTCATGTTTTCGGGAGCGCTTTGTAGCACTCGGCAGAGGGCATCGTCCGATTTGGAAAGGCTCTCAATAATGTGCGATAAGTAACCTCGGTGAGAAATGTAGTTTATCAAATCCATCGAAGGGTCCAGATCGAGCAATGTCTCAATGCACGACAGAGCCGACATCTTGCATATATCGTGACCCACAGTGCAGTCGTGGCAAACAATATCCAACAGTTTCTCCCCGAAGGGCCGCACAACCTCCAGTGACATGCGCATTTGATTACTTTCCAGAGCGTTATCGTTGTATTTGTCCAAACGGGTTGTCGCGGAGAGCTCGTCCCTTTTGTCCTCCAGTTGGTGATGGTAGTGCGTGCCCTTAATGATGCACATACAGTTCAAAAGCGCAGCATACAAGTTAATTCTGAGCTTTTGCGACGACACTTCGCTGACTATAATCCATTCCAAAATATTTCGCAAGATGAATTTCAGACTCAAGGCATGCGATTTCGCGGTGGTCACCATGGACGCTACGCCGCCACATTCCAACTGCAAGGAGCTGCTGATTCTGCTCTCCTCACGGCTCCTTGTGGTGTCCGGCAAGGGTTTCAGGAAATTGCAATATTTCAAGTTGACCAATAGCAATAGAACGGTGCCGGACAGCAGAAAACCCAGCTCGAATATTGGCTTGATTGCCACCACTTTGCCGAGTACTTTTTGAAGAATTTCCAGAATCAACTCCTGTTTGGTGACGACCGGTAGGGCCAATTCGGGAGCAGCAGTAAAGAGCATTTCCGTCACTTGACCCCAAGCGTCTAGAAACTTGACGCTGGCGAAACTCTTGCTCTTCTTATCGTTAATCTGCAGAGCGTATGAAAGAACAGAGTCTATTTCCTGCAAGATCACCTGCCGCTGAGCACTCACTATGGAACTCTGGACGGTGCACAATTCATCGTTCAGTATATCGTGCAGTTTTTTTATATTGATCAGTTTGCGTCCTTGCGTCTCCACCTCGGTTTCACAGTCCTTGAGTATCTTCTCCAGCAACGAGCTCTCGAAGAAACACCAATTGGGCGCCGGTTGAGTTTTGATTTCAAATTCCAGCAAATCGACGAGATGACAAAGGAGCATTTGCGACCTTCCGTCCGCTGCCTTATTGCTGAAATAGCTGCTTGCATCCGCTGGTGCACCAAAGTAATGACTCAACTCCAGCGACACACCATCGCGCGCGGCCCTGCCAGAGAAGCCCATCAAAAGCTCGCACAAATGTTGAAATCTGCTGATTTGACTGGTGTAGGCTATTTGCTTCAACTCTATCGCCGTGCACTTCAGTAAATAACTCATCTGAGTCAGTACGTGCGACTGATTGAAATTGGGAAATGGCAGAGCCGCCAGATGTCGCGATAAGAAGTCATTACAGCTGCGTAGATAACGCAGAATCGTATCCGAGGTCCTTTGGTGCGCGCATAGGGCGTACAATAGACAGTAGGCCTTTTCAGTAATTTTCTCTGATTCCAAATCATATGATCTTGTCGTCTTCGTGGTGTCTAAGTGATTGTCTAAAAGACAAACCAGTGATTTTGTGCAATTACTCGAAGCGTCCATGGTGCTGAGTTTCTGCATTTGACCTAAGTTGCTCTCCTTCGAGATCTCGAAACCGAGCAGGAAATGGGTTAAATTCGGCGCCGGTTGTATCACGCAGCTCTGCATCAGAGTAATAATGGCTTCCTTGATTTGTAACTCGACATCGGTATTGGGAAATCCTCCCACGTCGTCGCTTTCATTATTATTCGCGGCGTAGGTCTCACATTCCAAGCACTCAACAAAGCCGTGACGTATTTCCACTTGAGTCTGATAACTTTGTGTGAAAACATCGATCAGCAAGGAGTTGACGTTGGGCCAACGTGTGGCGAGGCTCAATATGTTTACGGAAGCCAAAGCATGACGCGGTAACCGGCTACTGTATGTGATGAATTTTGTCGTTACGAAGAGATAATCTGGCCGGCGAGTACGAGGATTGACATCCATTAGCAGCTTATTGGCACCAGACAATAAAATACAACTATTTGCGACGGAATGAGCATCGAAGAATTGATTTTGTTTGGCCAAAGCAACCTCTACTATATTTAAAGAGTGCAGAGCGCAATCCTCAAGTTTCGCTTTTCCCGGAAAATTATTGTACTCGTCCAGTCTGATTACCGCTTCATCCATAATGAGCAGAATCTGTCGCAGCAAATCCGATTTTGTATGCAACTGCAGCATAATGTGAAAGCCGGGAGGCGGATTTTGATCCGAATTCTCGACGAAATCCTCCGGGCTTATTTCGTACACCTTCACCAAGTAAGAGAGGAATTTTAAGCATTTCTCTGCGACCGCCCACTTCTCAGCCGCGTCTTTGTAATTGCGATTATAAAATTTCAAGAAGATGCCATTAATTACAAACGCCAGATAAGCATCGCAGCCAGTACGACGTTGATTGGTGCCCCAACTTCTCGGTATAACCGTGTTGACCAAGTCGTACAGCATATCCAAAATACTCTGCGTGAGCGGAAAGGTTTCGGCGCGGCACTCGTTCTGTTCGATTTCCATTTCCAAATTGCAAATGTAATATGAATTTTTGCCTGAAGTAGCAGAAATTATTTGCGATGCTTCCAAGTTGTTCCACAATTGAATCGCCGAGTCTCTGGTTTTGGCCAAGGATGCCAAGGTGTTGGCAATTTGTGCTTTTAGATTCAACGGGATGGAACACGTCAGCAAGCCGAGAAGTATATGAATCGGAGCCCAATTCGGGTGCTCACAAATGGCCACTCTAGCAATTTCATCATATGTGGCTACCGCCTGCACTACACCTAACACAGCACACAGGCCCTCTATCTCCTGAGGATTAATTGATTGATTGAGGAGACGACTTTTGTAGATGGTGTCACTTCCCGGAAAGTGCTCTTGCCTCAGGTTTGTATAGTATCGCGTTAGGGAGCTAAAAAAATGCTCCCACGAAAGGGTGGCACTACCCGACAGCCCTGTCGCTTGCTTGAGAAGATTGAAGGTATTTCGTGCTGATTGTTCGCAACTGGATAAGCCAGCAATCATTTTCAAATATGAAACAAATAATGATGGCGGCAGCAGCTCACCTGCCAGCCGGATGAACTTAAAAAGGGATACCGAACGCGAAGTCACTTTCGAATTGCTGCTTCCGTAATCCAGCGAACCCCAATAGTCCACACAAAGCGAAAGCCCGGCGCGATTGTCTTTGTAGAATTTTCCTATACACAGCATCAACATTTCGAAATTGTGATCTAAGTTGGCCGGCGGTTCTAGGCCCTCTTTCGTGAAGCACATGACCGTTCGCGCAGTTTCATCAGCTCTCCCTCGCAGTTCCGTTATTTTCGAATTCATGAACACAATAAAATCGGTGAAAATTAAATGCACACGCCGGTAAAAGAATTCCGAATTGAATATTATATCCTTTTCCAGAATATGAAAGAAGATGTAATCAAATATTTTGCTGGACAAACAGTTATCGATTATTTGCTCATCGCGGTCTATAACATTGGATGCCGAGTTTTGCAGATTTTGTGGAATTTGTCGCAAACTAGCTAAAGTCAGCCCGAAGGAAAATTTCAAGAAATTATGCAGCCGTGTATTTTCTCCCCAATCCTTGTCGGCGTTTAACACTTCATATAGTTTTTGCGTAAAGCCAGATTCACTGAGCACAGGCAAGCTTTGAGCAGGCACGGTTGCGCTATCATCTTGACGCAGTATTGAGCTCGTATCTATGGCGCACAGATATGCCATGAGCATAGTAACTTGCACGTCATCCATATTTCCCGGTTCGTTTTTTATACTTGCAAAATACTGTATCAGTCTAGTAACTGTATTTTTAGATAAGCCTCTCTGAGCTGACCAATGGAAAAACGCCGTTGCCAGTGCTAGGCGTATTTCGTTAAACAATGCCAGAACTTGATGCTTGTGTTTTTTTGATCCGAAGGCTCGGTTTTCCGTGAGTAAAGCAGTCTCTGTTTTCAAATCCAATACATCCAAAATGTCAATGATGCGACTGAGAATATCATATTCTTCTACCAGGTTTTGAGTGAATGATGAAATTAAATGGGTAACTTCCTTTGGTACATCTGTTATCCATGAAACACCACTTGTCGCTTGAAAGAGGTCTCGCAGAGAACAAGCTATAGCTTTTCTGCCATCATAATACAACAAAATGGCAACTAAACCACGCGTTAATCCCGGGTGTTGTGGCATTTGCCGCTGTGCAGTGCAAAGCAATTCTGTTGATAAATATTCGTCCAAATCAAACATATCGGAGATAATTATGCTCTCATCCACAAGATCCTTCGACAATAGCATGGGGCAGTTATGGCCGGGAATGGATATGCCCTCGGTTATTCCATTTTTTAATTGATTTCGGCTGTGCTCATTCTTGGGTGGATTCCGTAAGAGAACCGAAAATATTTGCTTGTATTTTTTCAAACATAAGTCAAGTTCCATAATGCCGCTCCCGGTAGGATCCTTTAAAGATTTCTCTATAACTCTGTATAAGTGTTTGTATGGTGACCACGTATCTTCCGGTATTCCCTCCATGGTTCGATAAGTAACCTATTTATAAATTGTATTTAATTAAATTTAAAATGCAAATTATTAAAACCGAAAAATCACGCAGCCACAGAATAACCAACGTTGTTGCAGTTGTCAAACTCGACAAGGCTTTTTTTTTAATTTGAAAAGGCTCGCTCAGAATCTACAGAAATATAAGACATTACAAACCAAAAGGTTGGTTTATTTGACGGAATAGGCATTTTCTTAAAAAGTTTACAAATAGCTCTCTAAAACTTTCTGAGAATGTATAGATCACTATCACATTACTAAAGCTAATTAATACTAGGAAAGTAAATGATATTATTTATTTATTTTATTTTGGCATCGTTTGCAGAACATTTGTTCTTGCCTCTCTACGAGGGAATGACCTGAAAACTCCATGGAGATTTTTGCTTATGTTATACAGGGAAGATATTTTCTCCCCTTTTCCCCTTTCTAATCTATAGAAAATATTTCAAAATATTTCGTTTGCTTTTACATTGGGCAAAAATTGCTTTCAACTTTCGTCCGCTTTCGTCTTTACCAAAGTACCAAAGGAAAGGAAATGGAAGGAAAGCTTTACCAAAGGAAAGCAAAAAAATTTGCCGGTACGGGGGTGTCTGTACTCATCAACCTTCTCACCGACGAACTTAAACTTGATTTCGAAGTTGAAAGCATAATTGCCTAATGCAAAAGGGGACTAAAGAATGATCTTACATTGTGCTTCGTGTAAAAGCGGCAAATCGATAAATGTTGCAGCGCAACAACTTTTAATAAAAATATGTAAATGACAAAACAGAGTGAAATTTTAATAAAATTTAGGTACAAAAAACGATTTAAAAATAATTGGTATAATTTTTGATTGCTGGTACACGGTGTATGACACCACAAAACTGGTACTGTACCGGTAATTTCGGTACAGTTGGTCAGCCTATTCATGCTAATGTAAGCAGCATTATATGAACCAGATTCTTTGGTATAAACATAGTATAAAAGTCGTAAAGTTGCCTGACTCTTCCATAACGAATCTCTTCCGTCTCCTTAGTAACGGTTGAAAATTCAAAGGATTTCATAACATTGTCCGTATTTCAACCGATGCCACCAAAACTATCTTAATTTTGTTAACATTTTCCAAAAAAGTATAAGAAAATTTAAAATTATGGGAAAATCCGACAATATTAATGAAAAACATGAATCTATACAAGATATAGCCATCAAGTTGGTAGAGGAGCAGCAGCGTTTAATGGAGGCAGAAGACGGTCCTAAGGAGCGAACAGTTTTTATATTGGGTAGCAAAGGAGTTGTTAGTTCAAAAAGAAGTTTTTCATCGATTTTCCAACCCTTACCAAAAAATTCATTGAAGCTTCATTTTTCAGGGTAAATCCAATGTCATAAACAGATTCCTTGATCGAGAGGACAACTTGCGGCCCACCTTGGCTCTTGAGTACTCATTTGGACGACGATCAAGTTCTGGCCAGAATACGCAAAAACAGATCTTGAACATTTGGGAGCTGGGTTCGTTGGAAAATTCCAAAGAATTGATTGAGGTGCCGCTCCGAACACACGGTGTGGCTAATTTTGCAGCCATTATAATGATCGATTTGGCGCAACCCAATCGTCTATGGCTGGAGTTGGAAGCAGCTTATTTGGGTTTGAAAAACGCCTGCGCGAAATTGTTGAATGAAGAAGAGGTCACCTTGTATCGAGAACGTGCAGCAGAGCGTATTAAAAAGGATCATGTAGATTTGCCAACGTTAGAACCGATGCCGTTTCCAGTTGTCTTAGTAGGCGGCAAATATGATGAATTCATGAATTTTGGTTGGCGAGTTGAAAAATGTGAAAGATTAAATTATCCTCTAACGACTTATGTATTTTTAGATCCTGAACTTAAGAAACATGTATGTCGCTGTCTACGTTCCATGGCTCATGTCATAGGTGCCAGTTTACTTTTCTATTCTCAGAATATACCGAAACTGAGCAAAACTGTGCGTGACACTATCAGCCATCTCGGTTTTGGCAGTCCCTCACGCCCCTTTCGGTCCCACATAACAGACTATAATGAAGCGCTGTCGATTTGGTTCGGCAAAGATAGTTGGGAACGCATTGGTGTCCGTCAAGCGAATGTAGATCGTATAGGCTCGACTCTGAATATTGATGTACCGCAGGTGAACGGATCGATTTTAAGTACCACAAAGACTGAAACCATTGATCCGGGAAAGGATCCTGGTTTTCTTGAAAGTGTAATTGATGAAATGCGTGCTCAAAAAGATGAAGAATTAAAGGGAATTATCAGGGAATCGCAGTTGAAAGGGAAATTCCAGAGCGTTACAAGTTAGTTGAAGACAGATTTCTGGAAGGCTTTTCTTATTTAAATCTAAAAATAAAAACCAACTTATTTCAGTTTATTTATTTTTATCTTATTCTATTTAAGATGTTTAAGGAATTTATTCAAAATTGTAAAAGCATTTCTTGCAACCAAAACCTAGTGTTGGTGCAGATTTTAAAATTAATTTTTGTATAGTATCGTACTATATTTACTATTGTCATTATTCTAAAACTTATAAAATATGTGTTTATAATTTTAACTAAAATAAAAAAAAAAATAAAACAACTGTAATGAAATTTTCGCAGAAGCTGCGAAGAGACCATGTCGAAAAGATGGTGCTATAAAAAACTTAACTTTTATGTCAACAGCAGAAAAATTATACGTAGGTCAACAGCAGCATACCCGGGTATGTGTTGCGTTTTCAAATCGCTGTATGTTGGAAACTAGCAAACGGATAGTCCTGACATTTCATGATATCCTTAACAAAAGTGTTTTACACCATATTCCCAATCTGAATACTCCTCTGGACTCCCAGTCTGAGTGGAATTGGACAACCTGGACCAAAGTTATGGCGAGTGTTGAGTCTTGAGGGCTGCTTCAGCTTCAGATATATAGAAGTTATATAGTTTAGGCTCCAGAACGGCAAGGCATACTCCCGTAAAAAATTATTAAATTTCTTTTTAAATCGCATATTTTTCGCTTTTGCCATATTTCTAATGATGTAAAAAAATTACTCATTTAGAATGGAATTCTCTTTAATATTTGTGTATAATTCTCTTAACTTTTACAATTTATTGTAAATTTCAGCTAAGTGTTTTTTTAAGTTTAAAATTGTAATTTTCTTTGTAACAAAATTTTAAAAAATTGATTTCGCAATTATTCAATATGATTGTGTTTATAGTTCGAATTAATATTATTTAAATAATAAATAACTTTTAGAATTCTCGCAGTAACGCGTTTTATTTAAAAGCTTAAAAGTTTTTCAATGATCTCAATATACAGCTGCCATAGAATAGAGCTTTCGATACGATAATTTTCGAATAAAAATGGATAAATATTTTTAAAAAAAACTGGAGTTGTTTAGACTGATATTTTTTGGTATTAACATTCTTAGTTATTTTGTGTGGTTTCGGAACTATTCTATAATAATATAACGTCGTTTTAATTAATTATTTTCATATTATTTCTAAGTTAAGGGACAGATTTCTTGGATACTTGTTTTGAAATATCGTAAAATTATTTAAGGTTACATATAATGCTTTCAATTCTGCCTACAGAAATAATCTTTAGTATTTTTGTCTAAAATCAAGTTACACAAAGTACATTCACGTAAACAATTAAATAAGTTAAGCCAGTCCAAAGTTTTCTTAATGAATTACGAATTTTGGCCTTTAAGCGTATTTACTCAAACTAATAACGGTAAACTTATCTCTAAAGAAAAAATTTATTAAAGCAACGAAAATCCAAAACCGATTTTAATTGAAAAAGCCGTCATATTCGAGCCGCAAATCCATTCCTCGCAAGCTTTTAAAAAATCCATATATCTTCCATAATATTGTTGCCGAGCTCTGCTGCGGGCAGTGCTTTAAGCGTGCGCATGGTCTCCATGTAGAATGTAAGCTCAGACGTGACCACACCATGTTGCGGACCGCCGTTATTGGCAATGTCGTGTTTCCGCAAATGGCTCTTCAGGTTATCCTTAAAATTATTATGCACTGCGCCGTAGATCGAGTGTATTTGCTGCTCCGGCAGTATGGGCGCTATGGCTTCGTGCAGCTTCACCAGATGTCGCGAAATGTTGCGGAATGATTGCGACGGTATGGGCGGACGTGCATCCCACAGTTCCAGCTGCATGGACACACAATCGCTGAGAATCGCACAGATCTTGTTTTCGATTTCTTTGATGTGACCGTGAAAGTCCTTGGTAATCGACTCGTAGCCGCTTACCGAGTTGGGTTCCAGTGCTTGAAAATGAGCTTTCATTTTCGGCAACAGCCATAGAATAAGCTGCAGAGCGCGTGAAAGTAGAGCTAAATTTATGCTGGTGATCTTCTTTAAGCCCGCCACATGCAATGCCCCTGCGCCAATGATGAGTTGGCACGAGCGAGAATTGAATGTGCGCAGCAAGTCGACCACATTGCGCGAAAGATAACCGGCCACAATGGGTAAGCGCAGTGCACAGCGGCAATATTCGCTGAGCATTTGAACGAACAACAAGGCAGCACCCACCAAGGTGAACGGTTTCCCCTCCACCAACAGCACAGGATTGGCTTGAGGCGTAATGGAGCTGCCAGAGAGGCCCCTGTGTCCATTAAACGCGGTGGTAGCATTGAGACTATCAGTACTTTTGGAAAAATCATTGGCGGCCATGCGGTCTATTATTTTCTGGAACTCGTTTGGAATGTCAACCTTACGCCAATGCTCTGAATCGAGGAGAAGAGCAAGCTTCTGTTTACGCTCACTATGAAAACGATTTGCGAAGCGTGAAGCCTGCACCTTGACAGCAACCTAGAAATTAATCGGAAAGAGTAGCAGTAGCAGCGCAGAAAGTGTGCATTAGAAAGCCCTCGCAACTAACCTTCAATGGCACACTAGGTGCGCCGCATAATTCCTCGCAGCCATCACTGAACTCATCTACGATGGCTGTCAACTGCTCAATGTCCTCCGCAGTGACTGCAACGTTATCCAGACTCTGCGTCGACACCAGATTGGCACAACGTTCATGACAATAGTTACAGACTGCGGTGAGCAGATCTTGTAGCTTCTCGCGCACATGCGCATAATCGGCAGCTAAAAGAAAAGCATCTGAATCGATAAGATTAACGGAGTTCTCCTTTAGCTCTCCGGTGCCTCCGGCAGCTGCCGCCGCGGTTTGCAACATTATGGTGGTCACCGACTTAATTCGCTGCAGAACAGTCAGCAAGGCGACAGTCGCTTTCTTCAGCAATGTTATCCACTCGTTTATCGAGAGACTCTGGGCTTCTTCTCCGTCGCCGGTTAAGCAGATTTCGGCGTCACTGGTAGCGATGACCTCGATGACTAGTTGTTTAATGATGGCCCGTATTGTGACTATTGCCTCCTCCTTGTAGGCGTCCACAAATTTGAAATTTTTCCTGCGCAATAAACCCATCACGATGCTGACCAACTTGTCCTCTTCGGCAGTAACACTGTCGGACTCGTTGAGCACATCGCTAAGCGGCCGATTGAGGTCTCCTGTAGCGTAGCGCTCGAACTCTGTGGTCAGCATCTTGTCGATTAGTTTCTCCATCTCGTTCAGCTGCATGGGCAGATGTTTAAAGCAATGAACACCCATCAACTCCTGGCTGAGAATCTCTTGGGTGGTGCCTGTAAAATAAATCTATCTTCAGTTTCACTCGAAACCACCGTTTATTTTGGCCAGATCGAACCTATTAAATCGAGCGCTGCTACATAATCCTGAGTACCCAGCAACAGCTGAAGCATTGGTTGGGTTTTGTGCACTGTTGCCATAAGGCACAGCTTATCCAAGGTGTCCTCATAATTCTGTCGTCGCTGAGCAAATCGCATGATGCGAAATGAATCGACAATAAAAGTCAATTTCAGTTTCTGCAGCGAAGCACGCAGCTCTCGAACGTTGCGCGTCGCTTGCTGCATCTCAGCCATAATGGCGTCCTGCGAGGTCATAGCATGAAAAAATGCCGACGACTTTTGCGATACCTGTCGGGCAATTTTCACTTCAACAACATCCAGATAAAGTGAAAGCTGTTCCTGAAGCACTCGACCCGACTGCTTGCTCTCCTCGCTGGGTTTACCGATACCGGGAAAAACTTGAGCGAAAGTCGGCGGATGATGCAATTGAAGATGACTCTTCAAGAAAATCTCCGGTATGACGCTAAGGCTGCATTCATGCACAGGCGAAGCTGGTTCCTTCTGTTGTAATTCACGCTCAGCTAAAGCGAGAGGTGTTCTTTGCGTAAAGTTGCGTTGGTGACGACGGTAGCGTTTGCCAATTTTCGCCAAATACTTTTCAAAATCATTGTGAGTGATTTCAGGCAAATACAACGAAGGTTGAATATGGATTCGTTCGATGAAAGTGTCGCCCCACTTCTTTGTGAAAAGATTGCTTTGTTTACCACGCGATGGATCGTTTAGTACGGCAGGCAAATTTTGAGACGCCGAGAATACGGACCACTCTGGCGGCGGTTCTTTACTCATCTGATTAACGTGGTACCTAGAAACGTGCGTTTCGTAATCACGATCGGAAACACCGTCTAAGGGTAGTGATGGGCATACACCGTTAAAGCCGTACCGACACACAAAGGAGCCTCCCTCACGCGTACAATGGCGATCTCTAAGATGTCTGAGAATTAAGTGGAAAATTGAATTTGTGGCCAGAAAAAGGAAATGTTTTGCAGCACATACTTTACAAAATCTGCTGACGATTTGAAGGATTCACATGGGCAGTAATAACACCTCTCCCAACAGTGACTGGATGCTGTTACCTCCTTGTGAGTACTTGCAGTGACATTTTCGAGCACATTATTTGCGTGTATTTTGTTAGATATTAAAGAATACGGCTTCATATCCATCCTTCCGATGCTGCCTTCTTTGTTCTGGGATTGCATTGTGGCCATCACACATGCTCCTTAAGGTGTATTTGTCCAAAGTTTGATAAAAATTTGGAAATGCTCGCTTGATCAGTAGTTTTAACGTAGTTTGCTTCACCTTGACACGTTTGCCATCAATCAGCGTAAAATGTCACCATAATTAGTTTTGTTTATTTGAATTTTCTTTATGTCTCTTTATTGTTATCTCCAACTACTGTACTAATTTATTATAATAAGTTATTCATTATGCGCAAAGTAAATAGTTCAAAAAACTAGATGAAGAAAATTCCACAGTCCAAGCCAAATGAAAACGTCACTTAAATTACTTCAGCCTTCACTGCCGCCAGGGTTGCTATTACGGTCAAAAATAAAATGCAGGATTTTGTTTTAATGCAGTAGATACATTCCTCAGAAAAACGCATCAAGAAATCGGATAAAAAGAGAGTATCCCTTGCATTATACATATAATAGGGATACGTTCCATAATTTGCAAAAAATGCATAAAACAGAAAAATTACATAAAAGGGACCATTTATAGTGTATATATAAAAACTGTTTACCATTTTTTAATATATTAAAAGAATAAATAAAAACTATACACAACGTGAATTCTCATAGATGAGACTTCAAGGATAAGTTCTCTCCTAGATGGCATCACAATATCTATCATGCATTTTCTTATAATAGAAATCGAAGGGAAAAAGAAAGGGTTTCCTAAAAGAATTGTCACTTTCTTGCTTGTTGTACTATATTTTTCTGATATATCTATTAATTTTGTTGATCTATATATATTTAATGCTACATCTATTTAATTCTATAAACATTCAAAATTATCTCAGTTAAAACTACTTTGGAGCTTCAAAAGCGAAAGTTACATGTATTCTTCTTCTTATTTTGACAGCGCGATTGTGCACAAAATACTCGTATATACATATATCTTTATGTAGGGAGGTGTTCATAATCTCCACAATCGCTATGTAAACAAAGAAACGACATACTCTTTTTTCAACATAAGTAAAATGTCCCCAGTATAACAGCAGGATTTTGTTGTAAATTCTTAAAAACTCTGGGAATTGCATTCCACCACTGTAAAAATTTGCCATGAATTGCATACAAAATATCGGGGATAAATAAAACTTGATCTTGAACTTATGATTCGTTTATAAACATAACCGAAGACTGGCTTTTGGTTGGAATTGCTGATAAGAAAACAATATTGATAATGGTAGGTTTTGTTTGCTCAGAAACTTAACAGACGACGGAAGGCAGGAGATTAGCTTAAAGTGATTGTAGGCAATAAGTAGTGTGATAAAATGTCAAGGATAAATTTATCGAAAAACTACAGGTTGCTGTTGCTGCTCATTGCCAGTGGCCTCTTGGTTATATTGATTGTGTGGCGGCAACTAAAGGTATGCAATAGTGCGAGAAGTATACAAGGCTCAGCATTATTGAAATAGTTTCGTCTACAGACCAACGATTTAGCTATAGCCAGCTTCCAACGTCTTCATGTGAAATCGCAGAATGCACCACCGCTGATTCTCTGGTGGACGCCGATATTGCGGAACTACCACTTGGAGCGTCAGTGCGGATTTCATAAATGTGTGTTCAGCGTGCGTCGTAATCTAATGACGAAGGCTAATGTGTGGGAAAAATTCTGTTAAATATGTATTCCCAATGAGGCAACGATTTTCTTTCTCGCATAAATTTACAGGCAGTACTCTTCTATGGCTCAGACATAGATAAAATCGATTTGCCACTGCCTCGGCGTTCAGCACAGTTGTGGGGCTTGCTGCACGAAGAGTCGCCCAAAAATGTTCCCTTCATCTCGCACGAAGTGATGCTGCGGCATTTCAATTTTACCTCTACGTTCAGCCGCCACAGTGACTTTCCTCTGACAACGCAGTATTTACCGGATCTGTCGCTGCTAACCACGGCGTCGTACCTGGTGCCAATCGGCGAGAAGACACGCTTGCGCCAGCAGCAGCAACTGGCCCCTGTTGTGTTCCTGCAGTCAATTTGCGACACAATGTCTGGACGCGATGAGTATGTGCGCGAGTTGATGAAGCATATCGCTGTGGATTCGTACGGCAAGTGTTTGAACAACAAGCGACTGCCTGAGGAGTAAGTAGCAAAGGAAGAAGAAAGAACTGCATGTGGTTTACGAATATTTACACAATTTGCTCTACTTTATTTTCTCTATTAAAATCAATGGTTAACACAATTTGAAGTCACCGAAGCTCACTGCCATTACTACACCCTGGTACATGCTGGTACATGCTTTAACGCCAAAAAGAAGGTCATTCAAAAGCACACTTGATTTTAGTATCTCTATATCCTTGCACCTCTTTGATCATCGAGGCGTTGCTGTCGATTTACCGTGGTTAAGGGTAATCTTCTCTTGCCTTTTTCCCTCAGGAATTGTCTTGTCGCCAATTCGGACTTGTCAACATTTTGTTTTGCTTTTGCAGGGATTTTAAAAGCTCACATTTTCGAACCTTATTTTCTTCTTAGCGTCATCGAACATTGCTTTATTGAGTTACTTTCGGATTCCGTTTGCGAGCTTGAAGCTAGCGTACTGGCCGAACTTAACGCCGAGATTGATGACGTATTGGAGCCATCGACAGTTAGTGTTAGTTTTTTTTTTGCTAAAGTTTTCTTTACCATTCTTCTCGGATGCCGTGAGAGTTTTGCTTTTGCGCTGAACCGAGGATTTTTATGTAGTACGACAGTACTGGTGGTTTCTTTCACTCGAAAAGGATCTTGCTTCTCGAGGCAGAGGCCATCCGACGGGGGCATCGCCATTGCTGCGGCAGCCGTTTGGTTTAAGCGGAACAACTCATCGTATGAAGGTTCTTTGATTTCTTCGATCCTTAGTCCTAGTTCGCGAGTGGTGTCGCGCAAGACTGGTGGATATAGTGCCCGCGTAATTTCACAGGGTGGCAGGATGTTTTCATTGAGCGCGTTTTGACGTTTGCGTTTCGGGCGCTGTCTGTACGGATGATGACGTTGGTAATGCATCTTGTTGGCCCACATCAAGTCGACGAGATTGACATAGCTTTGGCCCGATTTTTGTGTGCGTGGCATGGCTTAGAAATGAATTAGTTTTCTGCAAAGGAACTTTTTAGAAGTTCAACAATCACTTAAAATTTAATTTTTTTTAATTTTCTACAAAATCAATACAATTTCTCCCGAATCTTTAAAATAATAAATATCTAAAATATGTATTTTCGACTTTTCAGTGAATGTATTTCAGATTTTTCAAGTCTGTCTAGGATTTGATGAAGAGTAGGATTTACATATGTATATATTTGTATATATATTATTTTTTGTACCTTTTAATTGTACCATTCATAGATTGCGTGAAAACTATCTGAATAACTTGGACTCGCCGAATCTGTATCACTTTTTGTCACGTTATAAGTTCGTATTGTCGTACGAAAATGGAATTTGCAATGATTATATATCAGAGAAATTCTGGCGTCCGTTGATCATTGGCTCAGTGCCGATTTACTTCGGTTCACCCACAATCAAGGTGAGCTTTTTTTCGTCTCTGTCGAGTTGACAAAAGTTCGCAGTCCTTTTGTAAGGATTCTCTTTTTTTCGCGTATAGGAATGGCAACCGAATGCGAAGTCCGTCATACACATCGCCGATTTTCCACATCCCAAAGCATTGGCTGAATTTATTACCAAATTGGATGCTAACGACACTGAGTATAATACGTACCTCGAGCATAAATATTCACAGCTGCAACCGATCAGCAACCAGTTATTGACGCGTACCGTGGTGGAGCGCAGCGGCTCGGAAGAGCTTACCATATTCGATCTCTTCGAGTGTTATGTGTGTCAGAAGGTGCATGCAATGCCTCTGGGCGAAATACATCGTGCTTCGCGCGTACACTACGACTGCCCGCAGCCGCTGCTGTATCCACCAATGGCCTCCGAAGAAATGCGGCGATTACGCCACAGCGACTGGAACTCGATTGCGGCGGTGGGTAAGTGCCAGGCACGTATTCTGGATAAGCTGCTGCAGCGCAATACGAATTTTACACGCCAAGAATTCGATGATCTGCTCAATCAGGAAATACGCACCAATAAATGTAATTTTCGTTAATTAATGAGCTAATTAACGCTAGTGTAAATGAAAACCAAAGACAAAGACAGTTTTTAATTTTATTTTAAGATGACCATACTAACATATTCGTTTATTTATTTTTATAAATAATTGTGATTTTTTGTAAACATGTTTTTATCATAAACCAAATAAACTATTATTTTTATCGTATATACGGCAATATTATGAGAGTGTATTTGTCATTTTACTGTTAAAAATCTAAAGATATAACAAAAAGAAAAATAAATATTTTAAAAATAATATAACTCCATTTCCATTTGATTTTAAAAACACAATTCAACCTATTTTCTACTGCTTTAAAAGAATCTATTTAATAAAAATATACAATACAACAATTCTCTTAACTACGAGTAATATTTAATATTTAAAAATAATCACAGTTCATTTGTATATCATTATAAAAGCATGCTCCTGGCTTTATATGTATGTATATACAGTTTATATCCTAATAGTACATACTTGCACTTGTCGCTAATAACAACAACAACAACCACCACATTTGAGACATATTCTGGTGATGAATTTTTGCACTGAGATCACCGAAACCGCTGGTTCCAGAAGTCTGTACTGAACCGCTGGTACATTCAGCTCCACCTTGTCCTCCATCCATTGGAGGAGGACTGTCATCCTCATCGGCCGTCATGCCCGGCACATAATCATTGCAAGTGGGAAAGTTCTTGGGCACCGGCAGCATTTGATTATTGTCGCCCACTTTCAGCACCAACGCCATACCGATTTCCGCATGAAACTCGATGTGACAATGAAACAGCCAGAAGCCGGGATTGTAGGCCTTGAAACGGACTATGGTGTAGCCGCCATCGGGCACTGTCACGGTGTCTTTGACGGGTGCGCTCACCAGGTTACGCCTTAGTAAATTATAGCTATCAAGTTGTTTTACCTGCAAAAATTAAAAGAAAACCATCATTTATTCACCGGAATCGCTTCAACTTTAGTTAGAAATCGGCGGCCCACTCACCAATTCGATGGTAACATTCTTGCCCAAACGCTCCAGACCGACCACCCGGAAGGCGTTGCCGTGCAAGTGGAAGGGATGGTTGGCCTCGAAGGTGAAACCCTCGTCCACGATGATAAACTCGACCACCGAATTGAGCGGCACCTGCAGAACGTGATGGCACTTGCAGAACTCTTGGCGGCAATCGATACCGGCCGCAGCCAGAGTCGTTTCATTGCAGAACATCGAGTCGTCCAACTCATGGCGCGACGGTAGCAGAGCCACGGCGGGAAACTCCAACGAAATGTGATTCAGTTGCGGCGTAAAGAGACGATTCGGGGCATCCACAGTGTCATTGAAGCCGTAGTAGTCGGCCGGATGGAAAACGGGATTGTTCTTGGCGTAAAAGTCATAGTAAACGAAAAACTTGTAGTCGGCAAGCGGTTTTAAGGCGTCCCGGTCAACGCCTGGCGCTGAATCGTATTGCGGCAAAGCTTTCACCTCAGCGACCGTGAGCGAATCGACGTGTCCCGAACCGCGATTCAGCACATTCAATTCGACGCCTTGCGGCTGATGCTGATAGCTCAACTCGCCGCCTGGTTCCTCAAGACCAGCCGCAGAACCTTCATAGTGCAGCACACCAACCTGAAATGCCGAAGTGAATCTCTCGTCACAATCGACGAGGCCTTTGAGGCGTATCCAGTAGTTGCCGGGCGTCTGGTTGGCGTGTATGACGAAGTCAAAGCGCTCGCCGGAATAGGTCACAATCGAGCCCACTTCGACGGCCTCGAAATCGAAGCCGTCCGAGCTGATGGCGGTGAGGCTGTGGTTGTCGACGGCCACTGTAATCGGGCAGTTGAGGAATTCGGCATTGATGATGCGGAAGCGATAGCGGAAGCCGTGGCTTACGTTAAACGTGTGCAACGGAATCTGGTGCAGCGGCACGTTGGCACTGTCGCTATCGGCGCCGGAAGTATCGCGTTTGGAGCGCTCGCTTTGGCTGCTATTTGTGGGCCAGGGATCGCTCTGCTCAGGAATGCTGGTGTTTGCGGCCACGCTGAGGAAGGGGTCGGGTCGCTTTGGACGCGTGTATGTGCCATCAGTATTCTTAACGGTCTCGTTATTATCGGACGGTGGTCTACGTCGCGGTATGCTGGGGACTTCATTTGTGTTGTGAGAGCGCATATCTTTTAGACCACTTTTATCGGCCACATGTAGCACATGCAGCACTACGTCGTCGTCATCCGGAGGACTTCTACTGGAGGATTCGGGTGGTGTACTCGTGCTCGCTTCACCTGCCGGCGGCTTCCTTTTGAAAGCCTCTGCGGTACGCTGTTGCTTTGTGTTCCGCTCTTCCTTCTTAATCGCCGCCCAAATCGCCTTGTAATAGCGTCCTTTGCCATTCAGCAGCAGATTCATGGGCTTATTGTCGCCGCGCGAGTGATGATGTGAGGCGAACATCATCACTCCGGGCACATGGGCCCAATCTTGTACGAGCATCTTATGCTCAGGCAGATCGAAGTCGTACAAATGGCCATGCGGATCCAGTGTCTGTGGCCGTCGCACGATCAGCGCCCCGAAGACGCCGTCGCCGCGCTGCATGCCGGTGTGCGAGTGCCAGAAGTGAGTCCCCGAGTTCTCCGCCCTGAATGTGTATCGAAAAGTGGAGTGCGGGTGTATGGGGCATTGCGAAATGTGCGGCACACCGTCCATGTAGGGCGTATCGCGCTGATGCATGCCGTGCCAATGAATGGTCGTGCTCTCGCCCAACATCTGGTTCTTCACATCGATTACCAACAAATCGTTCTGGCACACTTCAATCGCCGGGCCGGGCATCATGCGGTTAACCACGGTGATGCTGCGTCGTATGCCATCGCCCACGATGCAATGTGGTCGCCGGCAGTCGCTGGCGTTTTGCGGACAAGCGTAGCACGCCTTCGACAGCGTTTCGTACCACTCGACCACGAAGGTGTAGTGGCAGCTCATGGGCGCCTCATCTGATCTGCAGTCGCGCACACACGGATGATTGCGATAGAACTGTTCGGTCCAGAGGTCTGGTTCTGGTTGAGCGTGTGCACCGCCGCGCGCTGTCAGAGCACTCTTGCAAACCGCACAGCAATCGATCTCGATGCTGTTCTCTCCGGCACAGTCGGGCGGCAGGGAAGGACATTTCTTCTTGTAGGCGTTGATGGCGGGCAAACCACTTGGCAGCCGGATGCACTCTAGCAGAGTGCAGTCCTTGTTGTTGTGCCAAGTCTGGCCGACTTCGTAGACGGTTTCGTTGAAGAGGCATTTGTTGCGCACACAAACGCCACAACACGTGCCCGCCTGCGGATGTATTTCCGAATCCTGGAAGGAAGGAGGGAAAGAGAAAAAATGAAATGAAAAACAGGTTTCTTCTTTTAAATAACCCTATTCTTCTAGACCTTATGCATAGGTACCACTTACCACCTCACAATAGAATTGACCGCAATCTTTAGTGCTAATTTTTTCTTGTGGCTGTCCGCTGTTGCCGACCTCGCAAGAGTGAATATCACAAGGATTTTCGGATGAAACCCAAACGGAACCAATTTCTCTAAAGACTTCATTGCCTTCCTCCAGAACAACGCAGTACTCAAGTGATTCTGGGGCACCAAAAAAAAAAGAATGAGAAAAATCTGCATTAGCTGTGAATCTTTGTGGGCATTTGTGGGTAATTTGGGGTCACTGATCATCTGGATTTTGAGAAAATCAAAGTTAAAATCTGAGGAAATACGTTTCAGAAAAGTCAGGAATAGCATAGAAATGAGAGGTGGTATATAAACTACGTCTGAGACAAAGTTATTTACCATAAATAAGTCATAATTCAGAAGAATAATGTTCCAAATATTCAAATTGGTAACGCTCTTTACTACTTTTGGTCTATAACTCATCTGGCTTAGAAGATGAATGGAAGTCACTTATCTTTAAAAGTGACTGAAGTATGGAAAATATATTATTTATAAAACCATTGATTGATAAAAGTAAACATTTCTTCTTGGGGTGTAATTTTTTACTGCCTTTAATAGCAGTCAATATAAAATGATCAATATAAAAATTTTTAAATAGGTTCCTTTTTCATTTTTTTAGTAGTTTTGAGAAAATTTCTCTTGGTTATTTTTAATTTTATGGCACTGATATAATATTTAGAGCTTATCTAAACGATATACAAAAGTGTATCTTTATTGATAATAAAGATAAATTTATAAAGATTTTTTTCAGCATTCGTTCTAGTTAATAGAGAGCGTGATTTGTGTTATATAAATATATTTTATAAATGAATATGAATATAACAGTTCATTTCTAAATGTTTCTAAGAGACCGTTCGAGGTACCTTTCTGTATGATTTCACTGAGTCTTATAATAAAATTATGAAAGAACTTTTATAATTTAATTAATAATATTGTTTTTAAATCATTCATCCATTCATATATGTATGTATTTATTCGTAATGAATTAAATCATTTGTTGGACACCTTTAATCCATTCAAACGGTTACAAACCGGCTACAAACCGTTACGTTACGGACAATACGAAATGGTTACATTATAGAAATAGTTTTTACAAAAGCGAAAAATTTTATTACTTGCACGTTTTTCATAACTAGAAATAACTAAGAATAATAAAAAAAAGAAATAAATTGAAAGGAGCTTTTAAATGAGTTTCTAAAAAATTTATTAAACGGATCCGGATAAACGATGTTACAGTACGATACTAACCGCAATGCTATATATTGTACATATAACAAAGTAATTTTCCCAGAAGTCGCACAAAAAAAACCCATCATAAAAAAACAAGCAAAAGGGAAATTCCAACAGCAGCTTACTTTCACTTTTGCTTCGATCTTACCAAAGAAACCTTTCCGGTTTCAGTGGATATAGTCTAAATATAGTGGCTGCAGTTCCGAGTCAGATGGTCTGATTGTTGTGCGGGTACATGCAGTATTCATCAGTTTAAAAGAACATACAGTATTAATTTTTAATTATATTTGATTATAAATGCACTTAAGGTTGCGCTAATTATGTCATTAAAAGGCCAGGGTTTTGATTCATATTACTTAAATCAATTATTAACTTCGATTTTCTATAGCTGTGAATAAGATAATCCTTTAATGTGAGATTATAGTTAAGTAAAGTTGAGCCGGTTAATTTAATAATCGGTCTTTGAATCATTTCGATTCATTGAAATTTTAAAATATATAAAGCTTAAAAACGAAAGAAAAACGATGAGAAAAACAAAATCTCAGGAAATAAATAAAATTAAAATATAAATTTAAAAAAATTGAAAATTAAATTATAAATAAAATTTTAAGGAAAAGAAAAATAATATTATACGCCATTCAAGGGAATTATTCGAAAAAAAAGAAGAGCAAGAGAAAATTAATTTCTCGTAATAAATTTCGAAGAATGATTTTCAACTTCAAGTGAAAGCTTTTAATAATTTTTTAAAAGGAAAAACTGTTACTAAACTAGAAATTTTAAATAAAAATTTTGATCAAAAATAAATAAACTATAAAATATAAAATATGAGAATAAATAAAATATAATGCTCGTTAAATTTTTACTAAAAGATTTACGGTTTTTAACAAAAATAACTAAACTTCCAGACAAGCAAAATTTTCTGTGATCAGAGAAGTACATATTTAGCCTTTGCTTGGAAGAAGAGGGAGGGGGAGGAAGTCGGCGGAATTCTAAGCATTCTGCTTTCGCAAATTTTACAATTTTTATACAATACAAAAAGCATAAAAAGCAAAAAATTATGTTTACTAAAACATTGATTTCTTTTTTATATAATTTTTCTTTAGCGAGGCCGGGCCCTGGACTTCTTCCCAGACCTATTTCTAATTCGGCCATTGACTTTTAATTCACAAGAAAATAAATTGCGCATATTCAAACGGATAAGTATGTATACATATATTTATGTTCTAAAAATATCATTCAACCTTAAAGAATAACATAAAAAATAAATTTCAATTGAAAATTAAAATTTTATTTGTATGTACTAATTTTTTAAGATTTAAGAAGCCGAAAGCTTAAAATGAGAAAAAATTGACGGATTTTACGTAATCGGTTTTAACATCAAGGTTAATTAGAATACACCCAAGAAAACACCCAACACTGAAAAAATAACCTTCGCTTCATAAATTAAAACTTTTATTGACTAACGTGATCGTACATTAATTTATCTCAGTACAATACAATACTTACATTAGATTTATTATGAGAACAAAAAGTATTTTTTTATTATTACTTTAAACGCTTTCCTACAGTTGGCTTGGCTTGCCTTTTCTCAATGGACGTCGTCATCGTCGTCATCCAGCATAAAAAAAACCGATCAATAAAAAAATATTGCTCTTAAAGTCCGTTAAATTTACATTAAAGTATCGACGACAGAAAATGAATTATTCATTAAAGGGTAAACCATAACAATAACGATTCGAGCAGCAGCAGCAGCACTTGCACTTTTTTTGCTTTTTCTTATAACAAGTCACCCACTGACTGACTGGCTTATCTACTAACTGTGCTGTCAGACGACTGTAGAAGAAAAGTATGTATATTGAAAAAAATCCAAATAATTATTGTACTGCAACTTTTATTTTCTGTTAAAAAAAATATTCCGTTCGTATTTCCGGTGAATTCTTATAATTTTTTCCCCTTCTGAAAAAAGCCCAAGTTTTCTAAAAAAATGTCATTTTAGCCGCGCATGATCTCTGTGTACAAAAAGCAAGATCAATTCGTTGAAAAACTGTATTTAATGTGTTGAGAGTTTTTCCTCTTACAAACGCTCTCTTGTGCTCCCGAACCTGCTTCAAATTCTCCGAAAGTTGTTACCTGCAGTGTTTTCCCGGATCTTTAAAAAAAAAAAACTCAAACCCAAAACTCTAGCGTTCGTTCTTTATGTTTTTTTGCAGTGTAAACATCCGTTTTCTTGTTCTTAATATACTTTTGAAAAAGTATTAACGTGTGCCTGCTGTATATTATTAAAGCAAACTGAACACCTGTCAATAAAACGTTTCGACTATTTAAGAGAAGTCTCAGATTAAACAAAGATTTTAAATGAGATGTCAATTATTTAAGAAATTAAACAAATGGAGAGAGAGAGAGAGAGAGAGAAGAAAAAAGAACGCTTTAAAAAATGCGAAACATGGATTTCGCATGTATTGAGAAATGTATTGAGAAAGGGAGCAAGAGTTAGTTGGTGGGTTATTCAAGATAATTATTTTTAATTATGATGGATTATTTAACTTGTCGGTGAATTCTTGTGATTTTTGTGAACAAATTCTTTTGAGTCATTAATAATTTTACCCCTTTTAATCTCTTTTTTCTCTTCTCCTTCTTCTTATTTTCCTTATAATTTCTTTCACTTCTTTGTAATCAATTAATTATGAAGAATTTTAGTTTTTTTTGAGGAGTTTAATTGAAAAGGTCCTAAATTGTGATTAATGACGATTATGATAGTGTTTAAGGCGATAAGGCGGCATTATTACGGCGGTAATTTCAAAAAACTATTGCCATTATAGTATATACTCTAAGAATAGGATAATTAAATTCATGCGAAAAAATATAGTAGAAAATTTAAAATTATTTTCAACAAATCATAAATTAAAATCCATCATAAAGAAACAATTTATACGTATTATAATATAGCGTATCTCTAATTGAATAATTAGCGACCTACTTATAACACAGTTTTTATGGTTTCAGTTAATGATACTTTTAATGATACTTCTAAAATAGTCACGACTTGGTATGTGTTCAAAGAGCTTCATTAATTGATTTCGATAATTAATTAAACGCTTCGAAGTATGAATAGCTTTTAGGATATTATTGATTGTTTGCATTTACAACCTTTTCAATACTATTATGATTATTAATAAATTATTATATGTCTTTGAATGATTAAATTATATTCGAAAATAGAAAATTTTGTAATTAAGAATTTATTGGAAAGTCTAATTAACTTAACAGAAAAAAGTGTTATAAGAATAATCCTGTAGATAAATTGTAATGTTGTGAATTTTTCAATTATTTAACTGAAATTCTTAACAGAGAAGAACTTTAGAACTGTTTTTCATTTCGCAAAGACGATTTTTTATTTAATAGAAACGATTTTAGCAGAGAAGTATGTACATACGATTTTTTTATTTATTGGACATCTTTTTTTAATTTAACAGAGATGTACTTAACAAAAGAAGTCCCTAACAGAAAAATACTTAAATGTTATTAAGTATTCGTTGTTATTCGTTAAACAGAGAGGTACATAATTAATTAAATCTTTCATAAGCAAAAGGTCTTTAAGAGGGTAGTTCTTAACAGAGAAATACTTATAACCTTTTTTCTTTAACAGAGATCTTTTTTCGATTAACAGAACACTGCTTAAGAATTTTTTTCTATAACAGAATTAACTTTTTTATTTAACAAAGAAATTAAATAGTAGTTAGGGACTTTTTCATTTAACGGACAACTTTTTTCATTCGACAGAGTAATTTTAACAGAGAGAAGTATTTAAGAATTTTTTTTTCATTTAAATATTTAACTTTTAGGGAACATTTTAAAGATAACTTCTTAATTGAAAAATAAATTAACAGAATTACTAACGAAAATAAGAACTAACTATAGCGGTGAAGAGGGCAAATCTCCAAAAACCGATTTATTTCTTTACAAAGCAAACTCGGTCGGCAGGCCACGGAAATTTGTTCCAATGAGATAAAAATTAATTATTCAGAGCTTTTTCATTTAACAGAAAACTTTTTCGCTCAACAGAAAAGCAATTAACTAAAAGTTCTTAACAGAGAAGTACTTAGGAAGGAAGTTATTTATTTAATAGGGAATTATTAAACAGAAATAATAATTTAACAGAAAACAGTGCGAACATTTTTCGTACTGTTCGTTAATGAACATTTAATCTTTTAACAGAGAACTACTCAATATGAAAAAATCTTGACCGAAAATTACTTCAGCACATTTATCATTACTCGTTAAGTGACAATTATTAAGGAATAGTTTATTTATAGTCAATTTAACATAATTATCATCCTTATTCAACAGATTACATAGTAATATAGAAATTTTACAATGCGTTGAATTTTTTCTTTCTACAGTCTGTTATTGATTGCATTTAAGTAAATAATTGTTCAAGCAATAACATTGAAAATATGAAACAAGTCCATTGATTTTGTAATACTCGCAGAATAAACAAAAACTTCAATAAATGTTCTCATCGCTGCCGAAGTCATTGTCAAGAAAACCACACAGAAACGTACTCAATTAAAAGATAAAACAACAATAGTTTTGCTAATAACAACAACAACTATAAGCAATATTTTATGAACACGCCAAATGTTAATAACATCGGATAGTGTCAAGGAGGTGAGTAAAAATCAATTACAAAAAAAAAAGTATAAAAAAAATTTACAACATTAATGGAGAATGTTTGATATCATGGTATTTAATAACATCATCCCTTAAAAAAAACTATAAAACAAAAATATAAGTAATAAAAGCCTTATTAGATTCTACGAAGATGAGTTTAAAAGGAAAAATAGCAAATTCCGAAAATTTTTGCTTCAAATGATTTTTAAAAAAAAAAAAATTTCAGTACCATCATTTTTTGATTAACAAAAGGAAAGAGCGCTAACTCTTTGCAGTACTCACCGTTTCTCTTTGACGCAATGCCGGCAGAGTATACGGCGCCGGACTGCAGAAGCATCAATAACAGCAGCACTAAATGTAGCGGCTTCAGTAACAGCAGCGAAGGCGTCGACGTCGTGCGAGATTGTGTCGATCGGTTTCTGCACGAGCGGCGGCCACCAACGTGATCAGGATTTCCTAAGTTAAGCATCGTCATCATGACATTAATTTTTAGTATGTTTAATTTGTTATTATTTATTTATTTTTATTGTTAAAAATTTTTATTATTTAAAATTATTCTTTTGGGATTTTTGGATTAAAATTATTTTAATTGTAATTAAATATTACTATTTGAGTTGTTTCAATTTTAAACAAGAAAAACTGAAAAGAAGAAAATAACATTAAACAAATGATTGCAGTTTAATTCAAGAATATATACATAAGTTCAATAACATTTGATAAGTTTGATTAGTTTAAGAAATTAAACTTAAATTTATTAACTTAATAATCCCATAAAATATAAAATAAAAATATATAGTAAACAGAATAAATATATAAACAGAAATTTGTTTTTCTTTTTATTGTACTACTGCATTAGCAAATAATTTATCTTTCAAAACAATACCCGGTAAATGAGAAAATGGGAGAGTTTCTCTGTTTGATTATAATTTACTAACCCATTTATCGTTCCTCGGTTCTCCCCTCACCCCGATCCACTTCATCCAACCTTAACTCAATTTAACTGAACTTATTTAAGATCATTCTATTTCATTTCACTGCATTCATCACAGCTGATTTTTTATCTGATTTCTATTTTTTTAATAGTTTTATATGAATTTGTGTAGAGCATTTTAGCAGTGAACCATTTACATAATTTACAGTCTACGAAGACTGTTATTGGTGTTTAATTATTCGCATCAAAATAAACAAAAATCAATCAAAAGTTTAGGTAATCATTTAATGCTCTGCTGTCAAAACGCATTTACCTCAAGGTGCCGTAAAAAAGATAAAATACTGTGTAAATACGTGCCATAATCGATGAAAAAAGAAGACAAAGCCATACAAAAATAAATGGTGTTAATATAAGTGTCTCTAAAAAAATTGTCTGAAATACGTGCCATAATCGGAGAATATTAATTCTTCCCTCAGCTAATTTTTAGTCGTATTTAGCCGTCAACAGCCCCAAACAGCTGTCAGAGCGTAAGAGCAGTTGAGAATAACATTCTCACGAAAATCCCAGAAAGCTCTTAGAGCGTAGCAGCAGCTGCATAAAAGAGCAATATACTGAATCGAATTTGGTATTTCTGTGTTTTGTATTTCTTTGAATTTCTGTCGGGGGCAATACCGCTGTTACTGGTGGAAAAATCTTTACTGCAGTACGAAGAATTTATATGCATTTTTGTGCTTCGTTGAAGAGACGACATATACTATGCCGTATATGACAAATCTTTATGACGATTTGTTCCTTTAGAAGAGACTTAATTTTATAACATTTATAATTTCATCTGATTTCTCTACCTTTATATGAACTTTAAGAGATTTAGATGTAGATTTAGACAAGATTTAGCAGTGACCACAATCATTTGCTGATTATACAACAATTTCTGCTTGAAAATTTAGCAATGACAAAAAAGTTATGAATCTGTAGGAATAGTGTAACACTTGAAAGGGTCATAATTTTATCCATGTAGGTGTTCATATAATGGAATTATTAGTATGTCAGGTAAGCTTAAATTTTCTACAAGAATCATTTATGCTGATTAGAAATGTTCAAGGCCAAGTTCTAGTCAGCAGGTAACTTTTAATAATTAAGTAACTTATCCGTTCGCCTGAGGGTGGTACAAAGAGGTATTTTAGTATTTACATAATTCTGAAAATAGTGTAACAAAAAACAATATAACTTATTTCACAGCAAAAAATTACCCACAAAAACTCGGAAAGATAAACTGAAATTGAATGAACCGAAAAGTGATTTTTTTTTCTACGTGCCTAATTATTTATGTTACTTTAACGTTTTTTTTTTAATTTCTGATGGATGATAAAAAAATTCGAGGGTTTAGGAAAATAAAAAAATCTTTCTTGAAGCCTACTATAATCCAAAAAACAGGGCTTTGCCTTAATCTTTGTAAAAATAATTTAATGATAGTACCTAATGCTCGGATTTTTATTGGTTATTATAAACTTAGAAACCAGTTTACAGCATTTAAACTGCCTGACGATTTTTAAGCTTTCAGTCTTTATAATCTACGCTAATATGACAGCATCGTAAACCTTTTTAAGTGTATATTTTTGAGAAACCTTTATGGCCTCTCTTTATTTAAAGGCTACAGAACCATTTAAAGTTACTGTTTTAGTTAAGTAAAGTTCTTAATTAGTTAACCGAAATTGCCTAAGCAAGGAGATTTTTATTTTGAAAAACAAAAAGCTCGATTTATTATTTAATTCGTTCATTTTTTTGAGATTTTACTGTACTTAAAAAGCCCCCCAAAAAACCGAAAGTCGTCAGGCAAATCGTATTATGTAACCACAATGACCGCAATATTTAAAACAACAGGTACAACAAAATTAGCAATTAAAAAAAAAAAACAAACCGCAAAGTAAGCTGTTAAATAATTTGACTAATTTGCTGTTTTTTAGTTAATGATCTTAGCTTATTTTATCATAGTTTAGGTTATTTTTGGAAGAGGTTGGTATTTTTTAATTTTTTTTTTTTTTTGGATCTACAGTCCATGATCATGCATTCATTCATTGGTCATTGATATGCTTCTTCTACTTCTTCTTCACCTTCACTTTGTTGTTTGTCCAGTTTGCAGGCTGACGCTTCGTTTGTTCGTTGTTAGTTTGTCTGTTAATGGATTTATTTGTTTGTGGATTTGTTGGTTGTCAAAGTCATAAAGTCATAAACAATTTGTTGGTTGTTGCTTTTGCGTCAGTCTTGGCTTAAAATTTAAAAACAAAACATTTTGTAACGCTTAAACAAGTTTTTATTATTGTAATTTTATTGTTGCTGTCTTTGTGTTTGTTGTTTTTTATTGATGGTTTTAATCTTATATCTTGCCTGCTTGCAAAAATTGTTGAATTTTTTTATGATACATGCGCCATCTGTAAAGACACGGAAACGTCGCTAACGCCATGATGACTGTAATTTAACCTCTGCAATACTTTCAATTCGTCGTAATTGTCAATTATTACGTTCATAAATTTGTTAAGAAAAAAGTAATTTCTGGAAATGTTCAACTTCTTGGCAACTTGAGCTGTCTGTTGTTCTCAGAATTTCAAAGAAATTTCATTTGGTGATCATTCATTAATTGTTTTATATGGATTTTCGAATGTCTATATTGGATAAATGTAAAAATTGTAATTTCAAATATTAAAAGCATATTTTTTCGGTTATTCCTATTCTGATTGTTAACTTAACAACGATTTGTTAAGGAGTTCTTGTTAATCACGTTGTTAAGTTTAATTAACAACTAACAACAACTAACAACGAGTATAAATTCAAAGAGTATATTCATTAAATACTCGTAGCAAAATGGAAGGCACAAAACGCTAAATGTTTAAAGAAACATTTTAGAAATAAAGATGAAAATAATAAAGCCTTTTTTAATTTTTTTTTCATTTATCTTTGCAAATTAATAAAATAAGTAAATATTCTTAAGTTTTTTGATATCGTATTTGCCTAATTGGACAGCTACAACATGAAATTTTGTTTGCTGTTAAGACCTACTCGTTCTTTTGATTAACAAAATAGTTAAGGAATCAGCTCTCAATTTTTCGCCAGAATACGAAATCTTAACAACTGTTAATTCTTAGCTATTTTCTTGTGTTCTTGTTAATGTGGTGAGGCATCACTTTTAGTTCTTCTTTTAAAGACTAACGGAAAAATTACGCAACAGGTTTTCTGTAAACATTCAGTGCGTTTAAACGAGCCTATGAAACACCCAAAAAAACAACAACCGAATACCATCCTGACCGGTCTCACTCAGTTGATGGTAATGACGATGGTGATGAAGGTAACGGTTTTGGCGGTGCTAGAGGTAGCGGTGGCGTTCAGGCTGGCAGTGGTCAGCACTGATCAATTTCAATGCGGCGCGGCTTATGGTTTACAGCTTACGCCATAAACACAAGCTCTGTATAAACACAAGGCGACCGAAAGACAGAATTTATTCTAGAAGTTGTTGCAATTTCGTAGTTATTTTGTTTGTGGCTTTATTTTTGCTTCTAAAAATAAAAAATAATTTTTATTCCAAAAATTCCGAATAGAATAAACCATAAACTAATAAAACTATGCAGAAAAATAGAAAAGAAAAATCTTTAAAGAAAGACTAAAGGATACAGTGCAAGAAATTATAATTATTTGTTTGAGTTCAGCAAACTAAAACGATAAAAAAATTTATTCTAATATGTTAAAATATTAAAATATAATACATATTAAAATATAATATTAAAATATTAATATTATTAATATTATTATTCTAATGTAATAATAAAAAAAATTATAAAAAATAATAAAAAAAATTATAAAAAATAATAAAAAAAATAAATAAAATAAATAATATAATAAACAAAATTTATTATAATATAAATACGAGAATTTTACCTTTTTGGAAAGGGACAACATTTAAAATTTTTTTCTTCTTTTATTGCTGTTTCTGTGTTTATTAAAGCGGCTCAAATTTTTTGTCATACGTTCTTTATGAAATCCTCTCTCTTACTAAATTTATTTATCAATTGCCTTTTTTAAAATATTTTTTCAATTTAATAATTTTCATTTTAATAATTTCTCACTTTAATAATTTTCCACTTAATAAAAAATACATATTTAAAATTTCAAAATTTGTCTGTTTAAATTTGTTTATAATCCTCTGTTAAGTATTTAATGCAAGACTTTATATTATTCGCCCTTTTTAATTTTCCTTTTTAGTCTTTATATCATTTTATGATTAACACAAAATGATAACAAATATAAACAAAATTTTACATTTGTGTCGCAAATGATTTTATGATTGTTACGAATTTCGCAAGAGTTCAAAAGCGTTGGATATTTTTTTTTTATCTAGCGTTATCAGTGAACAAAGAATAAAAATTCAGCAGAATAAATTATAAAAATATTTATTCTGTTTTTTAATAACGATTAAGCTTTTATCTTACACTTTATCTTTTTTTCCGCGCAAAAAGTTTGAAAATATTTCATTGATTTTGTACTACACGAAGCGGAATTTCGTTAATATTATGTTTACTTTGTTGCTCCTTTTTATCCTTGAATTCTTTCCTTTTTTTGTAATTCTTTATAAGGAAAAATTCGTAGATTAAAAAAACCGCACGATCTACGCTTGAGTACGATGCATCAACGACTGCTTTTCATGCGGCCAAGTTCAGCTGATTTTAAAAACCTACAAAAGCAGTAACAGCGGCAGCGGCAGCGCCTCAGCAGCTACAGTAACAGTGATCATGACGAACCATTCATTCTTTCATTCATTGCTCCCTCTCACGCTGTTAATGAAATAGCAAAAACAACAACCAGATAATAAATAGCGTTTTTAAAAAAGTACTAATCTTTTAATCTTAACCTTAATCGTAGGTTGGCTAAAAAGAACTCTTTATCAAGAAATATTATCTTTGCAAAGAAAAAAAGGAAATGAATTTTATAGAATTCTCATCCATAAATGCGTTTCAAAGAGAGAGAGAAGAAAGATTACATGTAATTTTTTGCATCTGAGCGTCAGGAGAGGGAAATGTGAAAGAGAGGAAAAGGTGAAAATTAGTGCTCTCGAACTTACTGCGATCGGAGTGTTTTACAACAATGAAACACTCAGCACTAGCACTACGGCACTATGCCTTTGGCGAAAGCACTACGGTTTTACAAACCGTCCTGAAGGGGTTCTTAAGCTTAGTATGTAGTTCAAGAACCCCCACTTGACCCCCTGGAGGCATTTTACATCGTTCTTAATACCAAATTTCTAGCCCACTAATCTCATAGGCGCAACGTTATACCATATTTATTGGTAAAAATGTATAACTCGTTATTTTAATAACTGATCTTGCGAATTTATAGAGATGAATATTTCTATTAGGATATAGAATGGGAAAAAAATCATAAAACGAATAAAAATAGTAACAAAAAGAATTACAAATAATATTACATTAAACTGATTCAAACATTGTTTGGTCAAATATTGCTCAAAATAGATATTATAATGTCATAACCTGCAAAATAAAAACCCTTACATTTTTATTAATTAAATAAGTTATATGAATAAAAGCGAAAAGAAAAAGGGGGTACCATATTGGGTACGTGGAGCTTCAGGGTTGCATAAAGACAAAAGGCATATTCTTATTTACGTATTAATTAAGAAGAGTAAGAAAAAAGTACGTAGAAAACTAGGTACTACGGTTTTTTAGCGTTTTCACTACTCTTTAAAAGTTTAGAAGCGACAACACTGGTGAGAATAAATTAATTCGAGATAGAGAGATGAAGAGAAACAATTAACATTTTTAGAGAGAAAAATACTATTGTTGTTAATGATGCGATGTATGCTGTTACTGCTGCCGTTGTTGTTGTTGTCGCTGTTGTTGTTGTTGTTGTTGTTGTTGTTGTTGTTGTTACTACCTTTACCTTAAGAAATAATATTAATTTTCTACTGCTGTTGTTTCATTTAAATTTTTAATCTTTATTTCTTGTTTTTTATGGTTTTTCATTTTTTTTCCATTTCGATAAACAAAGAACAACAAGCAGCAATCATTTTTGTGCATAAGAGAGTATGATAATATGAGATGATAAAGTTAGAAACTATTAAAACAACAAAAACAATAAAACCAACAATGAAAAAAGCCGCTAATTTTGATTAATTTGGAATGGAAAAATTGCCTATGTATTTTGCTTATCAATAAAGACAAGAAGAAGAAGAAGAAGAAGAAAAAGAAGAAGAAAAACACGAAAAAAAACGACAAAACAATTAACAGGAAAAAGTTAAGGAAAGGGAGGAAGGAAGGAAGGAAGGAAGAAAACAGTTTATTTGTTGTCTGAAGGAAGCCTTTAGCGATGTCTTTATAATGAAGTGTTTACAGAAAAAGATTTCAATAAAATTTAATTTTAAATTTATTTTCTTTGTTGTTGTTTTGTATAGCGTATACTTTATATGACATCCGCTTTTTAGGCCAAGGCTTAACAATTCTTTGTTTTTGTTAACTCACGTGTGAAGTGATTGTAAATAAAGTCGTTGTTGACAATTTGCTCCAAATCTTAAATACTTGTATGTATTCACAAAATTTATAAATATTTAAAATGAATATCATTAACTAATATATAAAAAAAACATACGGTCAGCCCTCAAAATCGTGTAAACCGTGTAAACGCGATTAGCATTATTTGGTTTAATAAAAAGTATTAAAAAATAAAGTAAAAAGTATTGAAGGAATTCCTTTTACATCGTCTTGAATTTTACTTTAATACGTCATTATGACTTTTCAATGCAAGTACAATAAAAGAGCAAACAAAGCCAAATAACTTTAATTTTGATTTTTGTAAAATATGGCATGCGATTTATGCAAGTTATCAAAGGATACGTATAAAGATACGTATTCATATGAGCACAATAGTTTTTATTGTCAAGACATAATTAATTTTCCTTTCATTTCGTCGATATCTTTTCGGAATATATTTCAATGCTATTAATTAAAAAAATGTTTGTTTTAAGAAAATCATAAAACTTTTATAGACATTGATTGATCTAAATTGGATGTAAATAAAAAATTCGGATCAGCATAAAAGAGTTTTTATTATTAAGTTAATTTTCTTCAGATAATATCATCAAATATGCGGTTCATACATATATCGTACAAACGAAAATCCTAAGCTAAAAGAACAGCATTTTGTGATGGACTAAATTTGAGGAATTTAGTGTAAGAAAGTAAATTGTAAAAAAAATCGTAAATACATGTTATAAAAACCACTATTGCCGCTACCGGCGCTTTAGAAATGTATAATTTGTATTTTGTTACAACAATAAGAAGAAATTGTGTTTTTTTTACTGTAAAATAAATCTCTCAAGATTCAAACACTTTTAATCCTCTCTTAACAACAGACGCTGCCACGCGGAACATTTGCGAAAACCTCAACGAAAGCCTCAACAATAACAAAAAACTGTTGCTCTCTGTAAAGTGCGAGTAAATCTCAAATCTCAAGATGTAAACACTTCAAATTCTCTGCTAATAACAGACACACTAATTTGCTGAACCTTTCTCAATTTTTTAAAATGATTTGTTTATTTTAGAGCATTTATGTTTTGTGATTTTTTTTTATATAATTATTATTTCTTTACTTTTAATTTACAATTTTTTTATGCTTTAAACGGTTTTTGCACAATTGTTTTTTTTTCTGCCTTTTTCACAGAATCTTATTAATCTCATTAACATTACTAACAACGAGATCATCAACTGCATTAACATTGCGTTTTTTAATTATTTTTTTTTAAACTTAAGACGACTGCAAAAATTAAATAAAAATATTCTCACTCATTCACTCTCGCAAATTCAGATGCTCTGATGATGTGATGCTTTGCGGATTAGAATCAATCCGGGTTTCCCGGGTCATAAACGAATAAAAGCAGCTTGCGGTAATGAAATTTGGGGAAATTGTTTGCTGGATTTTTATAAAGGTTCTTAAGATTATTTCTTCCGATTGGGTTTTCTCTTTTGAAATATGATGCATATTAACAAATGCATAATAATAATAAAAAACACTTAAATCTTAAAAATAATAAATAATTTACCCTTAAAATAAAAGTACCTTTTCCTTCAATTTTAAAATTTTAAGGTTAATAGCATTGCGTGATATATTTACATTATTGTAAAAAACCTCACACTAACAAAGAGTTTATTTTTTAACCAAGAGGATGCTAAAAAATAACTTTTAAACTGCTATAATTTTATTTCTAGTTTATTCAAGATGATATTCTACAGATATAAATAGAAACGAAGTTTCTATTAAAGAAAAAAAATTAATGGAATAAAGACATTGTGTAGGCAGAATAAGTGCATAAATTAAATGATCATGAGTTCATATCATTATTCATAGCATTATGGCATTAATAAAGTGCTGGGATTTTTTTTTCTTTTCTATAATTTCAGTGGTTTTGAAAATGTTCCGGAAATGTATTTTTTTAAACACCGGACGGTGATTTTTTAATTGAATTTTTTTTTCCAAACTACTCTCAGGAAAACCCTAAATTCGTGCTTTAACAGTTTTCTTTATTACCGCTAATGTTTTCTTACGTGCTTTCAGCTATTGCTAGTAGCACAATTTTTTCTTGTACTTTATCAAAAATTATAAACAACATTGTTATTTTATGATTAACCAGAAACTATGGTAATATTTTCAAAGGTACTTAATACTAATACTTTAACATTATAATAATAATGCTTTAACATTATAATTATTAATAATTATAAAATAACTTTACATAAATTCAATATATCGCATAAATTAAGAATAGAAATGAATAAACAGTAACAGTAACAATTTAATAAAAATAAAATAATAAAAAAGTAAAAAAAGAAAATAATTTTCTGCGCATTTTTTCTGTGCATTTTTTTCTCACTATGGCGGTGAGGGTTCTTCTCTGTGGGCCTCTCCAAATACGCCACCACTGCTTTATACATATATTACCACTTTCAATATTTGCACGCCAAATGATTGTGAAAATAAGTAACACCGAAAACATGTTTAAAGAACACTTTATTGTATCAAAATATTTATCATCTGCTGAAGAGGTCTTTCTTGTATAAAGTCGAACAACTGATGAATAGAAATCAGAATTTCTTTCTGGTAAAAAAACACGAAACCAAGTAACACTCGAACGCTTACAAAAAATTTATGCACGTACGTATTTTTTTGTTGTTGTATGAAAAGCAGTTGTATGAATACATGTTCGATAAGAAAATAAACACCAAAAATCAACAACAAGTTTACGTTTTTTACACGAAATTTCATTACGATTCAAGAAGGTTGGTTGGTTGTTTTAAACTTTAAAAGCGTAAACAGTTTTTTGTGTAACAAAAAATTTTAAAAAAATTTACAATGAGATCTTTAATATAATATAATCTTTATTAATTCTTTAACAACAATAATTTATATCTCACGGAATTTTGTTTTATTTTAAAAAATCTTCTTTGGGTTTAATTATTTAAATATTTTTTTTTTAAATTTAATAAAACAATTTTTTGGATTAATAAAATGTTTAATTTAAAATTTTCTAAAAAAAATTGAATATAAAAATTAATTTCGCACCGTGTAAAACTAACAAAATCTCATGAAATAAAAAAAAAAATTTTTCCATCAGCTTTGTAAAAACTCACGTTATCAAAAAGCTTGAGAGAAAGCTCTCATATGGGTTCTCATTGTTCACGACTACTTGCTTTAGCGTAAACGATGCTTTTTTCACACTCGACCCATCGCCGACTCTCCAGCCCTTTCAGACTCCAAAAGAAATTCAACATTTTCCCTTCGTCAACGTCAATGAAGATTTTTTCATCCGCAAGCAGAGTAACGTTCAGCAGCATCAGTTAGTTTTTGAAGGCGCGTGTGGCAGCAACCACAAACGGCAAATTCGGAAAAATTCGTTAGAATAAGTGTGAAAAATAAAAGAACGTTTTGAAACTAAAAAGCAAAATCATACATACTTTAAGATAGAAAATACAATTCGAGATAAAGAAGAAAAACGAAAAAAGAAAAAAAACAATGATTAAAAGTTTAAAAGAAAAAGTTAGAAGAATAGGTACAGAACAACTATAGAGTATAAAAAAAGAATTTACTATCAGTGAAAGGAAAAAGAAAAGGTGCACATGTACGCATTCATGCATACACTTGCATACACGCAGTTGCAGCTTATCGAAGGACACGTGCTTGTGTTTGTTTTTGAGTAAAAAAAATCGAGAAAAGTCGAGAAAAGGATTAAAAAAACACGGGAAAAGCAAGAAGGCGGCAGCTGCAAAAGAAAGGTGAAGAATTTAGAAACTAATGAAGAAGTTAATAAACAAATAATAATAATAATCGAATATTGAAGTAAGCTACTAAATTGAAATAAATTTAAATTGTAAAAATACTAAATTTAATAAACTCAAAAAATTAGATAAATTGAAAGAAACATTATCAAATATATTAATATTGAAAAAATTTGGTTAACTGGAAAAAGGATTTTCGTAGAATTAAAAAATATCAAATTATCAAAATCACCAAATTTTCAAAAAAAAGATACTCACTTATACCTAATTCTATTTTTACACGGTACATAGTATGTTGCGCAAAAATTGTGCAAAAGGTACATTATAACCATCATCATCATCATTGGCCTAAATCGCCCTCTGTAGTCTTACTGGCGCCGCTAAAATTTAACTATAACAAAAAACGGTTAAAGTCGTGTAAAAAGGGGAAAAATTTTCATTCCTTTCCTTTTCCCTTTTTTTCTCACTTTTTTTGATTGGAAAACCGAAAGCCTATAAGAAAACACCGTGTAAAAACAGAATTGTTGAGATTTCTGAGCTGAAAAAGCAGTTTTTACTTTCAAAAGCTTCGCTAAAGTCCGTTCGTCATATTCAATTTGGACGCATTCTTTATCTAAAATGGGACTGTACACTTTTCAATCGATATGTCCCATTTGGGCCATATTTATACTTTATAGCCCATTAATATAAGCTAAAAAGCTACTGAATGAGACGGAGTTTTCCGTTGAGAAAGCTATAAGACACAACTGAAGTGTCCTTTAGTGACAGGTTGCAGAGATTTTAAAAAGAGCTTATAATTCCAAAGAAAATATTTACCTATAAACGCTTAAAAAGCGCTTCGAAATTGATAGAATCTTAAAGAGTTATATGTATGCACGAGTACTCACCGCCGATTTGAAACTGCTTCAGCATAAAAGTGTACTGCGTCCTCTGAAGTAGACCTTGTGCAACTCTTAAGGACATATTATAGGTGAAAAATTCAAGGATACGATAATCACCGCTTAATAACTGCTTTTAGAGCGATTTTGTTGTGTCAAAATTTTCAGCTCAACAAAGAGACAGATAGAAATACATTCACAAATATTTTAAAGATCAACTGAAATGAAATTTTACCCCCTACTTTTTATTCATGATGAATGAAATAATCAAATAATATTGAAAGATAGTGAATATTTACATTTTAATCTAAACTAAAAACTCTGCGGCTTAATCATTTCAACACAAAAAAAAACGATACAGATACATTTTATTAGTTTTTCAAGTGTTAAGGTTTGACAATATTTATTGTGTGGTGACCTTTCGGAACACACATTAATTTTGCCTTAACTTTTACTACATCTCATTCCTCCCCCCCCCCTCCCTTTCTACATTCACACCCTCACTTCTTTCCTCCCTTCACCAATAACTACTATATTCCTCCCGACAAAAAATGTTAAAGAAAGAATATAAAATTTATGCGATTTTTATTCAATATTTTGAAATTTATTACAAGTTATCAGCTCACTCAACCACAAGGCACGTCGCAATGTGTGCGAAAAACCAACACTCTTCGCAAACTCTCTTCGAACCTCTTTCGAACCTCATTCTCAAGGACATTACCGCCATTTTTTCAACCCCGTAAAAACATACAGACACAAATATGTACTTATTCATCCCGGCCTCGGCACAAGCGACAAACACGTCTGTTTGTCAAGTAAAAACACTATAAAGCATTAAAGTCATGCGAACATGTTGAACACAGCGGCTGCGTTATTGAGGCAGAGGACGATGGGTTAAAGAATGGGATGAGGATTCGCAAGAATGGGATGAGCTAAGAGTCGAAGTAATGGGCTATGCTATGAAGGAATGGGGAACGATTCGAAAAACTAGACTCAAAAGGGCTATAGAGTGAATGAATGAGCTTGAGGCTAAAAGTCGAAAGAATGGGGTTGCGGTAATGCGCTACGTGTCAAAGGAATGGGCTATGAATCAAAAAATTGGTCTCCCAGACAAGAAATTAAACTACGAGTCAAAAAAATGGGCTTCGAGTGGCAAAATGGGCCACGAGTCAATGCTGTTATTCAAAATAAAAGAGTACCAGTTAAAGGAATGGGTTTCGGAATAAAAGGCTGCGTAGGAATAGGCTAAGAGTCAAATAAATGGTCTGCGGGACAAGAAAATAAACAACGAACCAAATAATGGGCTTCCAGACGAAAAAATTTGCTACAAGATTAGAAAATAAGCTACGAGTCAAAACGTAAATTCGAAATAATAGGCTACAAGTCAAGAGAATTGGGAGGGGCTGTAGTAATGAGGGGGGGGGGGGCTGTAGTAATGAGCTACATGTCAAATGAAAGGGCTATGAATATAAAAATTGGGCTGCGAGACAAGAAAATAAGCCACGAGTCAGAAACATAAGCTTTAAGTGGCAATAATGGGTCAAAAATAAAGAAAATGGGCTAAGAGTAAAAAAGCTCTGATTTGAAATAAAAGGCTACAATTCAAAGGAATGGGTTTCGGAAAAAAAGGCTTCATAGGAAGAATGGGCTAAGAGTCAAAGGAATGGTCTGTGAGACAAGAAAACAAACTACGAGCCAAAAGAATGGACTTTAAGTCGAAAAAATGGGGCTCAAGTCAAGAAAAAATGGGATACGAGACAAGAGAAAAAGCAAGGTCAATGAAAAAAAAGCAAAAAAGTGGTCAATGAGTCAAAGCGTCTTGACTCATGAGTCAATGAGTCTTTAGCGAGTCTTCACATTTGTCGATTGAAAGGAATGAACAGCGAGCTAGAAATAATGGGTTGCGAATTCAGGTTAAGAGGGAGAAGGGGAAGAAGAAGAAGAAGAAGAAGAAGAAGATAAATAAAGATTGTGCGAAGGGAGGGGGGGGAGGGGGTGGAGAAAGAAACGGTAGGAGATCTGGAACATTTACAGGTACCACGAAAAAAAAAGATGTCAAAAGTGATTTAAAAGGCACTACCGTAAAATGTGGGGGGGAAATACAAGACGACACTGGTGGAGGGGGACAGAGGGAGAGTGCGTTCTTTTATTCCTATTTTGGTATTTATTTGTTTGTGCCGTTTTCCGAGTGCGTCTGCTGAAGTGCGTCGGACTGTTTGCGTGTCGTGTGCGTATGTGTACGTGTGTGTGCGTGTGTATGAACCACTTCAAATGCTTCTTCTTTGTTGTTGCTATATTGTTGTCTTTGCCATTACTCTTATTTTGCTTCCTGTTTTGTGTTGTTGTTGTAACGCCTATAGCAGTATTTTTTATGCTACAAAACAAAAAAATAATAAAGTGATTTCTGTGATTTTCACGGTTGTGTTGGTAATATTTGCATAATCTGCCTAAGTCCAGAGAATATTTAATATTTACCTACAAGTTTACATAGTGGTAAATTTTTTTTACGAATAAGTCCTGCTTAGTTCGATTTTGTTGTTGTAGTAGTAAAATATTTCTCAATATAATCAGATTGTTAAATAAATATTTCCGAAAAGTCTTAAATATTGTCACGATTAATATGCGATGATTATGTTGTTGTTGTTGTTATTGTTGTTGTTGTTATTGTTGTTGTCCTCTTGATTTTTTTTGTTTTTTTAAGTTTTCTTTATTGTTTGCTAACGCTGGTGCTTTTTCTTAAGAGCTTTGTAGAGCTCTATAAAATATTCTTCACGCTTCTTCTGTTCTGTTGTTTGTGGCTGCTGTTTTGGTGGTTGTTGTTGTTGTTGTTGTTGTACATATATTGTATGATTATGACGTGTTAAATTAGCCAATTGCGTAAAGTTATCACTGTTTGTTGTTGTTGTTTTTGCGCATTGCCAGTTTGATATTAGTTTTGTTGATGGTGATGGTTGTTGTTGTTGTTGTTGTTACTATCGTTGTCGTTGTTATCGTTGTCACTGTTGTTGCTGACGTCATGGTCATTGTTGGTCATCAGCATTGTCGTTGCTCTTCCATAGAATTTATGACGTTTTACCAAATGTCAATTGGCAAAAAGTTGTTAATGATGATGGTTATTGTTGCTGTTGCTGTTGTTGTTTGGGGTTATTTGTGTTGTTGCTTTTGTTATTATTATTAATACAAACTTTTCACATTATGTTGTGTATGTTTTTTTTTTTTTTTGATTTCTTTTCAAATAAAGTCTTGCGGAGCAATAAAAAGAAGGAGGAGAAGCAATGAAAAAAAAAAACCGAAAGAAGAAGAGCATGAAAAAGAAGAGCAAAAGAACAGCATGAAAAACAACAGCAACCACAACAACAACAACAATTTTACAACAACCGCCAAGTCATTCAACAATTTCTCTTTCATAACTTTTCAGTTATTACATTTTTTTGTTTGGGTTTTTTTTTTTTTTTGTTTTTTTTGGTCGTTGATGTGAAGCCATTTCTCGTGGCGTTATTTGTTGTGCCGCCAGATGAGCCAATTTGTTGCTTTTCTTGTTGTTGTTGTTGTTGTTGTTGCTCGTGTGTAGTTTATTGTCTTAATAAATTCGGCTTTTTTTTTTTGGTATTTTCGTTTTTATCATTTTTATTGGTTGCATTTTTATTGTTTTTCGGTTTTGTAATTTTCAAAATGATTTTAATTTTTTTTAACTATTAGTTAGTTTTTTGTTAAATTTGTTGTCGCTGTATTTAAATTTTTTTTTATTACATATTATAGTATTTGGGTATTATTTTGTTTGTTTTCATAAATAAATAATAAATTCTTTCCATTTTTCACTATTCCTTTTCGGTCTGCCTGTTATTGTTCATTAATATTAATTAATTATCCTTTGTTTTTTTTTGTTTTTTTTTTTTTTTTGTTGCGTCTTCATTCGTCAATCAATTGATTTGAATCAATCGCGTCTTAATAAAAGACAAAAAAATGCAATACATCAACAGTGATAAAACAATAAGAATAAAAAAGGCGAAGGAAAATAACAGAACAACAACAGAAGAACAACAACAATAACAAAATAAAAGAAAAAACAATAATAATAATAGCATAAAACCGGAAACCAGAAAATCACAGACTGCACTCATTCAAAAGCTTTCCGGAGTAATCGACTGTGTCAAATCTCTCTCACCTTCCAAAGACAACCCCCTACTTCTCACTCTTTTCCCCTGCCATCGTTGTCTTTCTCTTGTTTCTTTATTTTCTTCTTCTTCTTCTTCTTCTTCTTGTACCCTCCATTACGTGAGCAGGCTTTTGAATGATTTTTAAAAAGAAATGTTTTGGGAATAATTTATAAGGCGAAATCAGTAGCTTAGAAGCGCAGACGAAGAAGAAGACACCGCAAGAGAAAGAAAAGAGGGTGGTGGATAGAAAGAAGGATGAGGGGGAGGGGGAGAAAGATAACTAATAAATGGATTTTATTTGTTTTAGATTTTGTTTTCTTAGCACAAACACTAAAAGCAGATTATTTGATTTAAATTAGTTGAATTTTTCAGTTTGATTTTTCATTTTTAAAAGATAAACGAGCAGCAGAGTATTTTTAAAAATCCATTAAAATCCAAATCAAACTCAATTTGATCTATCAATCATGATATATAATAACATCTATTGACATTTTACTTTGTGAAAGCCTTTGTCGTTACTTTGTTGTGTTTATTGTGGTCCTGGCAGGGTGTGTATAAGGGGGGTGTGGGGTGGAAGGAAAGGGTCTACAAGGGTTCATACGTATCCCGTTACAAAAAAAATAGAAAGAAAGATCGCCATGTTTCCCAGAAAATTACTTTTGCCCTTGTTTTTTGTTACATTTTCAATATACAGGGTGTTTGGATTCCATGTAGGAAAGGCGCTACTTAATAAACGATTACTTGCGGTGTCCTGAGCACACTTTTGTTCAGTCTACCTTTCCCTAAAATCACTCACTTTTCCACCTCAAAATGTACATACGTAAAGCCTTATAAACCTTTTCAACAACATCAAGCAAAACGATTCAATTCTTATTCAAAAGCGGATAAAAGTATTCGTTTTTTAAGGATACTTTACTTGTTAGGATACTTTTCTAAATTTAGAAGCTATAAGAGTTCGAATATGAAATCGATCGATGTTTTCGTTAAAAAGGTGGGCGTTTTTTAATGTATTCACAGAAATTGAAAAGTAATCTACGTATGTATTGTATGAAAAAGATTATAAAAAGAATTTTTTTTTTAATTGGTATTGTTTATAATGGACGATTTTTGCTGCTCAATTGTGAGTACTTTCCGTCTTTATACATACATATATATACAATATACATTGCAAAGAAACAACAAATTATAGAATATTTCTTTGCAGGCTCATGAAATTTTGTGAGTATGATGATTAATATTCTTTCAATTTTGTATAAATAAAATAAAATAAAAAACATGAATAATAATTTTTATTTTAATTTTAATTTTTATTCTAAAGACGATTTCACAGATCGTCTCTGTGAAAAAAACAATAAGATTTTAATATCAAAACAATAAGATTTTAATATCAAATACGTATGTATTTTAATATGATCGTCTTTTAAATTTTAATCAGATATTCTCTATAGTTTTAATAAGACCTTTTTGGATGAAAGACATATAGAGAAATCTGATCTGTTTTTCTTCTATTTTATGTCGTGTTTTGGCTCTGTGTACGTAAAGACCATAAGAGTTTTTGTTTAATTTTCATTCTTTGAAGAAAATGCTTAGTTAGCAATCAGTATTCAAATGAATGAGGAAACGGAAACGGAAATTGAAATTGAATGGCAATGACAATTGGAATATGTGGATATTGAAATGCACGAATGTGAAATAAAATGGTTTTCTATAGCATGAAACTGAAACGCATCACGTACGATGATGCTGAAGATCTAATTATTTAGTTAAACATTGACCCACTTGATTATCGCATACTACTTTCTTAAAATCGTAGATTTAATCATTGCTGTTGTTGTTATTGTCTTGGTTTTTTACAAATTAAAAAAGTGCAAGAAAATGAAAATATTCTTTCAAAAGCTTTTAAACTCTTCCGTTAATTACGAATAATCGCTAAAAATCTTAGAGCTAATTAATGTTGTTGTTGTTGTTGTTGTCTCTTGATGTTAGTTAGGTCGTTGCTGTTGTTGTTGTTGTTGTTGCTGTGTTCCACACCATTTTGCCAAAAGTGAAGAAAATAAACCTTTCAAATTTTAAGTCGTTAGCCATGGAAAAGGCTTTATTGCAAGCCAATGTTGTCGTTGTTGTTCTTCTTCTTTTTCGCCAAAAGTGAAATAAACCAAACTTATTTTTTTAAACTTTTTAAACTAAGTCCATTAAATTTAATGACTCATCAAAAATCGATAGAATTTTGTTAAAAAAAAAAAAAAAAAAAAAAAAACAAAACAAAACAAAACTTTTAGCCTCAAATTTTCAAGACTTTCTGTGACTTTCTTTCGCTAATGATGATTAACTTTCATTGTGCACCAAAACTTTGTGAAGTCTAATAATACCATTTTATACGTTCTTTCCTTTTTTTCATTTAATTCTTTTCCAACTTTTACTAAAGTTTAGTCAAGTACATCTCTTGAACAAGCCTGAAAGAGTTTCTTTGCCGCAAAAAAGGAGAAAAATTATTTAAATTCAAAAGAAAATGAAACCTCAAAAGTTAAGAAATCAGAAATCAGAAGTACCGCAGTGCAGAATATTGTACAATTTCAAATGAAATTGTTTTGAAGCAAACCGTGAAGAAAAAACCACATACGCATGAAGCCATTCCAGTTTTTTCCCTTCGTTATTAAAGATTTTTCCTCAGAAGATGTTTCTACAGAAGTACGATCTATGTTGCAAACTATGGAGCTATTCCTTGTTCTTCCTAGCTTCTCTCCGTATAAATCACAAGCGTTATTTTATATTCATGGTTTTCATTATTTGTTGAGTTGCATAAATTTTAATAACTTTGGCCTTACGCGTGTTGAAATGACGCGCGAATAAATAACGAAAGGCAAATGGAACTCTGTTTTCACCTTCATCACTTTATGTCGACGTCTGAGTGGTTAGTTATCGTTGGCGGTTGACTTAATGAACTCAATAAACATCATTAATCATTTATTAGATTTTGAAATTTTTCACCAGCTTCTCATCCATCTTCTGGTAAACTAAGACTAAGACTGAGAAGACCTTATCATCGTCTATTTTAAACTTTAAAAGTTAATTAATGAGCTTGTAAATATTCAGGATATAAAATTGTCCTGCTAGGTTCGGAGGAACCCTTTCAGTTGATTGAGTTGGGCTGAGTTAGAAGTTGCCTCCACGTGGTTTGATGAATTTGGTTTGATGGATATGGTTTGACTTGTTTTGATTTGGTTCGATTTTGTTTGGCTCGCTTTGATTTAGTTTGTTTGTTTTAGCTTAGTTTGATTCGGTTTTGTTTGAGTTCGTTTGACTTGGCTTGGATCGGTTGCGTATGGTTGGTTGGTTTGGTTGGATTTAGTTTGATACTGTTTGGCTCGGTCTAATTTAGTTTCGTTTGACATAGTTTGGCTCGGTTTGGTTTGAGTTGGTTTGACATAGTCTGGGTTGGTTTGGTTTGAATTAGTTTGACTTAATTTGGGTTGGTTCAGTATGGTTTGGTTTGACTTGGTTTGATTTCGTTTGATATTGTTTGGTTCGGTTTGGTTTGACTTGGCTTAAATGGTTGAGTATGGTTGGTTGGTTTGACTTGATTTGGTTTGAAATTGTTTGTCTGGGTCTGATTTAGTTCTGTTTGACTTGATTTGGATGGGTTTAGTATGGTTTGGCTCTTACCTTGGTTTCATTTGGTTTTGACTTGGTCCAAATTGATTTGACTTTTAATAGATTTACGTTGGTTGAGGATGGTTTTTGCGAGATTTTGTGGCTTTAAATTTGTTTGTTTCGGTGTAAATTGATTTTTAGTTGGTTGATTGGCAACTTATTTGATAGCCTTGATGAATACAAGAGTAAATTGGTTCTTTAGCTGTCTACCTGTCTCCACTGTTGGCTATGATAGGCCTTCACGTAACCTTCGAATTTTATAAAATGGCAAAATAACGAGAGAAATTCTGACAGACTTGCCTAGACTTGCCATCAGCGAGGCCAACTAAATTGCCAGAGGGAATAGCTAGAGGAAAAAGCTATAATAAATCAATGAAATCCAGACCGAGGCAAAAAGAAAAACTCTTGCAAATGTTGATAATATAATGAGATTTAGTTTTCTTTTCCTTCTTTCCTTTTTCCGGTCTTGTCTTCTTGTGGTGGAAGTTACCACCGTGCATAACACTTCATAAACACTCAGAGAGAGAAAAATATATTTTTATTTAAGGTAAATAATCGATTAATAATAAGGTGAAGGGAAAAGAATAAAAAATATATGAAAATTAATAATACTACCGGAAATTCAATTAAGTCTGCTGCGACCGAGAGCAAATTCGATTATTCGACAACTTCGTCCATCGTTATCGAAACTATTTTGTATGTTTTTCTCGCAATAGTTTTATAGCAACAAAATATTTATTTAATTCCATGAGATTTTTGCGCTCGTTTTATATGAAATTAATAGTAAAAGGTTTTTAAATTTAAAAAAAAAACTGCACACAAAGCGTTTTTGTTAAGCTTCGTATTTATTTTGAGCGTTACGTTGAATGCTTGCCTTTATCATAAAATATATTTTTTATTGAAATACACTTTTTCAGATTTCATAATAGATTTAAATTTATAATATTTTTTCTCCTTTGAGATAAACAAATTATTTGGTAAACCTGCATTTTTTTTCATCGATTAATTTGCATAAACTCATACTGATGGTTTATCGTACTGAGCTGAATGGACTTCATAAAGTTAAAATCAAGAATAAAAATGGCGCTGGAAAAGGATTATTCTCTACTCAGCAGTCACTTAAAAAAAAGTATGCAAATTTATTTATTTTACGAAAAATATTTTACGTCAGAAAAACTAAAAAATAAATAGATTATAGCAAAAGCTTGTAAGGACAGTCAGTGTAGGAGGAAAGGGTGAAAATTAAAGAGTAAACCAAAAGAGATAAACGGAAGATATTGAGGCGTTTTTTCCAGCTTTTGCTTTTGGTGTGGGTGGATTTAATTTGTTTGGGAGTTCATTAGTTCAGCGTAATTTTATGTGAGAAATGCACTAAATAATTTAAAAAAAAATGTTGTTTAAATTTTAGTATAATTTTTTAAAATTATAAATATATATCTACAAAATGCCTGTATTTTACGTAGGAAACCTTGCCGTTCCGTAAACCTCATTATTTTTTTCCGTAAAATATTGCACTATATTCTTCTGTTGTATATCATTAGGATTAGTTCCGTATGTTTTTGTAAGGACCATGAAGAGTAGATATAATTTTTTTTTTATTACGAGTATCTATTAGCACTTCTCATACTTGTACCCCCTTTGCTCCCCCCCACAAATACCACCAAGCTTTCCAGTTTTCAAAACTTTTATGATTCAAGTGAAAAATTCATCTGCTAGAAAAGTTTTAACTATGAATCAGTTAATTTAAATAGAGGCGGTAGAATACGTAGAACAAGAAAAAGAAAAAGAAGAAGAAGAAAAAGCATAATGTCGAATAAATGCCGCACTATTTGGTATTCATAGTTTTTCCCCTTTAGAGAAATAAGAGAAATAAGTTGCTTTTCATAAGACAGAATTTTATGAAATAAAAAATGAAAAAAAATAGAGCAAAAACTGAATTTTATAAAATAATATACGATAATTTAATGATTAGAAAAATTATTAAAATTATTTTAATTTTTTCTTTTATATTAAATACTATGAAGACCTTCAATACTACGTTATGAAGATAAAAAGATTAATTAAAAGAATTTATTTTTTATTTATTAAATTATATAACTTCATAAAACTCTGTTTTTGCTCTATCGGTTTTTACAAATTCATGATGTTTTTGTTATCCAGAAACATTATCATTTTATAAACACTCGAAAAAGAGTGTTACTTAACAAAGGTTTTCCATATTAATTTGTCTCGTATCGCATGGAAAGATGTGAGGCTTTTGTAAATCATTGCTAGAGATTTATAAAGCAATTAATTACTTAGGAATTGTCAAAGCTAGCAAAAACAACAACAACAATAACAACACCAACAACGTTCATACATACACAACCATAATTAAACTGCTGTAAATCTTTTTAAGCCCTTTTAAATTACCAACACTATTAAAAACATCAAACGGCGATCCATTTGACTGAGGTTTTAGTGGCCTGCTTTTCGTCCATCCGTTGGTCTGTCTGTCTGTACAATGTGATCGATATGTGTTGGTGTACTCGACGTAGGTGTGTTGCGGTTGTGTTGTTGGTGGTATTGATATTGTTATAAGATATTAAAGTCAGCAAATATAAAGGCTTCATACGGAGAGTATGCTACACACACACACACCTCCATACATCCTATACACACACCCATATATACATAAATACATACATACATCAATCATCCTGCCATTGAAATGCATATAACCGGCTTTATCATTTGTACAACTAAATTCAGAGCGGATTTCAATTAAATAATTAACGAATCACGCAATCACGCACACATTGGCACGCACACATCACACTCAAAACTCTGACAAAGACACATACGCGCCCACGCGCATACTGCAGTGCCGGGCAGTGCCGGATTGGCACGTAGCAACTAAGGCGGGCTTCGCTTTTCGGGGGCCTTTTATTTAAAGTGTTTTCGTTTACTGCTTTGAATTTTAAATATTTTTTATACTTATTTAAATTATATAATTCTGTCTGTTATATTCCTTTTAGCTGCTCTTTTGAGTGAACAATATTTAAATATTCAGTCGCTTCAATATTTTTATATATTTGTTTATAATAATATACAATATAATTACGGCTATTCTATTCTGTTTGTTAACTGATTAACAACGATTTGTTAAGAAGTTTTCGTTAATGGCGTTGTAAAGTTTAGTTAATTTTAGTATTATCAAAATGCATTAACAACTAACAATGAGTATAAATTTATCAACAATAGTAATATGAATGATATTTTTAGCATTTTCTTGGTTTATTTTTTATATTTTTTAATATTTTTTTTTAAATATTTTTATTTATTTTATACAATATTTTTCAAAAATTTTAATAATTTTTCAAATGTAAATTACTTTCAATTACAAAACAAGAAATTTTTCTTAAAAAATTTTGTATTTTATTTTTCAACTCATTTCGGAGGAACCCCCGGATAAGATTTGGGCCTCGCACTGGCTTAACCGGGCATTGGTCCGGTGGCACTGATTCGCTGGAATATTTCGTTGCAAACTCATGGACAGACTGACTGACTGACTGATATACGGCTACATCAATCAACGTATTACGTATAGCACTTCCTTTCATTTGAAATTTACGCAAACCTCTTTCAACTCTTGATATGACATAAAAGAAGAAGAATAAGAACATGAAAGAGTTGCAAGCATAAGTGCTTTCTGGTTAAATCGTGTCCTGAATTTAATCGACAATAGCTTACTAAATTAAATGAAAATTAAATATTTATGTTGAACATTTTTATTATACAATACATAGATTATAGATGGCCAAAATCAACAGACACACACGTCATCGTACACACACTTGTATAGTAGGTTGGTTGCCCTGTTTGTCGATGCCTCCGGTAATTTTTTTTGCTTGTAAGCGCTCATCATGTAAAATTCTGTAAAACAAAATGTCTGTAAAACATTGCAACAGAATGTTTTGTTGCAAAACAATCGGTGTCCATTCCGCTCCAGTATGGTTTTTATTAAGACTCGTTGTTTTAGTTCTCGTTATTATGTACTCTTACTAAGTAACCAGTCTTGATATAATCGAATAATGGTAAATACTCGTTCAGTATACTTTATTAATATTTGTTTTAGTTACTAATACTCGTTGTGTTGTGAACACTAGTTACTGCTAATGTTAAGTGTAATCGTTGTTCATATTAGCATTCGTTAATGCGAATTTTATTAACCCTTACTTACTACTCGTTATTTCAGTTTTCTCTAAGCCTTGCTAAATGCAGCTGATATGAATTTTATGAGTACTCTTTGTACTCGTACCTTGTGGTACTCGTTGTCTGTACTCGTTGCTAGTATTATAATCAAGCTTTATTATAATTGTACTCGTTATAATCGTTTAATTAAATGCTTTTTAATGCTTTTAATTGAAAATATGTCAAGGTTTTGTTAATAATAATATTTTTTTGGTATTTGCGAGTGTTTGAGAAGTATGTATTTTTAAATATTGCCAGTTTTAAATCTCAAAAGGTCCCGAAAAAAAAAAATCAGTTAACAAAAACCTTGAGCTAGTCTTTGTGAAATTTTATATTTCTTTCAGAAAAATATTTAAACGAAATTTACGAATTATTCTTAACCTCAGCCTCTTAAATTTTCATTTTATATGGAATTTTTTCAAATTTTCACGTCTCACACTGAAACTTACTTTTACCCTACCTCTTTTTCTCCCTTTTCTGTTCTATGTTTTTCTTTCTCTCTTAGACCATTATATGAGTCAATATTATTTTCTAATTAAATGTTACTCATACGTCATTTCTTGATAATGAAAATAGTCAAATCTAAGGATAGGAAAAGAAGGCAAATACGAAACAGATCCGGAATTTCTCAAATTACTAAATTTAATTTAATTTTATCGATAGCAAACATCTTCCGGAAAAGGGCAAATGTTATGAATAATTAAATAAACGAATCAAAGGAAAACCAAAAGACTATGCTCATGATGATGACGATGATGATGATGATAATAATGATAATGAAAGATGAAGCATGCATTCGAAAGTTATTCGCCTAAGGTTAGATAATAAACGAGTGTTGGAGAAGGTGAGAGTCCTTATGGGAGCAAATAGTGTTACTACTAGTGTTATTCCGTGTTGAACACACTTCCCATTAGAACAGCAGCTTTCTTAAGTTAGCATTCGAGTGTGAGAATTGAAATGCAATTGTACGTATTTTACACTGTTAATATATTCGTATTTGAATTACTTTTCAATTCCTTTTTGCTTTTTATTCTCGATTTGACAGCAACTAAATTATTCAAAATCACTAAGAATTTGTTAATTTCTTTCCGATTTATTTATTGACTTTAGGCGTATTTCCTGAGCTAACTTTCTTTAAAAATAAACTTTTATTTTAAAACTTTTTAAGACCTGTTAATTCGGCCTCCTAAAATCCAAAACTCATTACGATTTATTAAAAAGTTAACGACTTATTCAATTTTAAAGATTATCATTTTTATCGTTTAAAAGTACCAGAATACTATGGATTTATGTATTCCTGGTATTAATCGAGAGAAGATTATGTAGATTATGAAGATTATGTAGATTACATACCTTTTAAAGTATTCAATTCTTTTCTAGAATATTCCATTTTAGTGTTCTCCAAAATAATCCAAGTTCTGTAATTTGTGATTCCAAAGTCTTACAATGAAACTTTAAATTGTTCTTATTAAATATACTTTCAAGAAACATATCTTCATCATTCCGAAAAGCATCTCGTTCGTGTCAGATTTCTTTTCAACTTCAGAATAAGCATTTTCTTCAGTGTCTTCTGCAGTGCGAGGACATGAATGAATCCTTTATTGGAAGTTTGAAAGCTGCAGAGGATTTTCACATCTCTTTATTTTTTTATTAACCGCACAATCTTGGTTGTACAAAGTTTTTCCTCACTTTCTACAATGATTAAAACGTAGCGAAAACTTGTCGAGAAAGTAAGTAAATTTGAAGAAAAATGTCTGTTATTTATTGAGATTCGACGACAAATTCTTCTGCAGCCAGATGATCCTTCGCGTAAGACCACATGCTTTATGCTGTACCACGTTTGGTTCTTCGTTGTGTGAAGCGTGGCTGGCTGTAGCGTGCTCTGACTGGCATAGAGATTGTCTGAACTCGGTTGTCGTTTTGGGTCTCTCTGTCACTTTTGGTCTTTATCTTTTGGTGTATTTTTTGGTCGTTGTCGACTCTTTTTGCACAAAGTCTAAAGTCTCTGAAGTCTGGAGTCTGCTTAGTTGAAAATTTAGTAAAGTGCCACCAGAGGACGCACACTATGATGGCAAGAACTCTGTGGCAACGTCCATCCGTGGCAAGAACTCTGTCTGCCAAAGTTGTTGCTGGCGCCTTCACATCACATGTTTCGCATGTATGTATGTATGTACATATGTATGTAACATACTTACTCCAAGTGTCGCCCGTTTTGCCTCATCGAGTAATCCCTTTGGCTTACCGCTGTCTGCCGGCCGCCCCCCCCCCCCCCCAAAAAGATATTGTTAGCGAGTTACTGGCGTGTGGCGCTCTCGACTTCCTGCTGTTTTATTGTTTTTTTTTTTTTTTTTTTTTGCTACGGCCGGAAGCCGACAGTGCCGGTTTTGTTGCCAGTTTTTGCTTTTCAAAGCACCGAAGATATTTCTGTTGCTTGCTCGCTAAACGTCTTTAAAGGAAATTAAGTCCGTTCGTTGTTATTGTTGCGCGGAAGCAGAGAAAATAAAACAACTAAAAAAAAAGTGTTTTCCGAGGGCGCGGTAAAGGGTGGATGGATGGATTAAAATCGATCCGGCACTTTATACCGGCTGTGCTTTGGTTGCTCTGATTCGCGTAGTAAAGGCGCCATGCGGCATGCGTTTAACACCGACAACAACAACAACAACAACAACATACGCAACCATTTTCTAGATCATTGTCCTCATTTTGTGATTGTTTTTGCTCGTTCTTTCATTTCCCGGCTTCGTTTTTTTCCCGTACTTTTATTCTTCAGTCTGCTTGCAATGAGAACAACGACTCCGAAGAGCAAGAAGAAGAAGAAGAAGAAGAAGAAGAAAAATAAAAAATTGAAATGCCTTGAAAGTGCCCAACCAAGTATATTGCTGACGTCATCAATGCACACAGAGCGACAACATGGCTTAACAGACCGAACACACCGAACAGAACACAAACTAACAAAATGAGTGTATGTGCGTCCTTGTACGTAAGAGAGGCGGTGTATGGCTCCGTCAGAGTGTGTGTGTGTGTGCAAGTGTTTGCCTATGTCGTTGTGACATCCTTCATTTAGCATTTTTTGCAGTTCGACTGTATGAAGAAAGTTTTACGAGTATGCGCGTGTGAAGGGCGTTTGTTACGCAATCGTCTAAGTATGATGATGAAGATGACGATGATGATGAAAACGACGAAGCCTGCACAGCACAGGACCATCCCTCTTAGCTGTCACACAAATGCACAGTCCCGAGTAGCCGAGTAATCGGTCAAGTGGACGACAAAGTAGCTGCTTATCTACTCGTTCGTAGAGCGAATGACTTTTGAGGAAAGTAATTTCTAATTTGTGGTGTTTTTGTTTTTTTTTGCAAACGGTCCATGAGACGGTCCTCTTTAAAGTTACATTTTTTGTAACATAAATTGTGTAGAGGTAACTACATAACCTCGAAAAAAACGCTTAATCAGAAGCCATTCTATATATTCCTAAAGATTTTGCAACGCTGATACTGAATTTCATGAGAAAACTTTTTCATCAGCAATCCGTCAGTTTGTCAAGATATTTTTTTGTAGACTCGTTATAGAAAGCCGTGTTTTGCGCACATTAAAAGCAGGATATCTCAAAAACCTAAAGTGATGAAGAAAATCTGAGTTTCCGGAGTCAATATTGGTATCAGTTCTACCAAAATTTTTGCGGAAATTATAGTTAGTTTTATGGGTTTTTTCAAACTTTCGTTAAATTTATAAATTTTTATAAATCTCTTAAGCGATTTACTCTTATCTAATAATGCCTTTAGCACTATATCGGTTTTATTTTTATAAAAATTTTACAACTAAAAATCATGATGCTTTTAACGTAGATCATTTTTGTGGTTACTCCTGCTTAATCGCGCATATTTTTATGATAAAAAATAAGCAATTTTTGGTAGCTAGAATTTTTTGTTGTTGTTATAATTTTAATAACTTCTTTTTATTATTTCATCAAATTTATTTTTTAATATTATCAAATCTAGCACTTGCATGACTTTTTCTTTGGAATTGTGATAATTTTGCAGGACCTTAGAAGTATATTATAAAGTCATGTATTTGTGGAAAAAGCGAAAGTAGAAAATATTTTTATAATACTTTAAAAGCGCGATCTCTGAGGTTGTTACGAAGAAGTAAAGACATTTTCTTTATATCCTTGTAAATTTATTTTTCTCGGCTAATTTAATTTCTTTAAAATTATCGGTTTTTCTCTTCCTCCTCCTTGCGCGCCTTTCCTTTTCCCCACCTCATTAATTTTCTCAATAATGCCGCTGCATCCGGGAAAAAGCTCTGCTCGCTCTCTATTCTATGTTACATGTTATACTTCAGTTTGTAATCCTTTTTATTTTATTTTTAGCTATTCTTGCGGCATTTGCTGTCAGTTATTTTTGCTCTCTCTTTTTTTTTAGTTTTCGTTTTATTGTTCATTTTCCCCCTTTTTGTTTTCTCGTTTATTTTTGTTTTATTCTATTTTTGGGGTTTCATTTTATTTTTGTGCTAATTTTCGCACATTTTCTGTAAATGTGTCTGTGGCTCTTGTGTCTGTGAGATCATTAGTTTGGCAGCTTTAGCTGTTGATTTCTCACTCCGTTTTGGTATTTCTTTAGTGGTTGTTGTTGTTTGTTGTTTTTTTTTTTTTGTCATTGACTATGTTTTTTCTTTTTCCTCTGAAGATAATAAACTCTTCTATATCCTTTTTTTCAGTATTTTTTAAATATTATTATAATAAAAATTAAATTTAAAATGAAAAATTAAATTTTAAATAAAAAAAATTTTTTTTTAAATTGTTTACAGTACTATATATAATATCGACTATTTCCAATACTTCCAATATACAAATAAAATTTATCCATAATGCAATATACTTGCTCTTCACTTCGTCGATGCTTTTTTCATAGTTTGCTATTCCAATTTTTGCATTCTCCGCATCCTTCCAAACATTGTAAGGAATTACTGCAACCTCTTCGCTCTTTACTTGCCTCAAAATCCTTGCCATGCTCCTTGTTTCGTTTAGTTTTTGTGACAATTTTTGTTGAAGGGTAAAACTTGATGTCTTTCGTCTTTAAATTATTTGCATTTTTATGGCCGGTTTTTTTTTTTTTTTTTATTTTTTTAGTCGATTTTTATGCAGTTGTTTATCCATTGACTGCTACTGTCGATAGAGCATAAATTTATTGATTTTCTTGATTTTTCTTTTTTGACAGAATAATGTCCCAAATGTTCAGTCAGCTCAGAGTATACAATTTGTATTCTGCTAGCTGTTTTTTTTTTTTTTTTGCATTTCAATGTTTTGCCTTTGGCTTTTTCAGCATTTCACAACGTTGGTAAAAATGATGACGGCTTTCTTGATGTTTCTTAATTAATTTTTTTAAATGAAAAAACTTGAAAATGATAACATGCTTGCAAGACTCTCAGAAACTAAAAGATAATATTCAATACACAAAAGCCATAAAGCACAAAATGCAGCAAAAAAACCCAAAAACTTCTAATCTATAATATAATTATACTTTAAAATTGAAATTTTATTTAAAATAAAACTACACAAATTTTGCAAAAACATTTTCCTTTTTATGCGGAATTTTTCTTTCAATAATTGTCTGAACGTAATTTTCTGAATATAAAAAGTTTTAGTAAATTTTAGTGAAAATTATAGCATCCATAAAATGTCGTATTTTTATTGGTTGCGTGCGTCAAATCAAGTTTTATTGCAGCTTCTTTGGCTTTGGCAAATAATTGCATTTCTACCATGACGTTGTTGCCATGAGTATGAATACTGTTGCCGGTCATTTAATTTAATGCTTCTTAAAAAACTGTCTAAGTCATTTGAACTGACTGCTTCTGATTTACAATTCTATAAATTTTAAATATACCAACATAAAGATAAACACAATTTATGTACATCGTACATACATACATACATACTACATACACCAAGGAACTATGTACTTAAAAGAGTAGATGGCTTAACAAAGCATAACAGCTAAAAAAGGGAGAAGCGATGAGTTAAGATATCTTATAACAGCAACTAATAACTACTAATGGCTTTTTCAACAAGAAGTGTCATTATTTTAGTGAATTTTGACTATTTCAGTTCATTGTGCAAAAAGCTTTCTGATTTTTACTTGTCAGATGACAAGACGAAATGTCATGCGTGATTCGTTTATGATTTGTTAAAAAAATGAATCAGAGAGAACATTTGCAACGAATACGAATATGCGAGTATACTCCCACCAACCGCCATAGCCTTCCTAAAAAACCGCAATAAAAATAAAATAAAACGTTAGCAGCGTCGACAATTTCACACAATGATTACAACAACAACAACAACAACAACAAAACGATTTATCAAATGAGTACAACAAAACGGAAATTTAACACAACAAGAAAACCTTAATAATGACTCCATTGTTAAAATGCCATGTTTTTTTCCTCCGTTTTTTTTTTTTTGTAGCAAAAGCATAACAAATAAATCAGAAAGAGAATGAAAAAGTTTTAGAAAAAAAAACATACATTCCTAAACACGATGTTAAAACGGAAAATAAAGTAATCATTTTTTTTTAAATCCAGCAAGAAATAATAACAGTTAAAAACGCACAGGACATAACGCATTAGTTAGTAAATGGCAACATTTTAACAAGAAGCACATTTTATAATTTATTACACCAATAAGATGAAGAAGAAGAAGAAGAAGAAGAAGAAAAAAAAGAACAAGGGGATAAAAAAACTGAAATTTCAATAATACAGAAAAATAAGAAAATATCTTGAACTAAATAAACAGAAAAGGAAATTGGATTATACCCAATAACAGACAAAAGAAGAAAAAGTAGTAAAAGAAGAAGAAAAAGAAGAAGAAGGAGGAAAAAAAGAAGAGGCAAGTAGTGGAGCTAGTTGAAGTGTTACAAATAGTTTCTTTCAAAAATAATGTCAATCTCATTAACCATTTTTTGATTGTTAGTCCTTCAATAATCACGAAACAGCTACAAAATATTTCCAATTTAAAATTATTACGGAATGATTCTGAATGATTATTTATATATAATAAGGATTTGAGAGAAAAATATCAGTTTTTGGGATATAAACTCGATTTATTTATATTTTCAAATGTCACTGCTATTTCAATTATATAACGACCCATCATTCATGGGTAATGAATAAATTAAATAATTTCAGTATTTTTTGGAACTTAACACTAACTATTTTTTTTTTAAAAACTCGTACCTCACTGTTTTTCACTAAGAAAGTCTTTTTAGGAAAATTTGAGAAAATTGTTTAGCGTACTCTCTCCCGTTACGTCTACGCCGACCAAATTAATGGAAAAATTGTTGGCATAGAATGAAATTAAATTTTCAGTTGGCACGAGTGAATTTCGTAATTACCATTTTATGGCCAAAAAGAGGATAAAAAGTAATAGTAAAAATAGTAAAAGCGACCATAAACAAGAGTACACTCCATCTTTGTAAAGGTTTCTCTGCTAAAATGTAAACAATTTTCGCGTCTGGCTCTTGACAGATGTATTACTGAGGCGTACTTAAAAGCTATTTCGTTATGGATTTTTTTTATTTGTTTTTGCTTTTGGCAGCGTTTTTTAAAAGATTTTCTTTTCAATTTGCTGTTTTTTTTTTACTACAATTTCATAATTGAAATCCATAATGCCGTTACGTTTTTCTTCTGCCTTCTAGCGATAAAGTGTTTGCCAAGTAAGCACAAGCGTAACTAATGACATGACAGCTTAACGCAGTATAAAGGTTTTGGCTCAATTTTTCTTTTTTCTGACCTCACTTTTTTTATTTTAATGTGTCAAATTTTATTGTATTTAGCTATTATTCGTTATAAACTTCGAGTCCATGCTTGTGGTTACGGGATAACCTGGTTCGACGAATCGAAACATTATGCATAATGACTAAGATGGGTCAATTTCGCCTTAGTATTTTCAAGCTTCGCTCAGCTGATTCTCTAAGCATAGAATCTTCGTCTATATCCACGCCCTACACATTAAGCTCGCAGTTCTCAAAAATCGATTCCGTTTTTTAAATTTCTCAGAAAAGTATGTATATTCAATGGAATATACTCCTTCCTAAGGCCCCTACTTATAGCACCAACAAAAAAGGGTTAAAATCCCCAAAAAAAAATTCACTCCAAATTCCTTCCTTACAAACTAATATTGAAAATACGGGTTTTTAATATTAAAAATAGTTTTCGGAATTTAAATTGACACAAAAAAAAAAGACTTGACAGGCCCTATCTTTACATGTGTGACATCTCGTGTGTCATCGCAACCCAATCTTTTATGGATTCCTTCGGGTTTCATAAGAAAAAAAAATGTATCCCCGAAATAAAAAAAGGCGTTGAAGCATTTTTGACGACGGCTTGTTTTCGGTCTGTCACTTCAGTTTGATTTATTAGTCTTCGCAAAAGCTTTGGAAACGTCGCGACGCGATGTGACCACACCATTTATCTTTTTTTTCTTCTTTTGCAAGCAATTTTTTGTCTTAAAATCTCTAAAAAAAATTATATCGCACTAATGATACTGCAGTAAAACGCAGTCTTGACATATTGGCATAATTGTGAAAAAAAAAACCATGGAATACCTTTTAGAAAAATAGAGAGAAAAGTATTGAAATAAAAAATACAATTATTTCCGTTTTTTGTGAAGCACATTTTTCCATTAGTTACATTAAAAATGACTAATTTTTCAATATTCATCTTCCTTTTATCATTCATTGTATTCTCGTATTCTCGTAATTCATTACTTTCCACAATTTTTCATTCATCAGGACAATTTTCTGTACAGGATTTAAAAATTAAATCATGGCATAAATTCAACGTCATTTAAAATATCAGCAAAAATAATTGTTATTCTATTCTTCATTCATTCAAAAGCGGCGATATTTTCACTCCACACCATAACAATTCGGTCCGAACCGTGTGACCGAAGCGTCCAGGCTCGCCGCTGGTATACGATCCATCACAAAACAACATAACTGTAGCTTTTTCACTCTACCCAATCAATAAATCATTTAGAGACCAATCAATCATACGATATTGCGATTGAAAGCGGGTGGACACAAATAATGAGGAAAAAATAAGAGAAAATCGTTTTTAATAGGATTAAATCAGTGATTAAGTTGGGCGAGGGGGTGGGAGAGAAGGGGAAGGGTGGATTTTTAAAATAAATTAAAAAATCATCATCGGTAAATCAAGATTATGACACATTATATTATCAATTAAATTGAGTTCAATGAGAATAAAAAGTTTTGTGGTATGTTTTTTTGACTCGATAGATTTATAGCTAAATTTTAGACTTTAGCAAATTTTAGAAAAACTTTTATGCAATCTCTGAACATTTAAAACTTCAGTTCAATGAGAATAAAAAGTTTTCTGTTGTTTTTTTTTTTTTAGAAAAAAAGAGAAAATCGTTTTTAATAGGTTTAATCAGTGAATGTATGTATGTGGCGTGAGGGGTGGGGGAGGAGGAGAAGGAATGGTATAGGTGGATTTTTTTTTATAAATATAAAAAGATTTATTGGTAAATCAAGTTTATGACACATTATATTATCAATTAAATTGAGTTCAATGAGAATAAAAAGTTTTGTGACTTGTTATTTTTTTTAGCTCAATCGATTTATAGCTAAATTTTAGACTTTAGAAAATTTTAGAAAAACTTTTATGCAATCACTGAACATTTAAAACTTCAATTCAATGAGTTCAATGAGATTAAAAAGTTTTCTGGTTTTTTTTTTGCTCGATCTATTTATAGCTAAATTTTAGACTTTAGCAAATTTTAGAAAAACTTTTATGCAATCACTGAACATTTAAAATTTAAGCGTTAAATTAAAACATAAATTAATTGTTTTCACTGAACAATTAAAACTTCAGTTCAATGGGTTCAATGAGATTAAAACAGTTTTCTCCTTTTTTTTTGGCTCGATCTATTTATAGCTAAATTTTAGACTTTAGCAAATTTTAGAAAATCTTTTATGCAATCATTTAAAATTAAAGCCGTAAATTGAAATATAAATTAATTGTTTTCTTATTTGCTTTTTGCAGTGTTTTTCGAGAGAGCAAAATGGTCCTCAAAGAAGCCTTAATTAAAACCGCGCGAGTCACGCTAAGTTCAACTGTTTCAAGTGCTTGAATTGGTTCGTTAGTCGTTGGTTCTTTCGTGGTCGTTTAGTGACTGTGAACCTTCGTCTTTGAAATACTCCAAGTGTAATTATTTTCGCTCAGAAAGTCGTAATTAAAGATCATGAGAATAATTCACAAAGTCATTATGAGCAAAAAAGGAGCAAAAGAAATTATAAAATATTAACTAAGAAAATGCAGAAGTACTGAGCGAGCATCTACGATGGACGATACAGCCTGAACGAGTTAGAAATTAATTTTTAATGTTTACTCTATTGTTTTTTTAAAAATGCAATTTAATTAATTTGTGCTAAACAAAGAAAGAAAGAAAGAAAAAAGAAATAAAAAAAAATAAAGTCAGCAAAGCAGAAGGGAAAAAGTGAAGGAGAAAGTGTTTTGTGTGCGCGTTTCTGAAGAGCCAACATTGTGGAGCCATTGTTGAAGAAAAACCAAAACAAAAACAAAAGATTTTCTAAATAAAGTGTTCCTCAAATTAACCGTTGCTTTGTTTTCGTCTCTGTGTGCGTTCGTGTTACTATAACGGTGAAAAGTGGTTTGCTCTCAGCCGCTCAGAGCTCTTTTCAATTCATCATTGTCAGCTTTAGTTGTGCAGCCGCTTGATTCCTCCTTGGCTGGCATGTTGCGTTGGCAACTCTGGTCTACAGAATGGATGGTGAAAATCGGATAATACTGAATGTAGGCGGCATCAGGTAAATTTAAAAAACAACCATAAATAGTATATCGTGATATTTCATATTGGAAGGGAGAAGAAGAAATCTTAGATTTTTTAAGTAACCACAAATAATTTAGAAATAATTTTTTTTTCTATCAAAATTTAGCAAAATTTAGCCTTTCTTCTCTGAAAGGTTTCTTTTATCCATTTTTCTACATTAATTTTTGACTCTTCAAAGAAGAGTCTTTGAACAATTTTTACTTTTCCTGGCTTTTCCTTATTTATTCAAGCTTTTGATACTTTCCTTTTTTTTTCTTTTCTTTTATTTTCTTTTCTCTCCTTTTGTGTGTCTTCTTCCAGAGTAAATAAATTTTTAGATAGTCTTTAACCATATTATCATTATCATCCTTGAGAATTATAATCAGTAGCTTTTATTCTGGAGAAAGCCACACCAACACCAACATCATTACCATCATGGTCATTATTATATTCATCACCGTCATTCACATTATCATCATAATAGTCTCTTCACACTTTATCTTTCCTTTTTTTATGGTTTTTGGTTTTTTTCTTGAGAGAATATTTTTGAAATGAAATAATGTCATTCGAAGTGGCAGTTATAATCCACTGAAAAGCACAACAACAACAAAAGGAACACCAAGAATAGCATCAGCAGCCGCAAGCAAGAATCGACGAGTATAAAAACAAATACAAAAACAACACTCTTTGCTCCTTGATTCTATAATCTTTTGTTGAACCTGTTGTTCCTTCGTGTTGTCTTTTGTTAGCGCATAACCAACATGCCGACAGGATTGCCAACGGCTAAAATGAACTATTCCAAAAGTGACAAAGGAGTTGATAGAGGAAAGGCTTGGTTGGCGTGTCTTCTTCACATTAAAAAAGAAAAAAAATAAAAACGAACATAACCACTAAGGCTCTTCGGTATCCTACCGTCTAGAGGATTTTGTTACGATGTTGATGATGATGATGATTATGATAGTGAAGTGTTCATACGATGGTATTGGTAAGGGTGGTGATCATCATAATGAGAGTCATGATAAGCGAGATGAGTAGGTATGACGGTATAGTAAGGTATAGTAAGGACGATTAAAAATAACTGTTACCAGAAATGAGAGGTAGAAGAGACTCATTTCTAGCAAAAATAAAATGATAGATGAAACATGATTAAGTGAAGAAATGAGACGAGTAGAGACGAGTAGACGATCATCTATGAGATCATCTATGAGACGAATGAGACAAATGAAAAGCGAGCGACAAAAATGTCACAGTTGAAAAGTATGGTAAAAAAAAAGTAAAAAAAAAACGTAAGGATCTTACAAAATGCGAAATAAGGTGCATAACTTGAGGAGGTACAAGTATGTAAAAGCAAATATGTGTACACACAGAGAAAAATTATGCCTTATAAAAATATAAAATCTTATTAAAACAGATAAATAATATGTTTTTTTCATAAAGAAATTTTATTAATTTCATAGAAAATCTTATTGTCTTGGAAAAAAATAGGTTAATACTTATAATTCATGACTTTAATAAGAAATTCAAATTTTTTTTTCCCTCACAAAACTCATGAAATTAACAAGTCTGTACGAAAGTATAAAAAAATCTTATTATTTACCTCTTTTAATAAGAAAAATCTCTTATATATAATATTGTCGGTCTGGCCGGAACTTTAATAGTAATATTTTTGCTCTAAGGTTTACTTTAGATATATAAAATTCGTATTAATTTTTTTTTTACATTGGCATTGTTTATACTGGACAATCTTTGCTGCTCAATTGTGAGTACTTTTCACCTTTATATATACAATATACATTGCAAACAATCAACATATAATAGCATATTACTTTTCAGGCTTCAGGTTACTCAGGCTAACCATAAAATTTTGTGATTGTTTATGATTAATATTTTAGAAATTTAGGATGAATAAAATGAAATATTTAAAAAAAAATATTAATAATTATTTTTATTTTGATCAGACTATAGAAAACAATAAGTTTTTCTTATTAAATATGAATTTTAATAAGATCGTCGTCTCTATGAAAAGCAACAAGATTTTCTTATTAAATACGTATTTTAACATGACTGTCTTTTTAAGTTTTACTCACATTTTCTCTATGGTTTTTATATAGCTTCCTTCTTCCTTCTTGGATGGAAAATCATAGAGAAATCTGAGTGTTTTTCATTTATTATGGCGTTTTGGCTCTGTGTTTTGGCTCTGTGTATAATCCTTAGATATCTGTTTATACCTCTCTCTCTTTCTCTCTCTTTACTTCGCAGCATGTGATTCTCTAATATTCTCGCCACTAAAAATTAAGAGAAGAGAAATAAGTGATGGTAAAATGATAGGAGATGACATGTAAGAAGAGAGGAATGGATGGTAATGATAAGAGAGGGCAAGTGAGAGGAGAGAAATAAGTGATTGCAACGAATGATGACAAATATAAAAATGGATGGTAGTGAAATAAGACGAGAGAAATATGCGAAGTTAATGAGAGTTGACAAGTAAGAAATTAGAAATTATTATACATATTTGTAGCAGTAATGAGAGATGACAATTAACAGAAGAGAATTTTAATATAAAGGTGATTATAAATAAGTGGCAGAAAAGAGTAAGAGTAAGTGTAGGTGAGAAAAATTAGTGGTGTTGATAAGAAAACGCCAAAAAAAAAAGAACTGATAATTAACAAGTCTTAACAATACAATTTCGATGATGTTGATAATACCAATTTCTCCAGAAATCAATACAATAATACATGCAGCATGATTGCACCATCTTTCACCATCGATCTTACCATCACAGTACTTATCGTATGAAAGGTGGAAAACGTAAGAAGGAGAGTAGAGAAGACTCAGAAGCTAAACGCGATTATAACAATAAAGATTTGTAGGTTATAATTTACGAGTATGAGACAATACTGGCAGATGATTTTGATCTTACGATCAATATTATAATGGCGACTACGATAGTGATGGCGTTACTGATGGCGGTGCTGATGAAGATGATGACAACAAAGAGTAAAATAATATTAGCAGCGATGACAACAATGTTGTCGAATAATATGAAACTCAAAACGTCAGAGCAAGCAGCAAAGCGAAGTAATAACATTGTGCTATTACGATACTTTGCTATGGTTTGAAATAAACCGGCAGCGGGCAAAGAGGCAAAGCGGCAGGCGCCGCAATGTGTTGAGGAGAACTGTAGTAATCTCGCTATTGCGATAAAACGATGAAGTGGCAATAAAAGAGCAATCAAAGTTGACTGCTTTCAGGAGGAGCAAACGGTTTACGTTTGTAGCGGTTTCAGCCGGCATAAAAGTCAGGAAGAGCCGAAGCAGCGCCATGAACACGCACGCCATGGGTGGTGGTGGTGGTGGTGGTGGTGGTGTTGGTGGTAATCATCATGGCAAAGTGTGATAGTCGACGCTTTTGTTACAGAGAAAAGTGCATTTTCACACGAAGCGTGTGGCGCTATGTGTGTTTCTCTGCACAGACATAAAATCGAGAACGTAACATAATAATAGGAAGCCTTTGAAAACTATTTCTCATCACTCTCTTTTCGCACTTCTTCGATGATTCGGAAATAGTTTTCCGAAAAAGTTCTTCCGAAGAGAACGAAAAGGAAAAAGGTTCAGTTTACTTCAGTGTTCTAAAAGCAAAAAAGAAATGTATTTAATATCTTGTTGAAAATACAATATAAATTTTATTTCTTTTTATTTTAGATGTTTTATTTAGGCTTAAGATAAATTGTTTTTATTATATAAGAGTAAAAGAATTTGTTGTGGCAAAACTATTTATTTAAATTAATTAATTTAAAATCAAATTTAAAAAATACTTTTATTAAAAGAAAAACTGTATAAACTTAATTAAATACTAAATGTTCGGCGGAATATTTATGAAGCTGAAAATTTATTTTTGCAAAAAAGATTATAAATGATCTGAAAAACTGATTCTTTGCAAAAATGCAAAAATTGTAAAAAAATGCAAATATTGAAATAGGTTATTGCCAAAACAATAACCGCATTCAGCATGACTGAACGACTGTATCTGTCCATTACGTAACTGTTTTTATCCATATTTGTTATTTGTATTTTTTGTATTTGTATTTGTTTATTTGAATGCTCTGCCACAAATGGTGCCACCCACCTGACCCACCACCACTTGATAAATGCCCATGTCTATTGTGGTCATTATGTGCGCCTTAAAATAAAAAACCGATAAAATGTATGTATATGTATATATAAAGGCGGAAAGTACTCACAATTGAGCAGCAAAGATCGTGCATTATAAATAATGGCAATGTAAAAAGAATTAATACGAATTATAGATCTGAAGTAAACCTGAGAGCAAAAATATTACTATCAAAGTTCCGACCAGACCGATGATATTATGTATATATAAGAAGTATTTCTTATTAAAAGAAGTAAATAATAAGAGTTCTTCATACTTTCATACAGACTGAATGATTGATTTCATGAGTTTTTGACGTTTTGAAGTTGTGAAAAATATGAATTTCTTATTAAAATCACGATTAACTTTTTGTTTCGAGACAATAAGATTTTTTTTATAATATAAATAAGATTTCTCTATTTAAAAAGCATATTATTTGTAGGTTTTAATAAGATTTCGTAGTAAAATCGCTTAATAGGGAGCTCTTACTATTTTAATGTGGTACTATTTTTCTCTGTGTACATATTTTTAATATTTGTTTTGATCAAAATCGTTCCCTCCATCGATTGCAATAATAGAAATTTTTCGGTGAGATCACCCCCGTCATCCCCACCCGCAAATCCTACAACCGTTTCGTGCTTTGTATTTCCTATCGATTGTAAAGCGCTGATTAGTCGTACTTGCACGTACATAATTCGAACAACTTTCGGAACTGTTAAAAGTTACCTTTTGGTATCCTGTGTGTGTGTGTGTGTGTGTGTGTTCATTCGCATTTGCACGTAACGAGAAGAATATCAGATTCGGTTTTGATATTTGCTGAAATTCAAAGAGAGTGACAGACAGCTAAAACACGTTGCCAGATCCATTTTGCCGTAATTTGAGTTTCGACGCACTTTCAACGGATTTAATGGACATTTCAGCAAAAATGTTTTACTATTCGAGAGCTATGCTCTTGCTTTAAATCGCTTTCATTATAAAGGCCTTTCATTATGAAAGTGATATAACTATACAAATTGTTAAAAAATTATAAATAGTCGATTTTATTTACTTTAGAAACACAAAATATATGTAAAAATACAGACCACATCACAATTTTTAATATCTACTAATAGTAGTAGTAATAGTAAAATCTACTAATAGTAGATTTGTTTCGATGCAGAACAAAACAGACCGAAAATGGACGAAGAAAAATTAATTATTATGGTGCAACAAAATAACATTTTATATAATTAATTCCGCGATGGTTATAGGTTTTTACTGGTTTTTATTGGTATTTATTTATTGATTTATTTTAGTAATTACTTATATAATTTCTTAATCTTTTTTAAAAGTAGATAAATCCGCAACTAATAAAAAATTATATTTAAAATAAAATTATACAAAAATAAAATATCCACCAAATGTAAAAAATACCCAACTTCGTACAAGGTTTCAAAGCAAGTTGGTAGCATTAATAGCAATGACCCACGCCCGAAACCCAGCAAAGTTTCGAAAACACGTAAAGTTACTCGAAAGTGCGACTAATCAGGCCTTAACAATAAAATTAATTTTTTAATCAAGTCATGCCTTTGTAGCTTAACGAGCCGAGTCGTTTTGAGTATCACCTCATCAATAAAGGATTTTTTTAAACCGACTTTTAACACGAAAAACTCTTCAATAACTCTTAATAACTCCTTTTTTTCAAACAAAAGTCTTTGAAAGAATTTTTTAAAATTTAAAATTTAAATTAAAAAACTTAAAAAAAAATTGTCCAATGACTGAAAACTTTTTCCAATGAAGTCTTTAAAGATTTTTTCAGTTAATTTTAAAATTTAAAAATTTTTTTTTTTAATTTTTTTTAATTTTTATTTTTTTTTAAATTTTGATTATATTTTTTAATTTTTAAATTTATTTTTACAAAAATTTAGCGACTTTAAAAGAAAAAATTTAAAAAAGAAAACTCTAAAAGACTTTTTGAAGGACTTTAAAAAGTAAAAGTCGCTAAATAACTCTTATTTCGGGACTTATTTAATAAACGATACATAAATTATAAAGGTTTTCAGCTCTGCTGTTAACGAATTTTCTTACCGGGCACTTTCTTTTAAATAAAACTCATTCCTACTATTTTTAAGGAGCTCTAATTTCATAAAATTAAACCGGATGCTAATATTCCATGCTAATATTGTAAAAATCAATCAACTTAAACCTATTTTTATGATTAGTAACGAATAATTGCTGGCAATTACTTTAGAGCACTAAAAATAGGTTTAAGAGCTTACTCTCGTAAAAGGAATCGTAACGATTAACAGAAGCAGATGAGAACAGAGCGTAAAAGGTATGAACCATTAATAAAAATGTTACATGGAAAGGAAAGGAAAAGGCAAGGAAAGGAAAGGAAAGGAAAGGAAAGGAAAAGGCAAGGAAAGGAAAGGGAAAAAAAGGAATGGGAAATAACTTGTTGAGTAATAAAAATACAACAAGAAAAAGTGCAAGATTAACCACCGAGAAATGATACTAGAAATCATAAGGATGAAAACAACACGAACAACAATGCTAAAAAAAAAGGGAGACATGACAAATTAAAAAAGCAACAACAACAACAACAAAAGCAATACATAATGACAGCGACCATAACAACAACAATAACAGCAACAAAACAACCACAATCTGCTAAAGTAAAAGCAATTTAAATCCTTGAAGGAAAACAAGCAATTAATATAACGGGAAGAAGAAGAAGAAGACAAGACAAGCAGCGAAATGTAATAAATAAAAAAGGCAAGAGAGGTGAAAATGGAACGGAACGGTACATCAACATGAAAAGAAAAAATGGCCAGCTCTTAAAATTATATTCGAGCAAAGTTACGAGCAAAGGCCATTGTGCAAACAATGGACAAATAAAAAAAAAAAACATCACAAAGGAAACAACAAAATTTAACATAAATTCAAGAAAACAAAAAAGTGCAAAAGAGTGCAAAAAAAAAGTTACAAAATATGGAATATATACAAAACAAAGCAGGTACACGGCAATAGCAGGCAATAGCAGGCAATAGCAGAGAAGAAGAAGAAGAAGAAGAAGAGGGGGAGAGGGGGAATACATTAAAATATGTCACAATTGTTTGCTGGAAAAAAAGAAGGAAAGTGCAAAAAAAAAAACGACCAAACCAATGCGTTACGTTAATAAAACGCCTTTATAATGTTTCTTTTTGTTACAGTTAGTTTTTCGATTTTTGTTTTTTTTTTCTCTCTTCATTTCAAATAAACTATGGTTTATCAACGAAACCGTGGCATAGTTTTTTATACCAAACAAAAAAAAAAACACGAGATTGTTTTTTGCTTTGAAAATGTTTTTATACTTGAGTGAAAATGGGTTTTCGCGATCATACGAATGAGAATGTGAGTGTGTGTGTATGTGTGTGTGTGTGTGTGAATCGGAAAAGTGCACTTATTCGTATGTATGTATGTGTTTATTGTGGTGCATACAAAAAGCCTTTATTATACCGACGCCTGCTTAAAAGGCATGAAACAACGCTTCAAAGTAGTATAAAAGAACTTATTTTTTTTTTTAATATATTTCATTTTATTATAAATTTAATAATGAAATATACAAACAAATGTTATTTCTTTAATTTAAAATCTCTCTACTTGGCCATAAGTTAAAGTACAATGATTTGTTTAAAAATTCCTTAATTCAAAATAGTCTAGTCTGCCTTTAAAAAATATACAGCGGTGCAATATACAACGATATACAACACCTTAACCGCCAATAGTAACTTTTTCCTTCGACCATATATCGATTTTATTTGGCCGCATAAGCTCGAAATTTTCACACGTTTCTTAATTATTTAGCGATTATTTATAACTTTGCTTTGTTTAATCTTTTTATTTTTAGTTTTTCCTCCGGTTGAAGACACTAAATTTTGGCACTAAAAACATTTTTATATTATGACAAACCTTTAAATAATTTAACAGTTCCACGCTTTTTTTGTTGCAAGAAACTAATTTCTATAAATGTTTAATTTTCTTTCTTAAAACACTTTCTGTTAGTTTCATTAGTATTTTAAAAATGGACAAGTTTTCAATTTAAAAAAAAAATTCAATTTAAAAAAAAATTGTGTACATTGTTTTCCTTTCAAACTAAATGTAACTTTTTGTATAAAATTCTTAAGATTAAACTCATTTTAAATTTGTTCTTTTTCTTCGTTGTACCAGTTTTCTTCACAGGGCCAGATCGAGGGCTTAAACTACGACAAGGCGCCCTAAGGCAAAATTACAAATTAATAAAATACAAAAGAAAATTATACATAATACTCGTAGATTACTTTTCAATCAGTACGTAATGTTCGTAATGTATGTGAAATATTAAGGAAGCATCGAGTGGGCGCATACAACAAGTTCGTTCCAAAAAAAACTACCCTCTCAATTGCTTTCAAATTATGGCAAAGCACGAATAGACTCGTCGTAACCATTCCCATAAAGTTATTTACGCAAAGATACGGCACGTTTGAATTAAATTCAATGTTCAGAAAGAAGTAACAAACGACAGAAGGATAAATGCGAATTTTTTATTTAATTAAATAAATAAAACATACATATAAGAGTTTATCTATGAAGGTGTGGAATATAATGGAAAAAAAAAAATTGAATTTAAAGTTTTCAAAGTATTTTCAATTATTTCGTAGAAATTTTGCAAAAAAATTTAAATTGAAAATTCTTTGGAAATTCTAAATCCTCTAAATAAAATATTTACGCAAATTCCGCTTTTATTCTTAATAAATTTGTTGTATTTTTTATGCACAAATTAAGAATGTATGTAACTGCCACTGACTCCGATTTAAAAATACTAAAATTGTGTTACTATTATATGTACATATTATAGAAAATTTATTATATAAATTTTATTATATAAAGAATTTTTTCCCAAAAGCTCTTAAAAAAATGATTTTCTAATAAAATTAATAAACTAATAATTTCAGAATTTATTATAAGATCTATTATGTACTCCACTCAGTGTCGTATCAAGATTTTTTTTTGTGCTGTAGCTAAAAATCAATTATTTATTACAGTCTTATATACGATCAATTATAATTATTTTCTTAGGAATAGAAAATTAATAAAATTCAGGAACTATTTTCTATACGCCTAAATAAAAAAAATTTACACGCAAGGTCTCTGAATTTTGTAAAAAAAGCGGTTTTTACTTTTAATCTGGTTTGCTTTGTTTTTTTAGTGTTGTTGTTGTTGTGTGTAAATATTTGCTTGTGTTAATAGCTTCTAGCAATGGTAGAAATTTTCAGAGAAAATATTTTTGTTGCGATGTTTTATGACTCATAAACACACACAAACACACATACATGTCCACTCATACGTAGGCTCATACGTAGGAAATGCACAACCCAGCAGTAAAAGTGAGCAAGGCATTACTTTTTTCATTGCAAATTTTAACAATAATAAAAATTCATAAGCTATAGATTTTTAAAGTCCAAAATTTTCGGAAATCTGTCTTCATTTTCGGCGCCTGCTTATAACGGTTTAGGTTTTTTTGTGTCTCTGACACAAACGGTTTTAGTGTTTTTTTTCCTTGTGACAAAGAAAAAGTGTCATACATTTATAGACGTTTGGGTCACGTAACTTTTCTATATTTTTATTTGTAAGTTTTTTTTTTTTTGTGGAGAAAATTTATGGAGGTAAAAAGTATACTCAAAGGTTAAAGAAGACTCCGTGCAAGAGTTGAAGAGTTGAAAACCCAAAAATAATAGTGATATTCTCATAGACAAGATATTTTTCTTAAGCAGATATTTTTAAGATAAGATATTTTTCTTGAAAAAATCTTCATAACGTTTTCATTTGAACGCGGTAGGAGCGTTCATTCATTTCTGGACAAATTCATATCGAAGTGTTAGAGTTAAAGCAACAATTCTCTATTTCCTCTTCGCCCGCCAGCGATAAAATTTACCTACAGGGATGCTTTACAATTTTGTTTGCACTTTTTTTGCTTTGTTGCACGGCTGTCTGTCTGTCTTTCGCTGTCTGTCTTTATAGCCTGCAGTGGTGTAATGTTTAAAAATCTAACATTCATTCATTCATTCATCTCTGTTTTTTTTTTGTGCAAATATTTTGGCATTTTGTTTTTTCTGCCATGTCGTCATGGTTGAATCATAAAAAAACGTAAATACACACAGTATTAGTGGGTGTGTTAGGGCGAGTGTGTGTGTGTGCATTTATTTACATTGTATGTGTTGATGGTAAACGAAGTGAATGGCTGAGCTCATTACGAGATTTTTCAAGAACAACGATTTCATACTCTTGAAGTACAAAAGCACACACACTCTAACAACTACATACGATATATAAAAATATATGTATGTATATATAAATGTACGAGTATTTGCAGTATAAAAACTTGCTTGTTATTTTTTAGTAAAAGAAAACCAAAAAAATGTGTACGTACTTCGTTTGATGTTGTTCAACAGCTCGAGGCTCCTGTTAATGAAGTAGTTTATTCCGGTATAGCCTTTTTTTGGTCCAATATAGCCACAAATATTTATGGCATAAATTAATGGAAGAAATGCCATTACGAAAAACCGAAAAAAAAATCTTTCATTTTTTTAATTTCAAACAATATATTTTTCTTAATTTAATTTTCAATTTTAAACAATATATTTTTGCTAATAAAAATTATGCATCGTCTGTCATTGAGCTTAAAAATTCCTTTAATTTTGAAAATTGAAAATCTTTTCTGGTTTCAGTTTTAATAAAAAAAAATCGATAAATTGACTAATTATTTAATTGTACCAAATTACCAAAATGTACGGAATCAATAAAAGACGTTGCTGATATTACGTGACTGTGAGAGTATATATTAGTTGTTTGTGCACGTTTGGGCGCGTGTGTATGTGTGTGTGTGTGTGTATGTATTATAAGTTCCATAAGAACATTTTCTATGATTTTGGCGAAAACAGTTTGGGTTTTCTTTGCTCGCTCTGTCATTTTGTTACAAAAATATCTCCAGATATTGAATGACAAACGCAAATAAAACCTTTAAACACACCCCTTTTAACAAACACACACACACACACACACACACACACACACCGAACACAGTTTCTCCCCTCACGCATACACAAAATCGTATCGTATATATTTTAATGACGCTTTGATTGCAATCTTTCGACAAGCTATAATGAAAATTGATAGCAACCGGATGTAGAGAAAGAAAGAAAGAAAGAAAGAAAGAAGAGAATGTATTTCTAGTTTTCGGTTCGCAAATAGTTTTCAGAGACTTTCAAGACTCTGAAAAACAAGAAAGAAAACAATCGGAAAAGAAAATCGTTTTCAAGTAATATTTCAACGCAATCAAGCTTGAAAAATTGAATTGTCGAAAATATATTTTTCTTCTTCTTCTTCTTAACCATAGCCGCAGGCAGACAGACCGACGCTGGAGGAAGCTGAGCTCAACCCAAAAAAAAAAAAAAAATTCTAAGGCATTACTAAGTTTTCTTTTTTTTATTATTTTAAAGAAACATTTACTTTTAGCATTTACTTTTCAAATTAATTTTAATATGAGTACACAAAGCCTTTTTCTTAATTTTATCATTAATGTTTTTAAAACGAATCGCTCTAAAGCGATTGAATACAACTGAAAATATATTCCACTCAATGAAACGCAACTATTAAGATTGCGCTAAAAACATAATACAATTTTTTCACCTTTTTTTGGAAAACTTGTATAGTTTTCTCGCACCCAAACTTTTCAAAGAATTACGTTGTATGCTGTTTTCTTAACTAAGTTACGGTAACAACGTTCCACGCAGAGATTTTAATTAAATCATTTGATGAGTAGCAGCCAGAAAAAAAAAAAAAAAAAAATTGAAGAAGATAAATTAATTCAATCATAAAATGAACTTTGGCGCGGTAACAAAATTATTAGGAAAGTATTCCCCTTGAGTTGGTAGAGCTGAAAGCTACTTCCTTTCATCGGTTAACTTAATCAGTACCGAACTTTTTCTTAACGTTTTAAAGTTTTTTTATACTCATTTTGGTTTATACAAAAACGCGAATGTGTAAGTACTTCATCAAGTTCAAAGCGAAGTTTAACGAAAAGAACCTGTCTTTTGCATACGAATCTTTAAGTTTTTTCTTTTAAATTAAAAGTTTTCATATAAAAACGAAACAAAAATTAAAAATTTCAGCATGCGTACTCGTATTTTATAACAAAGCACGATAATATTGTTGGTAGCATAGAAAAACTCACGCGATAACTAGAAAAAAATCTTTAAAAAACAGTTATTAAAGGAATAAATTTTGTACAAAAAGTATCACTGCCTCACTGAGAAAATAAACAATACGAATATGAATATATTTTATACACCTTTAAAATTTATGTTTCGGTGTCTTTTATTTTTATGGAGGTCAATTTCTTTACTAAAGTGTATTTTTTTGAATTTTTGGAGAAAATAGCAATAATTTTAAAGACAGCGATATAGTTAAAAAAGGCGACATTGTTAAGGACACTAATAGCGTTTAAAAAAAGGGGAACAAGTTCAAGACAGCGTTAGTGTTGAAAGTGGAAACGAAATATGGCTTGATTATAAAATTATTAATGAGATAATTAAAATTGCTTCACCTTCATATAAAAGTAAATCAACATATTCTCACATTTACCATAATTGTATTTATTAATTGATTTCGTTTTTCCCATAAATCTAGAACGCACAACAATTGTTTTTTCATAGCCATCAAAATATAATGAATATAGTAAACTATTGTATGGTATTTAATTTGTATAAATAATGTATAACAAGCTTTGTATTTACCGTAAATAACAATGTAAAATTTCTATTTTTATTGCCATCATAAATTTTTCATCATTCATCTCTTTCTTTCTCTGCCTCTCTTTATTACATGAACATTTCTAAATATACAAAATGTTCAGCTACAACAAATGTAATAGCAACAACAACAAAAAACCATCCACAAGTACAATCAAAAACAAGCACTACAACAACATGAACGACACCATACGGGTTAAAAATAAATAAGATTTTATACAATGAAGCAACCAACCCAGCAACCATTGGATGCTATCGTTCATTGTATTGTATAAATTTTGTGTAATATATTATTATATAGATATCGTGAAAATGATGTGAATGAAATGGAACAGCCTGCAGAAATTCCCAAATTTAGAAATTCATTCGAAATTTGATTTAATCGCAAATATTTCCCAACTCTTTGACCTGAATGCGATTTTGTGAAATTTATGGTACGATAATTTCATTTTCTGTGGTAAAGTTATATGAGTGGAAAGCACTGCTCTCGAAGGCATTGATGATGACAATCCTTAATGCAGATTTCAGGCAAAATTTGAATAGAGTTAAAATTGTAAAATGCTTTCATTAAATACATTAGTTATTCTCGCTCTACGAACAGACTGAAAGGAGAGGAAGATCATATACAGGTCGTTCAAAAATGTTCTCATTGAGCACACTCAGTTATTGACACTTAGATAAGTTTTTGACACCGATGAGGGTCTTTAAGGGGATATGTCGTATTAAAAAATACGACCCTTTTTCCAGTTTTTCTAAGATTTGAGGAATCTTAGCACCATTTCATTAAATTTCTCCATGAACTATTCTTACTCCATGAGACTTCGATATTGTTTCCATAATCCTTTCAAGTCCTAGGGACCTCCTACCTGAGCTTTTCCCATTCTTCCATGAGCCTTTAGTTTGATTCTCAAGAGCTTTTCATGCTCCATGGAAGTCTCACATTACTCCATGACTTCCATATAACTTCCTTCATAGCTCTTTTCTGCCCTTCCTAAGCCTTTTAAATGACGACATGAGCTTTTAACTTGACTCTCAAGAGCTTTTCATATTCCTTGGGACTTTTACAGTTTTCCATGACCCTTTAACTTTCTCCATAAAACTTTGAATCTCTTCATAAGCCTTTCATATTCCTCCATTAACCAACCCTTGACTTGACATCCATGAGCTTTTAAATTAGTTTGTGAGCCTTTGACTTAAGTCTCATATACAATGAGTCCCTTGCCTCCAACTATGTAGCCTTTAAATTAAGCCCCATGGGTTTTTCACATTATACGTACTTCATGAGCATTCAGCATTCAACAGGTGGACCTTTATACGAAATTTTTCTCAATTTTTAGTACTTTGTCCTTCTTTTTCCATTTAATTTCGTTTAATTTCCAGGAGACCTCCACATTATTCTAACTTTACGAGCCTTTATCTCTGTTAAATACGAGTATTCAGTATGAGTCAGTATCCGCTGGAAGATCGTTAGAGTATATTGCAACTGCTTAAAAGCCATTTATTATAAAGAGGTTTCCCGAAAGCTTCAACTGAATATCCATAATACTAACCTGCTCTTTTGGAAGTTTCAGGTTTTGAGTATTCATATTTTTTTATTGATGTAAAATTTCTTTAAGTAACCAGATAAACAATAAAGACTACTTTTAGTGTACTTATGTATCATGAATGGGGCCGTTCTTACACACTTTCTATAAATATATTCCTATGATTTCATAGCCTTGAGGCACATACAAACTTACAGTAATTTCAATACATATTTTGTAACTATAAAACTTTCTGTGTGCGAGTACTTACAACAACTTAGCACCACATTACTTAGTACAATGAGTACACAGCAATAATTCTTATAGTTTGTAAATGGATTTACGGTACAAAACCTCAAAAGATTTATTCAATTTATGTTGGATTTTCTTTTAATGGCGTATATTTGTATAATGTTTACTCTACAATGTTGTTTCTTCATAGCCTTCGGTCAGCAAAATAAATACTTATCAATATATACATTTTTTACATAATGCGAAAATGTCATTTTAATATATTACGAGTATAATCATATACATATTTTCAACTTTGTATGAACTGTATTGAAATTATGCGCTTTTATCCCGACACGTTTTTGTATTTCTTTTTAGAAAAATCTGACTTTCTTAGAGTTTTCAGTCTATAAAGAGACACAATAAGCAGTTATTGCTTTAGTCATTACATTGACATAATGATTTTTATACATACTTTTAACTGTCAGATCATAACAATAAACTGACAGTGACAGCAACAATAACCATACTAACAATATGACAGAAAGGGTTCAAAGTTTCAAATATTTTCCAATAAATTTTGTTTATTGCATCCATTAAATCCATTGAAGAATGAAAAATGAATACTCAAGTTCATTTTTTATACTGATTACATTGACATTTACTGTTAGCCAAAGTTATCGACTATAAGAATGATGGAAACGTCATAAAAGGAAAATGTAACAAAAATGCACAACAAAGTAACAAACGAAGAATTATACGAAGAGTTTTTTGAGGGCACACGAATTTTTTTTTTTGTTGTTTTATACGAGTATTCACAAAAAATTATTAAGAGCATGAAAACTTTGGAGACAACAGAAAATCGTTGATGGGAGGTTGAGGTTTTTTCCAAGGTTTTCTAGAAAATAATTAATTTTTAGTGAATTTATTATGGATTTTAGGGGAAAAAAATGGGAGTAGAAACTTTTTTAATCTTTCTCTTTTTTGTAGATACGAAACTTACAAAGCAACTTTGAAAAAAATTCCTGCCACGCGTTTGTCACGCTTGACCGAAGCGCTTGCCAACTACGATCCAGTGCTTAATGAGTACTTCTTCGACCGTCATCCGGGTGTCTTCACACAAATTCTTAACTACTACAGGTGCGTATAATCCCACTTCCATCCTTCCTTCTTTCCTTCCAAACGCTGTAATGTCTATTCTCTGTTTTTAGCGTTCTTGGTCCCAAAGAAGGAGTCTTTAACCAGCTTGTGCGAGCTTTTAAAACTTCTCCCAGTTCTTTAAATCTTTGTAAAAATACACTTTATTTAACATTATAACAGCAGACTGCTTAAGAATTTAGTTCATTAATTCTGTGCTTTTTGCGATTTTTGATAGCTTCTTTTTTAAAAAAAATAATGGTAATGATGGTGATGCTGCTTGTTTGTGTAATTAATCAAATTAAATTTTCAATATTTGTTCTTTCATGTAATGTCATGATAATAAATTGTCTGCAACAGTTTTAAAAGTACTGAAGCTTACGTAAGTATGTCCATACGTAATTAGTGCTTACGTGAGTTGTGCTCTTAATGATTACAACATCACCGCTAAGACAGGACGAGAAAAACCGGAAGATCATTACGTCATTTAACTTCGGAAACTGTAAGCAGCTGCTAATTTTTGTTCTTTTATTTCCTCTTTCTTTTGTTTTTCTTTTCTTTATTTTAAAATTTCAAAGCTTTAGAATTTAAAGAATGTTTAGTAAAGAGTCTTGAATGGAGACAAGTTGTTTTCGGATGTATCTTGACATTTAACAGGATTAAAGAAAATGACAGAATAAAAGAGAAAAATCCTTACGAGTTTCTTACCTGCTTAACGCGTTAATAATTTAGAAGCAATGAAAAAGATAACTTTTATAAAAACTATGCCTTTTACAAAATCAAGGCAGAGACAGTGAGTTTTGGGGGCGAATTTTAGTACAATTTCATATTTGAAATTTCGAAGAATTCATGATTTTACAATGAAATTTACAATGAAATAGAGCTAATGCTGTTAATACAATTTTTTAAATAAAAATGTCCTGCAATATTTTAACAATTTAAAATATCATCTCTTGTTAAATCTAACAAATAATATTGCCCCAAAGAAATTTGCTTGCATTTATATTCATTTAAGTTAAGCTAAATCGTTCTATAAAGATTTCCTTGAGAGGATTTAATTTAATTAAATCGAATATAATCGAATATAATCAAATGGAATGAATATTAAAATTTAATTTCCATCATAATTATCATCATCATCAAAATATTAATAGACTCAAAAGCTTCATAAGCTACGATATTTTCAACGAAAGTGAAATCAAACATAATTAAGAACAGTCCAGAATTGTGCGCAATATGGTAATGGCCATTACGTTTGTTGTTGTAGTTATTTTCGGTGTTTTTGTAGGTAATTTGTGGCAGCTTCGTATAAAAAAAAATTAAGTTGATTATAATTGAAATAATGAAATTATGATTAATTAATTGAATTATCGTATAAAATCACAAGCAAGTACATAAATCGCTAGAATTACACAAAATAACAATAACAACAAGCGGAAGAAGAGGAAGAGAGGGCAATAGGAAGAAAAACAACAACAACAATAACAAAAACAACAGCCTGTGACAAAAACCCAGCCTGAAATTGACGATAAATGAAGTGGTTTTTCTTTTTTAAAAACTTTAACAAAATCAGAAAATAGGTCAAACAACAACAACAACAACAAACACCAGCCACATACGAGCACACACACGCTCACAACCATACAACACCAAAATACTTATATTTATTTACCACGTAACTGTATTACATTGTGCTTGAGGACTTTTCATGACACAAAACAAAAAAAAAATTAAAAATTAGGTTAGAACGCGCTAGTACTAAAAGAAGAAGAAGAAGAAGAAAACCTCAAGAGACGACAAACTGTTTTTACCGTTAACCACAATCGCATTCCTCAACCTTTAGCTGCAGCTAAAGGTTCTCTGCATCGTAGCACGTACATATGTACGTACACCTCCATGCACACATACACACACCTACTCTTTTGTTTTTTTTTTGCGACATACGACATTGATGCAGCATCAGCAGCAGCAGCAGCAGCTACCAGCAGTATCCATTTCCACTTGCGTAATTTTAAAAATGGCTACAAAAATTATTCCTGTTACGCATTTTACGATAAAGAACAAAAAAATTTGTCATGTGTCGCCGTTAAAGACATGAAACAAAGGAAAACAGAAGGTGAGAGAGAGAGAGTGACAGAGGGGAGGACGGAGGGTGAGGATGGGCATATACATATATACGTATTATCGAGCGTGTCCAGCAAAAATATAAGAAGGATTTTGGCTTCTGTTTCTTTTAATTAAACATACAACAACCTGAAATGTTCTCAGTTGAATGATTTTTTACCCCCCTCACACTACCTTTTCCTCCACCAAAGTAGCGGATTTATAGCCCCTTTCCGGCGGAATTTCTATACGCCACTGTGCTCACGTGTAATGCTTTTTTAACAACTTTTTGTTCAGCTTTTCTTTTTCTTTCGCCTTTCCTCTTTCAATTTCTTCTACCTCATTTCTATCACATTAGTCCGTCCCTCTATTTCCATCCACTTAACCCGCTTCATCCTTACTCTTTTATCATGGCAGAAACTTCAGTTTTTTTAACTTTTAATAGGTCACCGTAAGTAAAAACCATCTGCGTCGACACGATTTTTATATGCATTATTTTCGTTAAATAACTTTGTCATGGTTGTTGTTGTTGTTGTTGTTGTTATTGCTGTCATCCCAACTGTAGCTGCTTCTGATATTTTCCTTTTTTTTTAATTGTTTCTTTTTTATTCGATGAAAAGAAATTTCTCACTTGATATGAAAATTTTTCCCGAATTCTAATATTTCATTATTTACGATATTTCCAACATAAATAAATGCTGCTGGGACCAGCTACCTGCATATTTTCTTTTTGCGTCGTTGTCGGTTCTTGTCTCGGCTAAAAAAAGTCAACCCTGTTATTGGTTCTTATCTTGACTAAAAAGTTCAGCCTTTGCTTTCCTTTCCTTTTCCTAGCCTTTCCTTTCCTATCTTGGTCAATATCGTCTTGAAATTCGAGCGCATATCGAGAACAGAATGACAATTTTCTCTTTCCAAAGCCATCATTACTGAACGGAGAAAAAAGGGGGCAAAAGAGAACCATGAAGTTTATTTCTACATGACGTTCATGACGTTTTCTGGCTTTTTCAGTCGAGATGAGAACCAATAATAGGGTAGACTTTTTCAGCCGAGACGAGAACCGACAATGACACATATCTTTTTTTACCCGAGACCAGACAAGATTTTTCACCCAAGACCAGACAAGATTTTTCAGTCGAGATGAGATCCTAAGACCAGACTTTCTCAATGAATACAAAAATGCGAGACGAGATCTAGAGACACTTTCAGCTGAGACGAGCTTCCGAGACAAGGGACAATGTATTTTGTCAAGAGACGAGAACCGAGCACGACCAGGACCTTTTTAGCCTTGACGAGATCTTGCGTCGCGATAAGGTTTTTCATTTGAAACGAAATACAACGAGATGGCATCGCCCAAAATCTCTAAAAAACTCTCTTTCGATCAAAATAATACAAAAATTTATGTATCTTTCTCTTCCGCCTTCCTTTAATCTTCCTCATCTTGTAATTTTCAGAACCGGAAAACTTCATTACCCAACCGATGTTTGTGGACCACTTTTCGAAGAAGAGCTAGAATTCTGGGGACTCGATTCGAACCAGGTTGAACCATGTTGTTGGTCTACTTATAGCATACATCGAGATACACAAGTAAGTTTTCGAAACGTCGATATATTTCAAAATATGTATAAACGAACCTTCCGATATATTTGCCACACCCCCTTCCAGAATACTCTGGCCATCCTGGATAAACTCGACATTGAGAATGAGAAGCCATCGGAAGAGCAGGTAGCTCGACTTTTTGGCTTCGAGGAAGCGCTCAGCAACGGTCAACTGAACTGTTGGCAACGGCTCAAGCCGAAAGTCTGGGCACTGTTCGACGAGCCCTCGAGCTCAACAGGTGCCAAAGTAAGCAAGGGCAAGGGTGGTCACTGGGTAAAGAGGCTAATAGGGCCAATAAAATCTTCTTCCCTTCTTTTCCTCCCGCAGATTGTGGCCAGCATGTCCGTATTTTTTATATTCGTTTCTGTGATATCATTCTGCCTGAAAACCCATCCGGGTTTCCGTGTAGATTTTCCCACCACGAGCCCTTCCCACCACCAGCTTTCGTCACCGCCAACAACGCCCACACCGCCCACACCGCCACAAGCCGCACCAGGCGTTCCCTCCGCACGCGCACCAACATTACCTCAGCATCAGAATATGCAGCCTCTCCTGGACCCGGCGCCTGGTGGCACTACTGCTGCTGCCATCACGCCTACTTTTAAGGTAACCGTTGCAACACCAGCCGCCAGCAACTTCAGTTCGGGGCAGCTGAGGCAGCAACTTGATGCCGCCGCGCCCTTCGCGCTAAAGGGCGGCGGCCATGGCGCAACGAACAGCAACAACAGCAGCAGCAACAACCTGCAGCGTCAGCGCCTGAAACGCTCTCTTCTGGACACGAACGTGAGCAGCCTCAATCGCTTCATCGAACAGAAGCTGCTCGGCAGCGAAAGACACGCCCACGGCTGGCACGAGTCCTACGGTCAGCCGCACGAGGCCTTCTTCTATGTGGAGCTAGTGTGCAACGTATGGTTCTTCATCGAAGTCATTATACGATTTATAGTGAGTATAAGAGGAAGGGCGGCCGTTTACAGAAAGGAAGACCGTTTACACTCGTCTTCTCTGCGTCTCTGTTTGTCTCTTGAAGGTTTCGCCGAACATTTGGGCCTTCATCAAATCGCCGGTGAACATTATCGACTTCACCGCCACCCTCAGCTTCTACACCGATGTCATGCAGCGCATGGGCGAGTACACCGGACTGCTGGAGGCCTTCTCCATCGTGCGCATCATGCGCCTCTTCAAGCTGACGCGCCACTCGCCGGGCCTGCGCATACTCATACACACATTCAAGGCGTCGGCGAAGGAGCTGACGCTGCTGGTGTTCTTTCTGGTGCTGGGCATTGTCTTCTTTGCCAGTTTGGCGTATTATGCCGAAAAATTGCAAGTAAGTTGCGCAAAAGACACGGCGTTGAGCACAAGAGAGACACCAAAAAGTAGCATGCGCGAGGAAAAATGAAGGCGCATGTTGATTCCTCTTCCTCTGTTCTTCCAGGATAACCCCGAGAATCAATTCAAAAGCATCCCGTTGGGTCTGTGGTGGGCGATTGTTACCATGACCACCGTCGGTTATGGCGACGTGGCCCCGAAAACGTATCCGGGCATGTTCGTCGGTGCTCTCTGCGCGCTGGCAGGCGTTCTGACGATAGCACTGCCGGTGCCTGTTATTGTTAGTAATTTCTCCATGTTCTATTCGCACACGCAAGTAAGTAGAGGACCACTCCTTTAGTAGCCTTTTTACGGGCACCGCGGTACATTATGCCCTCTAATAATCCTCTTCGCAAAGGCTCGTTCCAAACTACCCAAGAAGCGGCGGCGTGTGTTGCCCGTCGAACAGCCGCGTCGTAAACGCGATCAAGGACCGCCGCCTCGAGGACGAGCACCGAACACCCTTAAACACCTGCCCGCTGGAGTTGGAGCGGGAGGAGTGCCTAGTGTGGCTGCTGCCACAACAACAATACCACAGCAACCGACCATTTTCAGGGATCATTTCGGTGGTGCCAAAATCGGTAAGTGCAAAGTATGCAAAAAAAAAAAAATTAAAAATTAGTTAAAAATTAATTAAAAAAATAAAAAATTAATTTTAAATTAATTAAAAATTTAAATTTAATTTTAAATTAATTAAAAATTTAAAAATTTAAATTTAAATTAATTTTAATTAAATAATTTTAATTTTTAATTTAATTATTTAAAAACATTTAAAAAAATTTTTAATTAATTAATTAAATTTAATTAATTAAATTAAAAATTAAAAATTAAAAAATTAAAACTAAATTTATTAAAAAATAAAAAATAAATATTAATTTCAAATTTTAAATTTAAAAATTTTTAATTAAACAGAAATATTAAATTAAAATTAAGTATTTCTGTTTTTATAACAGAATTTTATTTTTAAAAAAATGAAAAAAAAAGTTAATGGAAAATTCATGTTTTTTAAAAAATTTTTTTGTACATTATTTAACATGATGCTGAATAAAAACAAGCATCATCAAAATAAATCTTCTTTTTTCTTGTTTTAATGCGATTTTTGTGTTTTTGTTGTTGTTGTTATTGTTGTTGTTATTGCCATGTTCTTCTGTTGTATTTGTTTTCATATCATTCATTGATTGTCATTGTTACAATTTTTTTAATTGAGTTTAACACAAAAACACGAAGCGGAAAATACTCGTACATATTGTACCTACATATATACACTCATCTACACACACACACATTCATATCTCTCACGTATAATCAATTGTACATGTATTGCTTCTACTTTCTCTTTCTCTTTCGTTACTTTAATCAAACCAATCAGTTTTTGATTATTAATTTTTATTATTATTTATTCATGCTTTTGTTGTTATTCGTATGGCAAACGCTATGTCAATGTTGCATTTGTGTGTGTGTTTCTGTACGTTATGCTTCTCTATCCTTGATCCGCCAAACAAAAACCAGATCGCGTCAACGGTGTCAATGTTATTGGACTGAGCCTGCAGGGTCCGCAAGTGCCTTTGGCCGCCGTGTATAAACGTCAACCAATAACACTACATACATCGTTTATAACAGGCGGTCCTTCGTTTATCAGCTGTAAGTGGTTGTTGTTGCTGTTGTTGTTAGTGCTATTTTTGTTATAATGTTGGCTCCGCCAAGATTTTCTCGTTCTTTTTTATGATGCTTTAAAAAAATATTTAAAGTTTTGGAATTTTTTTATTATGCTTATACATATGTATATAATGCAGCCATATGTGTGTATGTATGTATGCATGTGTATTAATATATATAACGTTTGCACGATTCCTTACAAAAAAATATACAAATTGTCATAATGACAACTATCAATACTATTACCTACTATACAATTACTGTAAGAGCCCCTAAAAGTGCAGTCAAGGGCTGCGTAATCCATAAAATTTGTAAAAAATATAACTACCATAATCATTTTGTACCATAATAATAGCTTGAACAGGTTAGTTCTATGAGAAGTCTGCATCATGCCCATAATCGTAGTACTCAACTTGATTATACGCATACTTATTTTACTACATTTAAAAGGAAAAACTACTACTTAACGGTAGTTTATAGTAAGTTTTACGTTATACATAGTTGAGATTATGAGATTATATCACGAGGTAATTTTTCTCTACCAAAATCATTATGGCATCAAAAAGTTTTATCTTTTTCTCGTTTTCTTCAAAACAGTTTGACTATTTTAAATATATCGTATGTATATTTTTTCCTCTTCGAGATATTTATGTGAGAAGTAAAAGAAGCTCCTACGTACCCATCGAAAAAGTATTTTTTTTAATAGTTGCTTCAGAAAATTAATCGAGCTTTAGTCGGTCTATGTATGCACCTAACTTTTCCAAATGAAAATTCATTCGCAAAATATTTCAATTCTGACTTTTCCATAATCCTTTACAATTAATATTTTATTAGTACTCTTTGCTGTACGCTTTTTCACTGCGCTTTTTGTTTTGTGCTTTTTTGAACCGTTGTTAACCTTCGTCCTGTAAAATTCACACGTTATACGTTGTCCGTTGTGGTGCGGCACGACACGGTCCATTCGAGTGACTCAACGAACCATTCGGAGCTTTCGGGGCAACACTGGCCAGTGCCAGACAAACAACTCTCTCTCTCTCTCTCTCTCTCTCTCTCTCTCTCTCTCTGCTACTCCGCTGAGTTTCGCAGCTGTTGTGGTGACATCGTAATTTTTATTAAATTAAAAGCATGAAATTTTTATTTCAATTTGCGGTTAATTGAAAAAGTTTTTCAATTTATTCTTGAATTTGCAAAAGGCTTGAACGCAACGGAACTGAAAGGTAAAAGAGTGTGACGAAATATATATTTTTGTGTGTCGTGAAATATTTTTATATTGAAATAAAAAAATGGGGAAAAAGTAACAGACCGGAATAATAAATCACACTTCGTACAAAACTACACCAAGAGCATGAGAAAAATATGAAAAATATAAAATCCAAATAATAAAAATCCAAATAATTTTTATTAATTATATATTTTATTTGTTCCTTGTTTTTAGAAATGAACACGCATTTTTTAATCTTTTAATTTTCCATTATTTTTAAAAGAAATATTCTTAACTAAACTGAGTGCGTTCATTCCGCAATTTTCAACTACTTTACCACGAAAGCATAATGAACTCATGCAGTTCATTTCAAATGTATGAAAACAAATGACCAAAAATGACCAAAATTTTGGAATTTTGAAAATTTTAAATTCTATTGAATTTTGAACAAATGACAAATGAACAAATGACAAATGACCAAAAATGTCTTTCAAAATGAACTGACTCAATTCAAGTTTTTCATAAAAAAGTTGACTTAATCACCAAGAGTTTATTTCAGAATGAACTCACTCAGAATGAAGATGCTCAATTTACTTTCTCCCACAAAAAAAAAGCGAAATCAACTGCCAACAATTTATGTCAGAATTAATTTATTCTATTAAAGTGCTAAAAAAATAAATTCAATCATTAAATGAATTGGGCGACAATTTAAGACGTACTTGAGTTTTTCTTGCCGATATAAATTATTTTAAGTTTCTTTGAAAAGACTAAACTGAAAGAAATATTCATTCATTCATTCGAGCGTGAACGCTGACAGAATTGATTTAAAAATTATGCAATGATATTCTTCGCAGTTTTGAACGAAAAATTGAATGAATTATGAATGAACATGATGACGATGGTAATAAATTCTTTTTATTTTTGAACTTTCAAAGAAATGCGTATACATATACATAATCAATTAAAATAAATATTTCCTCTCTTCAGAAAAAATTGCAGTTTATTTCTGATGAATATCCATGCAATATGCATCATCATTTGTGGTTTCACAAATGGTTGATGGTTGGTGTAGATTGCGTTGGAAACTTTATTCAATCTGCAGGCAATATGATGCACATTAAGGCCGCCAGCATGCTGACTGCACCATATGTCAGATGTCAGACTGATGTGTCACTTTATTTTGTTGACATTTGTCAACGCTGATGATGGGTCGCCGTTAGGGTCGTTTCCACGGTCAGATCGTGATCATCATCATCATGGTTTTTTTATACGGCACTTTTTTGTTGGAATTCTGTTGGGTTCCACAATTTCATTCGCAGTTGTTCATGCTGGCAGCACCGGCAGTCCTCGGTTTGTCAGTAAGCTCTGCACAAATATGCGGCAAGCGCCCGAGCATGTCATACGTTCATGCGTTCGTGGCATGCAAATTTGTCACTCAAAAAGTAAAAAAAAACAGAAAGCAAAAATATATTGCTTTGTTTTTCGTTTTCGCTGTTGAAAGTTCTTGCTCTTTTCGGTGAATTCCATCGCTGTTGTTGTTGTTGTGCACTGTTGCTAGAGCGCACTCTTCGCAGCACAAAGACCAAGTGCCTTTTGAGGATGACGAAGGAGGTACTGCGGTGAAAAAATGTCTCTACTTTTGAATGCAATGCAATGAATTAAGTTGAAGTCTGTAATGAATAATATTATATAATTTTTTTTTAAATAAAAAAATTAAAATTATTTCTGATGGATCGAAAGATTTTGAAAGAAATATTTCGAAGTCGTAGAATATTTATTAAGTCCTGGAATTTTCCTTAGAACTGCAAAGAATGTACCTACCACTTCTCTTGGTAGTGCATACTGCTACTACTACTATCATTATATAAAAACGTTATGTCTAACTATCGCTTGTTCTTTTTTACACTTGTTTTTCTTTTCAATTATTTTCATGAAAATTTGCTTTTGATACGATGAAAATTTGTGAAACTATGCCTAAGGTTATGCAGGAAAAACTTGCTTTACTCTCTCCAAAATTCGGTAAAAAATATTTGTAAAACTTTCGCCTTTGCATGCTTGCTGCATGACAGCCAAAAAGTAGGCAATGTTTTTTTTTCTAATATAAATTTACCTTGATTTATCTCAAGCATGCGCCCTATTTTTTTAGCAAATTTTTGCCCTCAAGATGTTTTTAATGTTCAAAATTATGCTGCAAGTTGGTTCAATTCCTTAAATTTTACATATTTTTTTTTTTAAATATTTTAGATTTCCTTTTTTTTCTTAGTTTTTTCTTTCTCTCTCTCTCTCTCTCTCTCTCGTCTTTTTCTGAGTAGATTCGAGACTCTTTGCTCTTTGTATTACGAATACCATTTTATAGCAACTTTTCTTTTTAAACATTATACAATATTAAGCATTAAGCATCAGCAATTAGGTCTTATTAATTTCTGTTTTCATCTCTTTCTTTATCCTATTCTCTCTCTCTCTCTCCCGCTCTCTTTTTCATTTGCATTTTATTCTGTAGCGGATTATTTGAGTGTACCAACGGTTCAGAGCCTGCAGCCACGAGCCGCAACCACAGGACACGATTTCATGCTGCCTCTGCAACCGAAGCTGCTGGCTCCTTTGGGTATGTATTTGTATGTGTGTGTGTGTGTGTGTCTGTCTGAATTTACATAAGGTTTTCATATGCGTAACCATTATTAATTTATATAATTTAATTTCTTATAAAATGAAAGAAAAAATGTAAAGATTGCGAGTAATGTTTTCGGGTTGAAGTAAATACTTCTCAGTAATTGTTTTTGCTGTTTTTAAAAAATTCTCTTAATTAATTTAATTTTACTTAGACATTATTAAATGCTTTTTCTTCACCCTTTAGTGTTTTTCTCGTCGAAAAGACGTCTTTTCCCGTGAAAGACGTGGCTCGTATACGTTAAAAAGAAACTCCTTTTATTTAATTTTTTTAATTATTTCAATTATTTCATCTCGTTGGCAGAACGTAAGGAGCATCCGTTGCTTCATTCGCAACAACATCTCGCTTTCGAGAGCAGAGACTTTCAGTTGCTGCAGCATGTCGGTCACTATGACGGTTGCAGCAAATCAGCATTAAATATGTTCAATGTACCAATGTCGACAACAACAACAACCACAACAACAACGACGACGACGACGACGTCAACGACGCTGTCTCTAGTGATGCCGCCGGCACCGCCAACACCACCAACACAGAATGTGGGCTCGGCCCCAATGCGACCAACGATGGCAGCCACAAGAACTCCGCAACTGAGTGCGCGCTCCATGCATGCCAGCGCGCCAGCGAACGGCATGTCAGGCGGCCTGCAGTACGCGGCCAGCAGCGGCATAACCATTGCGGTCAACACGTCGTCCCCGGAGAATTTGCATTCGCGGGATTTCCAACAGCATCAGAAGCCCAAAGTGACGCTGCTAAATGATGATAACGGTGATGGCGGAAGCGGTGATGAAGATGACGATGTGGAAGTGGGCCGTCATCAGCGTGACGATGGCGAAATAAACGGTAATGATATAAAATACGCCAGTGCGGCGGGGCTGCATTGATTGGGCAACATTGAATGGCGGTTTCCGGGCTAAGCAGAGTAAGAGGACAAAATAAATCAATGCTTGGAATGACCAAGGGAGTGCCGGGAGACGGAAGGAGGAGAAGGAAGGAGATCAGATAACTTAACACTTGCGAGGAGGCCCGCCCATGCGAGGGTCATCCGAGAGCGTAGGTTTTTTAATGTAGGTTAAGTAAATGCGAGTGGATTTCGGTAAGAGAATTTATATGGATGTCTGTATTATGTGTGTACGGATGTAAGCCCGTATTCTTGTGTGTGTAAGTGTACATATATGCATGTTGTGAACATATATGTATGTTGTATGTTGAAAACTTTTCACTAAAATTTGTAAAAAGTTGTTAAAAACTGATAACAGTTAAACTGTAAAGATTATGTTACCAAACAATGTTAACAGACAATGTTAACAGACAATGTTAGACAATTAACAAGATAATGTTAATAAACCGTTGATGTTTGCAGTCGTTGCTAACTGTCATTGCAAGCTGCGAAAACATTCCTATCATTTATAAATATTTCATTCAGCGTATGCGTAGTCATGCTTTCGTCCCTCCTTTCCTTCCTCCTTCCCCTCAAACTTATCAATTAATAGGTATATAACTTTTTTTATTTTATATACTGTTTTTGTAAATAAATAATTATTTATTATAATGTATTTTACAATTATTCTTTTAATTAATTTTTGCAGAAAAAATTTACCACAGAAAATTTAATTTTTGTAAATAATTTTAAATATTGAAAATTTGATTTTTGTAAATAATATTTAACAATATTTTATATTTAATTGCATCCACTTAATTCTCGTAAACCTATGTTAAACCTAAATTAAATGTATTTATTTTGAAGAGAAATTTTTTCATTGTAATACATACAAACTAAATAAAACTATGTATTTAAATCTAAAATTATATAACTTTTACGGTAATAAATCTTAGTAAAGTTTAACTAAGTGTTAATAGAAAAATTCATAATAAATAAATTTTCTTTTAATTAAGAAAACGGACTGACTTAATCGAGTGAATAAAATACAAAAGAAAAACCATAACTTTTACGGAAAAAAAGAATTAAAACTTATTAAAACTTAATAAATTCTTAAAAAAATAGGTTCTTATTAAAATAAAAAGTTACTAAACTAGTCACAAATATAGTTAAAAATAGTTAAAAAAAGTAGTTAATTTTAGCTAAAAATTCTCAGTTTTATTTATAAATAAAATAGAATAAAAAAAAAATTAAAATTTAAAAAAAACTACAAAAAACTGAAAAACCAAAAAATTCCATCAAATAAAAGAAAATAATATGGAATAAAATTATAAAAAATAAACAATATTAAAATAAAATATTACCAGATTTTATAGAATTTAGCAAAAAAAAAAATTTTAAATTCATATGTATTAAATATAAAAACAATACGTATAATAATAAACATTTTTTGCCAAATTTAAATACCCGAACAACAACAACAACAGCAACAACATACAAAAGTTTACAACAAAAATCCTAAAAAGAATTTCTTAAAATTTATGTAAAATAAGGTAAATTAATACGAGTATAGGCTGGTTTTTAAAGAAGTTGAGAGGATTTCAAATTGCAAGAAAATAAACAAAATTAAGAGCCAAAAATTATTTCCATAAAATATTGACAAAAATTATGATCACATGGGCCAAATGATTTCATCCGTATGGCTACCATGGTAACGTCTGTGTGTCTACATTCTGTAAGTCCAATTTTCGGGCCCGTTTTCGAGGCAACGTTTACGCCAAACTCTTCCTTTATTAAGTCGGCACCATATGGCATCATCCTGTTGATTGACAGCCAAATGGAAAAAATTTCAAATTCATAAAACAAATTAAAAATATTTTATAAAAATTTCTCTTAAACTTTTTAAATAAAAAGTAACATTTAAAATTAGTGTAGGTACGCATGTTTAATACGTTCATACATTTAAAGACAAAAGGTCGTAAAAAAAATTAAAAAATTATCGTATGTATCCTATTTACATGCAATACATAAACATTTTTAAGGCAACAAAAGAACAAAAACAAAGAAACCACAATGATTGTACTTAAGATTGTACTTAAGATTGTACCTCAAAAAGATTGTTTGTAGCAGGTCATTATACTTTTTTTGTGAGTGTCCGCAACTTTTAAATAATATTGTATATGTATAAAAAAAAAAAAATTCTAGTCCAAAAAAGAAAAAATTTAAATAAATAAATTTAATTAAAAATTAAACGAAGAAAAAAGTGTTTTTTGTGGAATGACTTTTGGGTAAAAATTTTAGCAACCATCATTATTATTATATACATTTTTTTTTAGTCATAATTAGGGAGGTTTATATGTACATAAAGTACTCGTAAATAAAGTAAATAAATTTCTTGAACTGATGATTTTGCTTGTTTCGTGGTCACTAGTTGTCTCACTCTTTTTCTATTTCCGTCTTTTTCTGCATTGGCATTTACAGACCGTTGAGAAACTGCTTTCTGAACCTCAGAAAGCTTTAGAAAGCCATTATTAAAAATTTATAAAAGTAAGCTGATATAAATGTGCATATACTAAGTTGTGTGTATGTGTGTGTATGTGTGTGTGTGTGCGTGGGAACGCTAACAAATGTGAAACAGTAATATTTCAGTCTGTATTTGTATGATTTTGTCTGTCAAAAGTGGGCGACTAAAGCAGCCGGTACTTGCATTTATACGCCGCAGAGAATATATGAGTATGTGTTCTTATATAAGCACATGCAAACACATACACACACACACAACCAGACTCATGCTAGCACAGCCATTCTGTAGCATTCCCGGTCTTTCCCTTTCCGGCCTTTTCATTGCGGCCTTTACAGCGTTGGTTGACTTCGTTGGTTTTCAAAAAATTCCTCTCTCTTTGTTAACATTCATGTTGCCCCCTTTCCCCCCCCCCCCCTTTCCCTCTTTTGTTCCATTTACCTTTAGTTATTTTTGGTTTTTAAGCATCAAAAAGTTTTCTGTTACTGTTAATGCAGTTCCGGCATTTGCTGGCTTTTGGTATGCTTTGAGTCAAGGTCCAAGCTCTTTGTGCTGCTGCCACATTTTCCAATTTTTGAACTCAACTCAATTTGTGAAAAACTTTGTGAGAACTTGTGCAAATTGCTTTGCTGGAAACATTTGCATTAAAGCAATTAATTAAAACTGATATTCACTTTCAACGAAAATGATTTAATTTAGTAGAAAATTTTCTTCTTATATTCATTACTTCGTTTATTTAATCAACAATTAGACGGAAAGAATATGAAAAAAGCTTTTAATTTGAAAGCATTTTATTTTACATTAATTTTCTTAATAAAAAAAAAATGTTTACATAACTCGCTAAATGTACAATATTTAAATGAAAAAAAAAGTATTTTTTTGTTGAAGAAAGGTTGAATATTTAAAAGAATTTTGTTTGAAAAATGATTTGCTCCAATTTTTAGTGAATTTTCGCTATTTTATTTCAATGTGCGAGTGTGTGTGTCGATCCGTCGGCCTAAAAACCTTGTGATTTTTAACGTTTTAACTGACTAACGATGACAGTTGACAGTTCACAAATGAGACGTCATTTAAAATGACACCTCTTATTGACAGAACCTATAAAGTAGAAACTTTTACTCCTGCTCTTTTCTCTTTTCCTACTACTACTTCTTCTTCTTCTTCTTTTTCTTCTTCTTCTTCTTCTTCTCCTTCCGGTACTACAATCTCGTTTAATTCAATCGCTATACACGGTCCAATTCAATTCTCAAGTCACTAAAAGCAACTGAATTAACCTGTCTTGAATGATAGGAATCAGCCTATCAATCAATCCACCACTGGATAGGTCAATAAATCAGTCAATCAATAAATAAGTGAATCAATCACAGCGAATCGAAGATAAATTCTATTACGCCAACCTTCCTCTTCTTCGTTTGAGTTAAAAGGAATATACAATACTACGAATCTAACGAACGGACGAGCGGCTTGATGGAGGACTTTCTGGACGGACAAATGAATGACCACCGTAAGTAAACCAACGCAACAGTGCAACAAATTCCTTTGCCGAATCAAGAAATGGTACAACTTGTTTGAAGACTTTATAAACAAATTTTAGGTACAATTTTTTTTTTCTTTTTGTTTCAAAAACTGTACAACTGTTGTCTCAAAACAAAGAATAATAAAAATGTTAGTCAAATGCTTCCTTCCTTCATTCAATGAGAATATTGTTGGGAGAACAACAAGAGAACAAAAACAACAACAACAACAAAATGTAATAGAAGTACGATACAAGCGATACATAAAAGTGGCGCGATGTGAGATTTTTTGAGAAGGCCGTCAAAAAAAAGGCAAAAAAAAAATTTTATAAAAACAGAAAAAAAAAGTGAAAAATCATTGGTATATTTTGTTGTTTTTCTGTTGAATAGATTTATCCTCTAACTTCATTTATTCGATTTCGTTTATAAGAAATTATTAAATAATTTGTTATTTAATGTTAATTTCAAATTGGGCGTCATTTTTTAAGTAACAGTATTTACTGTCATTGTGTCAATAGCCAGAAGTAAATGTTTCGAGGAGTTGGACAACATTTGGGAATAATTTTATATCTAAAAAATTTATCACAAATTTTAATAGTACATACATATATTAGATTTTTTCCATTTTCGTACTATGATTTCTTTACAGATTTCTTTATGCTGTCTTCTACTTTGGATCTATACCAAAACCTTGAGGAAATTCTATTATAATCTCGAGTTTTATACTATTAATTAAAAGCTCTTCTCGTGACTTTTTCACCCAAAAAAAGGCTATTTTGTAGCAGACGAAACATCTCGATGCAGCTGATTTTCTGTACACCGAGTTTTTTCTGAGTTAAACTGTACTAACTTAAACTGTAGAAAGTTGTTCGTTGCAGACTTCGAGAAGAAGCGTTAATAAACGCTGCTTTTCGCTACTACTTTCTTGCCATTTCTTAGCAATATTGTCGAACAGGTCCTATGCCAGTCCTCTGATAATTATCTGGACACTAGAGATAAATTTAATGCTTTTAGAAAATTATTTGGTATTAATGCTTTGGTATTTTCGTCGTCGTTCTCATTGTGATTGAATTTGTTGCTTCTGTTGTTGCTCCAACTATTGCTCCTGTTGTTGTTGTTGTTGTTGTTGTGGTTTTTGTATTCATATATTTTCTATGATTTTGTATTCATTGAGCCCAAGGCGCCACTAACGCTAAAAACAACCAACAACAACCAAGAAATAGACAAGTATACACTAAACCGACGCCATTATTCAGTGATTCGATAATTTGGTGACTTTATTAAAGAAGCTAGCTGGGATTTTTGATGGAATTTTTGCTGGGATTTTGTTGGGAAATTGTGAATAATAATAAATTCAAGTAAAATTTGGTCAACATTTTGTAACATTCTTTACAAAACACACTCTTTAACAAATGGCCACTATCGCAACGAAAGTCTGGCATTAAAATAAAATGCCAAACAGAAAAAGATAAAGCCAGAGAAGCTTAAACGGAAGCCGGAAATGACTTAAAATTAGCTCTTTGTAAATATGTTGGTGAGCGGCTGAGTATATCTATCCTTAACAGTAAGAGTGTGTAAGTTTATGCGAGGTTGATGTTTATTTGTTTTCTGTTTGTTTGTCTGTTTTTGTTCAAAGCTTTAAATACAGTGAAATGGTTTTTATAAAGCTATACCCATAAATTTATACCTACGTTTATAAATATTCAATAAATAGTATAACATAAACTTTATTCTATAAAAAGGCACATTCGCAGTGACGACAGTTCTGCGGTACCACCGGAAGTGTATTTAATGCTTAAATAAACATAAGTATATGTACGTAGACATACGCCAACAAAGTCACCCACACACACACACACACACACACACCCATGTACATAGTATGCAAACAAACATTCACCACATCGCAGAAAATGTAAGTTTCAACATCATCTAATGGATGCTTTTAGATAATTTTTTTTATGCAGTCGCGTAAAGTGAAGACCTTTTCCCATTTCCTTCCTTCATCTGTACGTATATTATGTACACTCGCAGAACATAAACAACTGTCAGTCATTTATAATTTAAGAAACGAATAAGAGGCGATATACGCTGTTTGAAAGTGCTGTGGATGTGTTTGAACATATTTCTAATATATCTTGAATGTATTAGAAAGTGTCTAAATGTGTTCTGTATGAGTTTGAATGTTTGAACGGAAAAATTTAATTATGTTTGAACGCATTTGAACGCGTCTGGAATGAGCTCTGAATGTGACTAATTATGTTTACCACTGTTTGAATGTGTTTCAAATACATTTGAATACGTTTGCCAATGTTTAAATTGGTTTCAAGTGTATTTGAATATGTTGACTCGTATTTAAATATGTTTTAAATGCATTTGAATATGTTTACCAGTATTTGAATGTGTTTCAAATGTATTTAAATATGTTGAATAAACATAAACATAGTGTTTAAATGTGTTTCAAATGCTTTTGAATATGTTTACCACTGTTTGAATGTGTTTCAAATGCATTTGAATATGTTTATTAGTTTTTAAATGTGTTTAAAATACGTTCGAATACGTTTACCAATGTTTGAATGTGTTTCAAATGCTTTTTAATATGTTTACTAGTGTTTGAATGTGTTTCAAATGTATTTGAATATGTTTATTAGTTTTTAGCTGTGTTTAAAATACGTTTGAATACGTTTATCAATGTTTGAATATGTTTCGAATGCATTTAAATATGTTTACTAGTGTTTGAATGTGTTTCAAATGCATTTGAATAATAAATCTAAATCGGGATACTAAAAATTACACTAAATTGTATAGTATTAAAACAAAATAACCTCTAATACATCATCGAAACATAAAAAAATTAAATTTTTGCAAAAAATCTTAAATTTAGGCAACGTAAATAATATCACAAAAACCGTCATAAAAAGCTATGGTCGGTTGACAATGGGTCATAAAATAAGAAAAATCCAAATTGTTAAAAATTTATTTCATGGTACTAAACATAACCATTTAATCTAATTTGAAAGGACAAATATAAAAACGAGAAGGCAAAAGAAGAGGGAGCATCAGAGGAGACAAGAAACAGGCCGAAGTGTAAGGAATTTCCACAAAAATTTTATTTTCAGCGAAACCACAGAAAATTAACTGTCCTTGCATATTTCCTTGCATATTACAGAAAGCGTGGGTGAGAGAGGGAGTGAGAGTGAGGATGTGTGTGTGTGTGGGTGAGTCTTTTAGTTCGTTAAGTAAGCATCAGGTAATCCTGAAATCAACAACATTCAACGGAGCGGAGCCTTCTCGTTAAACTTTCTTCTTCGAAAATACGCAAAACAGAAAAAAGGCGGATAATGGAAATGGGAACAACAAAGCAAACGACAACAAAAGGTGTAAATGTGACAGAAAAAGTAAGTAAGGACGAAATGGGTCACTGCTGCAAACATAAAATCTGGCCGCTGGGAATTACCGCTATCAAATTCTAGATGTCACAAGTTTTTTTATTTTTTGTTGCTGTTGTTGTTGTTGTTGTTGTTGTTGTTGTAGCTTGTGTTTTATTGTTGTCGTCATAGTTGTTGTTGGTTTTGCAGTTATTATTTTTGTGATGGTTGCTGTCAGTTGTTTTGGGATTACTTTAAGTCTGCGTTTTCTTCTTCGTGACAGTGTCTGCATTTACTTAATGTGAAAAACACCCACAACCACACACTTTAATAAAACACCACACGCCCCAGACACACACACTCACACACACTCACACACAACCGTGCAACAATGTCCACACTAATAATGCACAAGATGCCTTAAAGGTTAATCATACGCCGCGTAGCACCAACTTTGCTAGTAGCATCAACTATGTTGTCTTCAAGCAACCTTGTTAGTTGTTAGTCTTTCCGCAGGAACCGGTGACTTGTCAGAGGCTCTTGGAGTCACTTGGAGTGCAATTCACAAGATCGTTTATAGAGATAACGTTGCCGCTAACTTCTTTTGACATTATTTGGGTTAAAAACAGGTATCTTCTGTATTAATGTTACACATTTTTTTAGGCAATACATTGCTGATAATTACTTTGTAGTATGTATATATCTTTTAGTAGTTTTTATGTCCTTGTAGAAGTCTTTTACTATCTCTTTTTTCAAAAAGTTCGCACTTAGACGATAAAATCACGAAATCGACTGCTTTGAGAGACTTTTGAGAAATTTTTTTAGAAGTTTTCATGTCTTTGGAAAAGTTTTTTACTATCTCTTTTTCGAAAAGTTCGCTCTTTTAGATGACAAATTCTGGAAATCGACTACGTTGGGTTTTATTAACTTTAAAGATTTTAGGTTTTTTTTTTCAAAGGTTTTATTAACCTCAAAGATATAGAAGCTAATTTAATATTTTCTAAATATTATTAATCGAAATTATTAAAATAGTTAGATTTTGTTGTTAGACTTAATTTAAAAATAGTGAAGTTTTGATAAAAATAAAAAAATACATAACTAAAAATTATAATATTATGATGTCAAACAGACCTAAAATTATTGCATGGAAACGCAAATTTTGCAATTAATTATAATAATAATTCTACAAAAGATAATACATACCAAAATTAAACAGTGAGAAAAACGTACTCAAACATACCCACTTGCAATACAAACACACACAAACACACACACACAAACATACCTACTCATCACCTATACAAACATAAATCCAATGTCTGATAAGTGTTAACATAATGTCATTATGTAAATTTGGTGTGTGTACATTGTAATAATTCTATCGTCTCTATAGTTTATACAAATTTTATCGTATGATCAAAAACACAAAAGACTGCAGAAAGACTTGTTTTAGAAATGTTTTATAATCCTTAAGGTACATTTGTCTGAACGCACAGAGACCAAGCGACTCGGTAGGAAACACAGAAGCCATGATTGTTACTAATATAAAAAAATCTAGATCGAATTTTTATCCAACAAATAAAGGTGCTCAAAGAAGAGAAAAAAGGTTGTCCCTTTACTTAAATGTAGCTTGACAGAATTATCTCATAAAAGGGCTTGTAGGAACTCTTTTGTTTAGTTTCTTTTAACCTTTAATAATGTTTCTCATTTACGGTTCTACAACAATTTTAATGAAGATGATTCTATTTCACGTATAACGACCCATAATTAAACTGTAAGCTTTCTTTCATTTTTTCTACTCATCACATTTCTACTCATACTCAGCCTTATACTCATACTCACCCTTATACTCATACTCACACTCATACACTCTTCATACTTATGTTACATACCGGAATAACTCGTAAAAGTAATAGTACCGTAAAAGTTTTACGTATGCAACAACTTTGGTGACTTTTATTAATTTTGAAAATTTACTGTTACTTTTCGTCCTTTACGTTCCTAGTTTGCGTGCTTCTTCTCATTTTTTTTCTCGTTTTTCTACGTTTTTATCCGTTTTCTTAGTCCGGAGGATGACGACGACGATGATGATGATAATGATGCTGTCAGTGTTTCGGAAGTTACTTTGTATCTTGTTTGTTGTTGCTCTTACTTATTTTGATTATCCTTCCCCTTCCGCTTCCTCTTCATCGTTCTGTCTCTCTTCCTCGCCTTCTTTGAAAAAATGTCAAAGTTTTCGTGTTAAATTTCTTGCTAACAACTTGTTGTAATTAGATTTGTAATCATGAAGGACATAAAGGCAAAGCAAGAACTAAAAGTATGGTATATTCACACCACATACACATACACACTCTCTCACACACACACACATGTTCATCATTACTCAACTCTAACTCTAACTTATTCATTTATTAAAATAATAAAAACATTTTAACATGTTTTTGCAAAGAGAAAAAGACAATCATAATGACCCAGTAGGAAATTCTGAACATTGACTAAGACTTTCTGAAATAATTTTATCAACAACAACAACAAAAAAGCAACAAAACAACAGCAAACGCAAGCACAAAACAAAACCACAAAGCTAGCAAAAGTGTCGGATCAACAAAGGATCTGTGACGCCAGGTGGTAACTGGTAAAGTTTTGCAACGATTTGCCCAAAATCCTTAACGCTTGCACTGTGGCACAGAAGAGGGCAAAATGTGGCAAAAAGTTGCTTTTAAATTTCAATGCACGCAGTAAGTTTAAATATTTTAAAGTATTTGTGTGTCATTTTTAGAAGTTTTCACAGTCGCTGTTACTACTTTTTTAACTACAAGAAGTTAAGAAATTATTATAATTAATAGAGAAACGCACTAATTCTGCCCTTTTCGGTAAGCTAAGATGGTTTTTACATGTGTTGAATGAATTTTGATAGCTTAAATTACATTATTCTTAACAGTAAAGAACTCTTGGAGAAAAAACAATATTTGTTTAAAAAAATCAACATTTAGCAAAGAAGAAAACTTTGGCAATTTTCAAGTAAAATGGTCACTTAACTTGCTTTCTATTCATTAGTATACATTAAATTTTTAAAATAAAAGAAGATACCTTCACAAAAATACCTTCCGTTTAAAGTAGTGCCTTCGAAATACTTTTAAACTTTTGGTTTTGTTAAAAGCTTTGGTTTTCCAAGCGTCTGAAGCGCGAAAAAGGCTTTTAAAAAATCTGCAGTTAATTTTATGTAGAAAACTCGGTCTTACTGATAAGCTTGAGTATATGTTTTGCAGATTAATAAGTTCTTTAAATTTGATTAATCATTTCGACACTTAGTAATTTTTATTTTTCTCAAAAACTTTAAAAAATAAAATAAATAGAAAATAAAATAAAGTGAATAAAATAAAATTTCGCACAACACATTTTTTCATTTTAACTTCACTTTTTAGGTACATTTTATGTTCTTAAATTTTAACAAAATCTATTTGACAGAAATTTAAGTTTTTGCTCTCGTTAGGCCCACTGTACAATGCTTAAATCACATACTGCTATACACAAACATAAACAATAAATATGACTGCACATACAAACAAGCAATAATTGTGGTAAAAAGACCCCACGCGTACCCACGCACACACACACCCAAACTAATGCTTATCAAACACGAATCAATTTAAAAAAATTTAAGTTCTTAACTAAATAAATTCATATTGAAAAAATTAGTTTTGTAGAATAATGTTTGGAAATATTTATTATTTATTACTTTATTTAGATTTAAATAATAAAAAGAATGCTTTTGTCTTAATACAATTAAAGTTTTATTTTTTAAAAAATATTACTTTGTCATCATCGTCATGTAATCATTAATCATTTAATAGATATAAATACCGATTTTTCAAAAGATCTTGTTTTTTCTTAGCTTTTAAAATGAATGTTTAACAGAAATTTTCATTCGATTCGAAAATACGACAACATACAAAAGGCAGTATAGTTTTTTGTAGGTTCTTTATTTTCCCCACTTTTTCTTCCTTACTTTTATAGTTTTTTTCTTCAAATTTTCTTGCAGAAGTTTAGATTTTTTCATAACTTTTTGATCATTCCTTATAACTTTTGAACATTCCTCAAATCTTTTTCGAAGTATGAAGACCACTAAAGAACACAAAAGACACAACGACTTAAAAAGTCCTTGATATGATTTAGCCAAATGGTTTAAATACATGTAGGCTTTACGCATGGAAGCAAACAACGGATGAATGAGAGAAGCCAGAGAAACCAGAGAAACCGGAAAAAGGAAAAGCAAAACCGACAGGAAAAAAAGAAGAGTGAGTAAGGTAATTTTAAGGTAATTTAACTAAACTGACTAAGTCCACAAACAGCGTATAGAGGCGAGATATGACTTCTATAGAATTAGAGCAAACATCATCATTATGTTTACGACTGCATTTTTTATAAGCTTATCGATATAATGATGAAAAATATAATGATGAAAAATATGATGATGATAATGTTGTAATAACAAATGCTAAAGCATACACAAATACGCCCTCAGCGAGAAAAAGGCGTAATTTTTCTGTCGTTATTTTGTAGGTTATATTTTTTTAGTATATACTATTAGAAATTCTTGCTACGAATTCCAAAAAAAACCAACACCTAAAAAACACACACATTCACACACCCAAAAATACATACATACATACTATAAAAACAAGTTGTCACTTGCAGCTGCCCAAAAACTTCCTCGTCTCCTCTTGTTTTCGGTCTCTTGTGTCACATCAAAAAATGGAAACTAAAATGAAATAAAATCTGTCAACAATTTTACGATATACGACTCAAGTAGGACTCAAAGGACCTTCTACTTTTGCATCCTGCCACCCAACCCTTTCTTCCTTTCTGCCGTATTCTTCATTTTCGGAGAAAAGTGTTGATTGCTGCAAAGAATTTGTCACACAAACATCGACGGAGCGATGGTTTTTGTTACGCAAATTCTGGTTGAATGTGCTGAAAATAGTGATGGAGGCTGATGAAGAGTGATGCCGGCGATGCTGATGAGGGTGGGAATGAGGTGAAAGGGTGATAGGTGATGGTAGGTGCTAGGTGGAAGGGTAGTAGTGGTTTCCTAGAGCATACTTCTGCTGGTGATAATAATTAGAAATATGAACTATATTGGTAATGATCAGAAAACCTTCTGAGCTGGAACTGCATGCAAATGATTTCGAAGCTGTAGGAAAAATCTTAATGAGGTTGATGTTGAGTGCAAATTCCTGAAGAATACCATGTCAAGAAACTCACTGTGATAATAATGAAAATAGAATTTTCGAGCGTCAGTTTTTAGAATTATTCTTCGAAATGTTTATCGCAGTGATGATGATTTTGTTCAGTGAAGTGTTAATGCTGACGGTAATGAGAATTCATAAAATACTCGTAGTGTAAAAATTACATTGGTTTCGAGTGAGGAAAGACTCTCCGGAAGTCATATAGAAATGCAATGATGACGATTATGATGATGGTAATGCGAATTGAAAGAGAGCTTCGAATATATTTCTAGCAATATTATAAATAATTTTTTATAGTAAAGATAATCATGCTATTAATGGCACTGATGATGATGACGACAACAATGATGAAAATAACAAATAGTTCAAATCAAAATTTTAATATTTTTTTTTCAGTTCTAATTTCAGTTCTACTAAAGTTTGTCTACTTAAGCCCAAGTCTTGTCCTTTTTTTTATTAAAAAAATTCATTTTTACTATTTCTATAATGATCACAACAATAATCGAAAAAAAAAATTATTATCATCTTTGAATAATTAATTTAAGTATGATATTATGTTATTTTTATATTTTCTATTTTATATTTTCTATTAAAAAAAAAACTGTTAAAAAAATTTAAATTCCTAACTAAATAAATTCATATTAATAAAATAAGTTTTGTAGAATAATGTTTGGAAATATTTATTATTTAAATATTTATTAAGAATTTTTTCTATTTTATATTTTCTCAAATTTTCATAATCGAAAAGTTTGCTTAAGCGATATCTCTTCTTGTTTCTTTAATACTTTCGTACTTAAAAGCATGCTTGTTCTCTTACTTTAGTGAAATACACCAATCATTATCAACTGAGACAAAATGTGGCAAGCAATTTCATTGCTTCCTTCCGTTTAATGGATTTTCAACATGACGGCATTTGCATTTTGTCTATTTCCGTTAAATTCGTTCGTTACCGAATCAACTAAAGTTTTGATTTGTTGTTTGTTTGTTTGTTTGTGTGCGTTGCTGTTACATGGAAATAGCAAAATAGACACTTAGATTTTTAATTGTCAAATTGAGAAACGCGAATACTCAGTTACTCTTCTTCTTCTTCTCCTCCTCTGTCTCTCAGAGGAATATGCTTCTAATAAAGATTTAATGTCGTACAACTCATAAATGGCGCGATAGCAAAATTGGCAACGAAAGCAAATCAAAAGCAAACAAAAAACAAAAGCTATCAAAAACAAAAAAAAAGAAAGAAAATATTACAACAACAACAAGTACTACTATTACTACGCTCGGTATCGTAGTACCAAAATCGATTTGTTCATTCGAAAAAAAACCATTTGTTCTCTCGCTTGCTTTGATGAAGAGGCATTTTTTTTTGTTTTTTGCTCCTTGTTACGTTTCCGCAACTAACCGGATACAGCAGAGGAAGTTCAAAATTGAACGTGATCCTTGCATGGGTAACCGAGTATTGTTAGGCGTAGGTAAAGATTAAAAGGAAACAGCCGGAGGTATGAAATCCTCATCAAAAGCAAGAACTTTCTAACAATTGCCAAATGACCAAAGACAGGAAGGAATGCCAAATGGATACACTTGTGGCAGCGAGGGAGCGCTAGAGAGAGAGAAAGGGCGAGGGGCGAGGTTAAAGACTACAATGTGGGTAAATGCAAACGTTACCACAAAAATCAAAAATCGAAAAAACCAATGAAAATAATGATAACTTTTATGAATTTCTGAGTGAGTCGAGATTTCTCGTCGATTTTGATTTAAAAGGTTAATATTCTCGTTCTCTTTCCCGGAACGAGAGCGGAGAATTGGACAAGGTTTTGAGTAGAGGCGAAAACAGAGGCGAGAGAGGACGTTTAAATCGAGACCATATCCCGAAACTAGACAGACAGACCTACCTACTCCAACGAGACAAGATCTCTAGACAGATGTAGTTTTTCATTTGAGACAATGAGGCTGCACAAGTGCTCGCTTGTGCCCATCACTAATATGTGCTCGTATTAACCTGAATTTTCTGACTGCTGACTCAAAACTTTGACTTGTTAACGATTGAGTTTTTTATCCATATGGTTATTTTGCACTTTTAGCACTGTCTGTTTACTCTAGCTTTTAGTTTTTTTGTGTTAGCTCTGTCTCTTCGTTTGGGCCGCTACTATTAATTCCGTTGTTAACTCCGTTGTTAACTCTGCCAGTTAACTATTAATTCTGACTTAGAACTCTGTCTGTTAATAACTCTGGCGGTTTGCTCTGGCTGTTAGTTCTAGCTTTTAACTCTGGCTGTTATTAACTTTGTTATTAACTATAACTAGCTCCGGTTATTAACTATCTTAGTTAGCTTTGGCAGTTCACTCTGACTATTCACTCGCTGTTAACTCCGATTGCTTACTCTCACTGTTAACTTTACATAAATAGTAACTCTGACTGTTAATTGAATATTTGGTGCGACTATTGATTTTGACTATGGACTTCGACTATTTACTCTGAATATTGGCATCGACTATTGACTCTGTCCGTTTGCTGATTTTGAATGTTAATTTTGACTGTTAATTTTGACTGTTGATCTTGACTGTTGATTTTGACTGTTGATCTTGACTGTTAATTCCGACTGCTTAGTTATTAACTCCGGCTGCTGACTGTTGATCTGTTAATTTTGACTGTTGACTCTTACTGTTATTAATACTGCTACATTTCGACTTCAACATAGCATTTTCTGTTTCTGTCTATCATGACCACAACTTGTATTGTCGCTTTTAGTCCACATTTTGAACCTTGATTTTGTGTATTAAACGAGACTTTTTAACTCTTTACTCTGTCATTCGTTGGCCCTTACTCACTGCCCTTACACTAAACGTGTCAACTTGCTGTCAGCGCGTGTCGACCTCTATTAAAACCTTCAAAACCGCCCAACACTCCAACTTTTAGTATTTAGTGCAAACAATTCAAACTGATGACGCAGAATGCTGTCTCGTGCCCGATTGTAACTAGCTGCCAGCGACAAGTGGCAAAAATTTAATAAAGGTAAAATGCAATTATGAAGAGAGCAGGTACAATGCGGGCGACCGAACAAACACTCGCACGCGTGTGTTTGTCCAACCAATGCTGCCAATTTGACAACAAATTTACGAAATACAAAACAAAACAAAATCACTTCAATTTTCTACATGGTTGCTCATACTCAAAAACTCCTTTCATAGCATTGTATTGTATGCGAGTATATTTGTTGTTGTTACTATTGTTTATACAATATTTTGGTCTTTTCTATCCGTAACACGTTACGCTCTTTGTTGTGTTTTTTATTGTCTTCAGTCGTTCAGTCAGTCAGTCGGTCGGTGGATCGGTCTGTCACTTGATAGATACAAGTTTTGTAGACAACGCTTCGAGTCATGCTCCATGAAATTCGTTTAACTTTGACAGGAGCAGTCATTGAGGTCTGCATTCGTGCAGTTTGAACGAGAGATGACACGACACGAAGTACGAGTATGTTTGTATGTATGTTCTCATGTACGAATGATCCAACATGTTTACCCATTTCAGCCCACTTGGCCCGTATTTCCCATCGGTTCGGGGTCAGAAGACCCCGTTGTTGTTGTTGTTGTTGAATGCGGAAAAAGTGCCAGATTTTCTGCTTGTTTGTTTGTTTGTTTGTTTGTTGAAGAGAAAAATGCGACATGAAAAACTTTCGAAATCAATATGGTTGGTTGATCTGTCGGTAGATTGGTCTGATGGAGAATTTGTCTTGATTGTGAAGATTGTGAAGATTTTCTGAACATTAGTTTTTTTTTTTGACCAATAAAAGCTGACTTATTTTGAAAACATATTTTCTTGCGTAACTTAACTTATTACATAATTTAAGATTTACATGAATAACTCAATCTGCTTTTCATCTACAAAAGTTTATTGCTATATTTTTTTTCAAAATTTTTACATTTTAAAAGAGTTTGTTTTAGCCTTGACATAAACTCGTTCTTAAGCATCAGCAGAACCATTTCGACAGAATCGACAATTTAATAAAATATAGTCATAAAAAACACTTAAGAGTATTATATAGTTGTTTTTTGTAACAATACGTTGGTTTTTATTTGATATTTTATATTGTATCCTTCCGCTAAGGACGCTCTTTCTACAATTTTCGTCAATTGTTTTTGCCATTGTGTGTTTTGTCCTTGTTTTTTCTGCTTACACTGTGTATATTTTGTAAGGATATGCATCATAACAGATTTTGCTCTTTTGAACTGCGAGTAAATAAATTGAAGCATAACATTTTCGACAACTCTGCCATGATGTACTCGTAACATGTCATAAAGTCTTTTTTTTTTCTTTGGTTTTTTGCGTTGTTGCAATATCATTTTTTTAAAAATGAGATTTTCTTTGTCTCATCGTTTCTTCGTCCGTCTTAGGAAAGACAAAGGGCAAAAGACAACGGTCTTGTGGAATAAAATACGAATGTTTTTAACAAAAATTTATATTTTTGTGTTACACTTAAAAAAAGTGCGACGGAGTACAACATTCCTTCTTGAGTCCAATGCCAATTACCATTGAAAAATTTTTAATTTTTTTTTTTAGCTCTTAAACTGGAAAAAAACAACCTTTTCTCTTGATACATCCTGGTTTTGTCCTTACAACATTTATTCGAGGCAATAAAAAACCAATATCATTATCATAATAAAATAATTTTATTACAACAAAAACGACGATGACGACAACAACAACAACAACCACACATTATTAACAATAATAAACGTAATGCGTTTTTATGATGCTTTTAAAAATGATAAGAATTTGCCGTCATTTCTCTCCTTTAGACGTAAAAGAAAAATATTTTGGTATCATTTTTATTTTTTTTTTTAATTTTTTAATATCAAATACACTTACACTTACAACCACACCAACACTAGCACCAACACAAACAAACAATTATTATATATGGTTATCGTTTCCACAGCGTTAAAATTCAATCGCTGATAAATATTTTATTTATTATGCGCTCAATGCGTATTGAGAGAAGCTTCTGTTGGTGTGAGTGGTGTTAGTGGTAAGTGTGTGTGTAAGTGTTTTGTCCGTGCATACGTTCGTGTATGCATTCATTTATGCGGCTGCGGCTGCTGCTGCTGTTTCATGCTTTAAGAAAACACAAGCGAATCATGCATGACATTTCAACAACCCACATGAAGCGTGTCGACTTATAGATCTACAAATCGACGATGAAAATTTCCAACAAATGCCTATATTATCGATTACAGTTGTTGTCACAAAGGCTGATCGATGAAGAAAATGTCATCGCTGATCTGGGTTGTCATGTCGAATACTTTGTCGAGTTTTCGACCTTTTCGACATGTCGAATACCTACGGTAGAATACCAAACCAAATTGAAGTAGATTACAAAAAAATTGTCGAAAACTCTGAAAAATTTACCTTCATCAATTACAATAAGAACAAACGAACGCTACAAAGATTTTTCGATAAAAAATACATGAATTTCAATTTTTTTTATGAGTTCAGTCATTTCTCTAAATGTAAGAAGTAAAATCATAATTTATTTAAATCTACATGCATTAATCAACGTCATGAACGATTCATGAACGATTTGTCATGAATGATTTTCAAACGCTCGATGAGTATTCATTAACTTGCTTAAAATGAAGTACAATTGAAATACGATAAACAATATAAAATCAGATGATTGGAATTCAATAATTATCGGCTGTATATATATACATATACATATGTGTGTGTGTGTGTGTGTGTGTGTGTTGTGTTTAAATATGGTATGTGCTTTTCAGTGTTTACGCCGTTGACAGTTGTTGAAATGGAAAATTATTTAAGTGTCATTAATTTTTATCGAAGCATTTAAATAAAATTTATTGAATTTTAGTGAGTTGGGACAATAACATCGAGCAAACCATAATCAAAATCTAAGTGACGGTTTTTCGGTGATTTTAGGTTGTTGAGCAGGAATTCGGGCAATCCGTTTTTCTGCGTTACAGCAAGTTTTTGGGAAAATCGGCAAATTTGTCTCCAACACAAACGCTTCAGGGAAAAAGCGTATATCACAGAAATCATAAATTGTACATACATAAATTAAAAAGTGAGATAAGTCGGTGGTACAAAGACCAAGAATGCTTCAGAGATATCAGAAGTCAACAGAAATTCAAACAGAAGGCAGACATGAAAAAATTTCTACATGAGGTAGAAATGAAAGTTTTCTTTCTCGTAAATTCTAAATTCAACTTGACTAAAGTTAATCATTCTTCCTTAATTTCCACTCTTCCACTTCATCCCTACCTCCTTCGCGTTGACTGAGTGTAAATCAATTTAAATGACTTGGCCTTAATTTTTAACTGCCTGTGATTTGTTCTGAACTCGTTAAGGATTCCAAAGTTGTCTTGATCTGCCAACTTAGTGTAGCGACCGTCGTCGCTATTGCTGTGACAATGGCAGGAAAAGTTGTTGTTGTAGTTGTAGTTGTTGTTGTCGTCTTGTAAGTTACCTTTTAGTTGTACATAATTTGTTTTTATTTCATTATTGCTGCCCTTTGCCTACTTTTTCTTTACTTCTTACAACATCTACGATACAACAACTATACAAGAATACAACAAACAGCAACTAGAGCAACTAGAGCAAATGCGAAAATTACCTCTCTCTCTTATTTTCCCCTTTTCATTACTGTAATGTCTACAAATCATTGAAGTCTTCGATTTAGTGCTGTCGTCTTTGGCGCTTCTGTCTTTTCGTTGTCCTTCCGAACTTCTCAGTTATAATAAATGTTGTTTTTTTTTCTCTACTTCTTCTTCTTCTTTCTGTCTTTCTCATCTCACTGCTGTGGTTATTATCATTAAGGTCTGATTTCCTTGCGGTTTTATGGTTTATGCTTTTATCTGTCTTTGAAAGTTTTGTTTTTGGTTTTTGTCAAATTCTCAAATTGTCCCGAATCAATTCTACCAACAATGAAATCAACCCAACCGACATGATCCTTCAAATACTTGGTGTTTTTTGTCAGCTTCAAGTGGAAAAAATAGTTACCAGCAAGTGATAAAATGCTAAGAACTTTACTACATCTATTGATTTTATAAGACACGATTGACAAGTGTCCATGATTGAGACAACGTTAAATGAAGAATGTATGTATGTTTATGTTTTGTGGCAGCTGTCAAACAGTGGCTGTCAATTTGAGTGAAATCCATGGCTTAATTTGCATTTAGCAACTGCTGAAAGGCAACCACCTCTTTTATAAAATACTCATACTAGAATGTCTTTAAAATTAAAATCAAAAAATCTTTATTAAATTTATTAACATTTTTCAGATTTGTCCCAAATTTTTCAAGTTCAAAATATAGCTAAATATTTACTAAATAAGTTCCAATTTAGATAATTTAGTTTAGACAGTTTAAAATCGCAATTAACTGAAAATTCAAGAAATGTTTTACTTTAAAATAGTTCAAGCGTTTGAATAAATATTCCTCACAAATTCTTAAAATTTGTATACTTTCAAATTTTTTGACAAAAATCCATCAAAAGAAAATAATCCAAACTATGGCTAATTACGAATTTAAATATAAATCCGAAAACTTCATTTACATAAAATAAAAACTAAAAAAAGAGAATAAAAAAGAAATATAGCGCATAAACGTTAGACGTTGACCAACCATCATTCTTAGTTGTTAGTCGGTGGCTTGAATCCTAAAGTTCCCAAAGTTTTCTCTTTATACTCCTTTCTTCTCTTCCTCTTCTTCTTGTTAGCACTCCTCTACTTTTCTGCCTTGCTAAATAAAATCAAAGAGTATTACCATCGCATCGCTTAACTCATGAATATTAAAAAACGAGAAAGTTTGACTAAACTGCTCTCTGCAGTTGATGGTTTTGTTGATGGTGATTCACAGTTGATTCACCGACTATTCACAATAGCAACAACACCTATACTATAACTACCCTTGAGGCAAAAAATGAAACTTTAAAGTAGTCCTTTCTGTATACGTACATATATTAAAAACTATGGAAAAGTCATGACGCACCATGAAGATGGTGATGACAAAATTTCCAAGCATTGAATGATTTAAACACGCCTTACACGCCACGCTAAAATATTGATTATCCATCAATTAACCTTTCAGGACGACCTAAACAACCACCTGGCAACCACCTCTGGCGGCATGCATTAACATCTGATAATGCATGCTCATTAAAAGTGTGATGAAAACGTTTCTGGATTAATAAGTGCTGATTGCGATGACGGTGGAGGAAGTGTATCGTTTACAACAATAAGGAGCGGAATGTACACGTTTTAATCGCGCAAGGGATGATAATTTCAAACGATATCAAAGGAAGGAACATGCACCAAATGAAGGTTATGCTCTCGTTGTAAAGAGATTTTAAAGGTGTCATATTTTTAGTGTGACACCTACCACGAAACCAAACAAATAATTCAGAAGTTTACCGAACAAAATGGACAATATATATCGTTGATTAATATTTGCTAATTGGTGCTCATTTTATGTTTAAACCAATTGCACCAAAAAAATACGTCACGACTTCTCCGAGAGTGTAATATGTAATAAAATACTATAAAATATTTTATTCTATATATTGAAAGTATATTTTATTAAAGTAATAGTAGTATATTATGTATTGTAACAAGTATTTTGTGGTAATATATTGTTTGCTGTAATGTATTTAGTTATTTTTCTTCATGGAAATATGATAGAATTTCCAAGTTACATGAAACATTTTACGCATTGCAAAAATACAGCAAAAATATACACATACCTACGTTCTGATAAAACCACAAATACATGTGCATTTTTTATTAATAGTACGATATATGGACTCGTACCTATATCGATTTCATGAATGTTTACAACGCTAATATTTGTTAATTTTCATAACATTAACCATTTTGTTTTATTTTTTACTTTATTGTTTTTCGTTTTTGGAAATTTCGTTATAAGAGGAATTTATTAGAAGTAAAGTTATTTACAAAAAGCACTAAAATTTTGAAATCTTTCGACAACAATATGTCCAGCTCGAAGATTGAACGGGAATAAAGTGCAGGCAATAAAGAGAAATTTATGAGAAGGAAATAGAAGAAGTTCTTCTCATCATCCATAATTCAGTTCACGAAAAACCAAAGTGACAGTAACGGCTGACGGCTGACAAGGAAGTCACATTTACTACAAGCAGTTTTATGACATACAACAACAGCAAGTTGGTTGTTATTCAGATCATATATTCCAAGTGGAATATACTCGATTTCATTAAATAAAATTCAGTCCATATCTCAAAATATATTTATCACGGCTTTATCGAAAATCCCTTTCGAAATCCCTTCGGAAAAAAGCGGCGACACGCTGAAGAGATCAAGACGATGATAATGATGCTTGACGCTTGACGCTTCGATATTTTATTGCTAACGTTATGGAATTTGCCAGTTTGTCTGAAAGCTGTTTTGACTCTTTATATCGAGAGAAAATTTTTTTAAAAAATCGAAAATTTATCTCTCAGCAATCTTTTATTTTAAAAACGAAGAACAAACGATGGAAATGATGATGGTGATGGGGATTATAATGATGAGGATAATCATAAAAGATTACTTATATATAATAATAATATTATGATGATTATATGATGATGATAATCACAGAGATAAGACAGTTACTAGATAATCATACGATTATTACAAAATTTACCAAAAAGAAAATAAAAGTTTATGATATCTCAAGAAAAAGCTACAAATTTCCGAAAAAAAACATTTTATATAAAATAGCAAATACGATGCCTATATTTGAAATACGGTTGTATGGTTTTAAAGATATAAACTTTAAATTAACAAAATTTTGAGGAACTATAACTGCTAAACTTAACGAGAGTGTCTAGAGTTATGTCTGGCACTGTTGGGTTAGCCCTATATAGATCTTCATCGTGAAAAAGGTAGAAAAACTCTCTTCCCATTTTTTCAATAATTTTTAGAACAAAGTATTTTAATTTTCGAAATTTAAAACATTAGAATTTCTCAGAAGTTAGTAGGTGTCATTGTTGTTATTGTCATTGTTGTTGTTGTTATTTTGACTTATTTCCATGCCCCGCGGAATTTTAATTTAACAATCTCTCACCAAAAAATTTCTTAAACTTCTTCAAAAGCATTCGCCCAAGCATTTTCTCTTTGTAGAAAAGAAAATATACATATATTTGTATGACCTTCTTTTTATGTACAGGAATTATTGTTGTTGTTGTTGTTGTGGCTGTCGTTATTTATTGCCCACTTAAAAAAATCCTGTTTGGAATTTTAATTTTTTTATGATGCTTTTAAAAATATTAACTTTATTTTATTTCAACTCTTAAACAATTCAACAATTTCTTAATAGTCTCAAAACAACAGGTGTTGTTGTTGTTGTTGTTGTTGTTGTTGTTATTATTGTGCTTCTTGTTACATCCTTATTGATTGGTGATGGTGATGGTGATGGTATCTTATGTTTAAAATTCAGCATGCATACTAGCATTTTTCTTTCATAATTTAACAGAAGAATTGCGAGAATAAAAAAGTGCTAAGAAAAAAAAAACCCATTATAAAATGGTATCAAAAGTGGGCAGGAGTTATATTAGGAATCCCTAAAAATATTAAAAGGATACTGAGAGAAAGAAGAAAGATTTCTTGAAAGATTATTTGAAGAAAAATTTTTTGACCTTTTCTTTAAACTCTACACTTATATTTCTTTATGCTATTTATAACACATTATAGATGCTTGCATGCATATATTGTCTACCACAAGATATCATATCTCACTATAAGATGAGAAAGTTCTAATAAATGAATTCTTCTATAAAAAATTCTAATAAATTAATTCTTCTGAAAAGTTCTAATAAATTAATTCTAATGAAACATTCTAATATTATGATTATATATTGCTAATGAGTTCACATGAATTAATACTAATAATAAAATACTAATAATTGATTTATAGATCCCAATAAATTCTATCTACTAAATTAACTCTAATGAATAAATCAAAATTCATGAATTCTACTGAATGTATTTTAGTAAATGTTTTAACCGGTGAATACTGATAATTAAATTGTAGTGAAAATGTAATTTCGAATAAATTACATGATTTTTAATTTTTTAGAATATTTGAAAATTTTATATATGTATATATGTATATTCTTAAAATTTTAATAAATAAAAATCTGAATAAAATTCTTTAAAAATTCTTAAAAAGAAGATAATTGTGAAATTTAATAGTATATGCAAGTGCATAAAGGATATTAAGGATAAATATAAGTAATATATGTATGTATATTTTGAAATCACTTTTTGTTATTTATTTTATATTATAATGATTCTTTTAAAATTTGAAGAATATTTTCATTTTGTTCGTTTCCTTAAAAAAAGAGAGAGAGAGAAAAAATTAAGCCAAAATGGAAAATAACTACAACAACAACACAACAAAAATACAATAGAAATAACATCGATGGTGTTACTGGGAAAAAAATGCAAACAAAGTTTTCAGTATGAAATTTTGTTTTCCGGTTAAAGTTATTCATGGCATTGCTATTGCTATTGTTGTTGTTGTTGTTTTTGTTTTTGTTCTTCTCCAAGTAATATTGAATCTTTTGGGGTTTTTTGTTATGGTTTTTTTTTTTATAAAAAATTTCCTCTTATATAAACAACGACATGGGATGAAGAACGTTTATCTTAGATCGACGTTATTAATGCTAGATTCTTCCCAAAATTCAAAGAGTTTTTGTAGAAATTTGTCTCATCTCAACTTTCATATACAATAATGCTAATTTTTCAGTATTTTTTTATGGTATTTTTGACGCATACACAAGTTGAAAGAATTGAATAAAATAATGTTCGAAAGAAATTGTTCGAGCCAACTGCTGACCAAATCAAATTTTCCACACAAACCATAACAGTTTTCCAGTTCTTCCAGTCAAACCATGACCTGCCGAACCTCACCCTCCACTGCCCTCAACTTCCAGCTCGAACGTTTGTACCGTCGCGACGTCCTGTTTTTACTATCCTTAAAAAATACTTCACATTTTTCTCTGTCGAGCGTACTCTCATTAACACTTTTATTGCATTTTTAATGAGGTCAATTCTTTTTGCTTTTTGCAACAAAACAAAATAAAACACAACAAAATTTCATAGAAAATAGTAAATTTAAGTTTTTCCTTTTTTTACCGCTTGAGGGCAGTTTTCACTTCTGATGACCATTTTGGTGCCTTAATTACTATTTGGTACCATTTGATCTCGTAATTAAACTTGTTTTATACCGAGAATTAAAACATAAAATAAAGGTGAAAAAGAGAAATCAACAAGAATAAGGTTTCAAGTAATAGAAAGGTGAGCACCAGAGTAACAACATAATGTTCCCTTTTGCTCTAGAAGAAGAAGAAGAAGAAGAAGAAGAAGAAGAAGAAGAAAAGGGACACATCTATAGACGTTGTTTGTGCTATTCTCATTTCACCTTTAGCTGTTGCTTTTGTCATTAATTTGTGTGATCTGAAAAGATTTCTTAACATTTCGAACATTCAGAAGCGGATAAAAAGCGCCAACAACAACAACAAAAACAAGAACAACCACAACAACAACAACAACAACAACAACGAAAGCCAGCAGATCACTTTTGTTTTATTTCTTCTTAATTTCGCAATAAAATGGGGATTAATTAGGACTTTCCGGGATATAGCAGCAGAGGATACGGACGCATGCACGCAGTCTGTTATCCTGACTCTTAACCCAGTAAATCTTCTATCGTTCAGTTTTTTGTTTTAGATTTTCTAATAAATTTCTTCATTGAGTTTTTGTAATTGTTACTCTTTTGAAGAGAAATAAATATATAGAATTTCTGCAATTTTCCACTTGTGTCTTTTGTTGTATAAAAAACACAAACAAAACGATTAAAAACTAAGAAGAAGCGGTTGAAGAGGAGGAGGAGGAAGAAGAGGAAGAGGAGGAGGTACATAAAGTAGACTTTGCTTTATTTATCCCAAAGCTTTATTTATTCGTTTCTTCGTTTAAATAGCGATACGTTCTTGATTTAATTGGTTAAATTCTCTTAACCCTTATGTCTACAGATTGGCCAGATATGGCCAGTTTTATAGCTACATTTAAACTGCCTTTTTCACATGGAAATATTCTACTCAAGTCCTTGAAACTCCAGGAGGGATAACCTGGAATATATTCTCAAGCTATTAAAATTCTTAAAAAATATGCATTTATGTATCATTTTAGATATGTATCATTTGTTGAACAAATTGTAAAAAGATCACCAAAGAAAGGTTAAGAGATTTTCGAGGTTATTGTGGTAATTCTTTTTCTATTGTGTGACATCTACAGCCGTTGAATCTAAAGGTAATGAAATACTTCCTTTCTTGAGCTTATTTGAATGAAAGACCATTACAAATTTCATCATTTTACTCTAAAGACTTAGAGTTAGTTCTTTTTGTTAGATGCTTTTTCAAATGTACTTTTGTTCTTTTTGTACGAATGTGTTTATCGTACGTGATTTTGAAAAGATTCTTTAAGATTCTTCCCGACAAGCGTTAATAAAACTTTTGGCATTTTCGGCTTAATTCGACTTAATTCGTGGTCAACACGTGCAAAGTTTCTTAGAAGAAAAAGAAAACTATTGAAAAGTTCTGAATATTTATTTTTATATATTTACAATTTATTTAATAAAATTTATTAAATGTGTATTGCACATTTAAACTGTATGAAAGATTAATGAAAATTAACAAAAAAAACTATAATAAATTTTTCCACTGTTTTTATTATATACGAAACTGGACAAAATTACATAAATCGGAATTACACAAATCCGAATTCCAATTTTTATTACAAAAATATAATACATAATTAAATAAATGTTTAATTTTTAATTAATTCACTTCAATTTATTTACTTAAATTTAACAAAAAACAAACAAAATAAATTATGGCAAAGACAAATAATAAACAAATTGTAATAATAATTAAAATTATTAAAAATTGACACTAGTCACGCCACAAAATATTGTATACCGGCTGTATTTAATTAAGTTTAGTTCATGCGTAAAACAATATGGTATAGTAAGGCCAAAAAAACAACAACCACCACAACAACAACAAGGACAATAATAACTATTGTGCTATTGCTTCAATGCTTTTACAATTAATTAGCATTTTGATTTCATGCATGTATGAATGAAATTATTATCTACATACTATCGAAATTTGTTACAATTTTTAAGCATCATTATCATAAGTATCATCAGCATCAGCATCATTAACAAAACAAGTACTGAAATAAATCTGAAATAAATCTTTGAACGCGTAGATCCGTAATTTTGCAAAAATAAAAACTGTATTTATATGTAATTAATTAGTAAGACTATCTGAAGGAAATGTCCTTTATTTTTATCAACTTTGTTGATCCAAGTCAGATCTTTTCAGGCGTCGTAAAAGCAATAATGATGAGTACGAGTATTTGCATAATCTTCAAAAAAAAGGACCTAAAAGGGCATTCAATCGTCACATAATATCTTCTAGTTCTAAAATAGAAATTCATTCTTTAAAAGGGATCCTGTTGCCAAAAGGAGAGTCTTTCTTTAAAACAAGTTTTTTTCACGCAAAGTGGTTTTTCCTCCAAAAAGTTTAAAAAGAAGCAGGTTTTTAATTCGTTAAGAAAGAACTTAGTCTTCGAAATACTTGAAATACGAGTACTTTCCCAAAAAGAGGTTCTTCATAAACCTCATATTTTGAGGAAATATTCTTACCTCAAAATAGATTTCTTTTCAAAAGAGGTTCTCTCTTCAAAAGTGGTAGAATGGTTTTAAAATCAGATTTTGATCTGTGTGACGATTATGGCAGATATAATTCAACAAGAACTGACATTTAAAAAAAACTCTCCATTAATTTTTCTACGTGAACTTATTCTTTTAATCATGTTTTTATCTTGTCCATGCCCTAAAATATGGCCCTAAAAACTGTTTATTATAAGAAACATACATCCTCCCTCCCTCCCTCCCTCCTTCCATAGTCTGTCCTTCCAATGAACTTAATTTTAGATATATTTCAAATAAAAAACAAAAACCCAAACAATCTCATCCAGTCTCTAATTATGAAGCTAATGGTTTTTTCCTGTCGTTCGAAGGAAATGCACGTAATAAAATCAGCCAATAAAATCCACCAGGCGGAGCGGAAACGGAAATGAATATGGAAATAGATAGTTACACAACAGTGCCACAACAGCAACGATTGAAAAAACAACAGAAGCAAGAGGAAGAAGGGAGATGGCGAACACCGTAAGCTACCGAGGTGCATTCCGGAGCAATTATTTGATTTGACCTTTCCCATTCATCGCTGGCGCTCGGTGGCCGTCGGATGGGCCGGATGATCGGCCACTCTAGCGGGTCGGTTGAGTAACTAATTGCTTCGAAGGGGGGCAAAAATGACTGCAATGCGTCGAGTATAAGTGCTCACTTTGAATATTTCAATTATTTGCCCCTCCATAGGATTCGACTGAAGTGAGGACAACTCTCGTTTCATCTCAGAAGATTCAACCCGAATTGCATTGAGCATGAATAATTAAGAGTTTATCCAAGAATAACTTAAGAATTCTAAAGCTTAAAGAGTGGAAAATAGTTGAAGATAATAAGCATTAAAGGATTTTTTGAGAAAAGTACGATTATAAAAACACATCAACGTAGTGCACTTAAATACAGTTTTTGGGTTGTTAAAATCTTTTAAGTGTTAAATTTAATTTCATTTTTAAAATTTAAAATTTAAATATTTGAATTTTAAAGAATTTTGAGACAACGTTTTATCAAGAGCTGCCTTCTTCTAAAACGAGTATGTACTTTCTACCAAAATTTCGTGTCTTCAAGAGTGGCCTTTAATCAAAAAAGAGCTCTTTATTCGAACGAAGAAGTTGTTATCTTTTCAAAAGATGCTTTTCTACAAAAGAGAGGTTTTTTTTTTTAATTGGGAAAGAGAGTATTTCCCCAGCGGAGATCTTTTCTCCAAAGATTCTATGATCTCATTTATTATACCCATTTCTTTCTGCCTCAATGGGACATAAAAGGAAATATCTGCGTGTTTAGAATATTTATCACTTGAAATCAACTGTTTTTAAAGAAAAAATAGCCTAATTTTGAAGAATTAGTTAACTATTCATATTTATGATTTTCAATATATCGTGCATAATATATTAATTAGAATTTAGTACAATATATAAAACAATAATCACGGCAAAAAAAAAGAAGTTTCGAATAACAAAAAAACTAATTTTTGAAAAATTTAAAAAGCATTAAAAATCGATTTAATGCAAATTATAATTTTATAAAAATAATAAAATTAAGCTCGAATTTCAAAAAGTCTCCGCTCAATTTCGTAATGCGTTCACGACCGTCCGCACAATCCGTTCACACTCAACGCTTGTGACGTACTGAGTTCTCTTGTTCATGAAAAATTGCATCCACCATGAAAATTGAAATAAAAGCTTTAGCAAACTTTTCGCTATAAAGCTTACTATACAGAACGTACGAGTACACTCTCCAGTAGTCGCACTCTTTCTCGCTCTCTTTCTTCTACAGACTGGTGAATATTTTACTACAATGTTCATGGTGAAGAAATTTCTACACTTAAAGAAAACAAAGCTGCTGAATACACCAAAAAATTACAATTCCGATAGAATTGAATTCCGATAGTAGGTATACATATATTCCGAAAATATATTCCGATAGAATATATTTTTATTCCGATAGAGGAAGATTTCCAAGCGAATAAGAATATTTTTTTTTTGTAATTTTCGTAGTTTACACACAAAATATGAATATATTTGACTTTATATTAATTTGAATTTTTTAATTTTATTAATTTTTGTATTATGATTTTGTATTAATGGTGTTTTCTACCACATTTTTGTTTGTTTTATTAATTTTTTTTTAATGAAATTTCTTAAATTTACTTTAAATTATTCAAATTTCTACTTTCTATGGCTCTTGGCCGCATTTTAAGTCTTTAAGTTCAAGATTTTAAATGACTCTGCGTGTACAAAGTGACAACAGAAGTTATTCAGGTCCTCTAGAGACCTTTGGCAAAACGAAATCAGCAACAAAAACCACAACGACATTGATTGGAGCAATAATAAAAAACATTCAAATAACAACTACAATAATGACCATGAATTTTAGAAACAGCGGCGACCATTAAGGCACAAGAAGATATCCTTGGAAGATAATCGCAGCAACCTGCTGCACAAGAATTCACGAAAGTTCACTTCGAGTCAACGTTGCTTAACTCTTCGGTATCCTTTCTTCCTTCCTGTACAACACAACAACAAAAACAACAACAACAAATACTCTCATAATTTATGCATAACATTTGCATTGCGATTCTGTGAAAGATGGTGTAGTTGAGGAGGCGTGGCGACCACATCAACTTATACAGCTCCACGCCGCGGCCGCAAACAATTTAAACAGAAGAGCGCCGACGAAAGGGCTCTTGAATCTGGGGGAAAAGGGAGAACTCCATGAAAAGACAGAACAACAAGTGGGCTGTCACGGTTCTCAGTCAGTGTGTTAGTAGACGTGAAAGTCTATTAGTACTGCTTGCCTTGCCTCCATCAACACTTCTACCCTAAAGCAGCTTGAAGTGGTTTCATAGTTAATTTAGCGAAATGAAGCAAGCTTTAATCAACGGCTTGCTTAGGAATTAATATGCAGCACCATCCACCCACCCACACGCCCATTAGCAGCACACGCACTCAGCCTTCACACAGTAAAGGGCACACAAAGATCCGCAGTTAATGGTCCGTTGCGCATATTACCTTCTGCCTTCTGACAATGCCGTGAACTCTTCGAGTTACTTAATGGCACAGCAATTTGCTACCCGTCGGCTCGAGAGATGGTGTCTTTCGCCGACCCCCCCCCCCCCCCCTTAACCCCCACAATCTTCTTCTACATCGTCCCGCACATCGTTTGCTCAAAATGGAATTGAATTGAATTAATTCGTTTAATTTTCGCCTTCTTCAGCATATTTGTGGTTGATGTCGCTGCTAATTTTTCATATGCCCTCTCTAATACACTCTTTCTAAACACACTCTCTAGTTTTCTCGCTCCACTCTCCTTTTTCAGAGAGACGTAACCTAAAAAAAATTGTGTGGGCTGCACCCATTTGAAATTAATGGAGACAGATTGTGTGGTACATATTGCGTTGGTCTATTAGCCTTTAGATGGTCTCTGGCTTCACTAAAATGTGCCACGAATTCAGCAATTCGGTTAATAGTGATGGTGTTTTTCACAAAAACCTCTTGCGAAATACTCAAACCATGCAAAACCACCGAAAATCAGCAGACTTCTCTCTTTCGAAAGCGTACAAAATTATTCAAGCGTATAAATTCATTCTATTTATTGATTCTCTAATAAAAAAAAGGACGGAAATCTTTAAAAAAAATCTATAGAATTTTATATAAAAAATTTAAATAAGAATAAGCTACTCATCATACTTCATTAAAGCCAAGAGTTTATAGTCGATAATTATGAACACTATCTAACGACGTTAAAAAATAGTATTTAGGGGCAGGTTTGAGGTTTTTCTATTTTTCTATTTTTTTAATGGTTATTACACAGGCCACCGACATTTTAAACCAGAACCAAACTATACAACAACGAAAAGTTCTGATGGAAACCTAATCCTAGCACAAAATTTCCATAATAAACGACAACGAAACGACGTCATTTTTTCATAAGATTCTTACTCTTAATGAATAAAAAATACATTTGGGTGTGTTTTGTTGTTGTTTGATGTTACCACGGCTTAGTCTTTCTACAGAAAAGTGGTAATGGCAACCGCCATAAGTATCAAGAATGGTTTGAATATGATCTTTCTTTTTCAAGAATTTATTTCATCAAATTAATTAGTTCGGTATCAAAATACGCCCTTGTGAATTAATCGCCATTAAGAGGATGCCAAAATGAGGCCATGCCACAACGAATTTTGTGCAGGAAGATAATTGCCTGTAAGCAGCATAATGTCAAAGAGAAAAGCGAAATATCTCGAAAACTTCACTCGACAAAATGAAGAAAATTTCGTCAGAGACAGAAGAAGAGAAAAATAGATCCAAAGAAACCAAATCTTATGAACCACCTTAAATTCACAACATTTATTGAACATTTTACAAAAAAATGTATCACCAAAAAAATTATGGTTATGAACGAAAAAAGACACTAAAGATGGCCACTAAAAATGGTTTTGTCTCCAAACTAAGTTTGACAGCAGCTCGTTCCAAAGCCCATAATAATTAAGCACTTTTTAGTTTAATGATAATTACCAAAAGGTGATAAGATAATTATTAAAACGTGTTAAAATAAAATTTAATCTTTTTGAAGTGAAAAAATTAGATAGTGAGAAACCATATAATAACAATGAGCCATGACCAAAATGAACTTAAAAGTTGTTGCTTCGAAAAGTTTTATTGAAAAGCTTTAATGTGGTTTTTTTATGTCTATTTTTTTTCTTTCATCTTTTTTTGCACTTTTTCTGCTGTGCCATCCTTCCTTCCTTCCTTCCTTCTTTCCGTCCTTTGTTCTCATCCGTGGCGTGACGGCATTTTTTTCAAGTCATTTATTTGCCGCGACCTGTCGATTGTGGTTCTTTTCATACCGCCGTCTGACTGCAACAGCGGCGCGGCGCATTTTATTTAATTCACACTCAATCGAGCTTCAACAAAAACCCGGCATCGTAGAAGCCTTGTCTATAGTCATTCGTGGGCCAAGGCTGAATGGGCTGGAATGAATTCGTTAGAGGCAAAGCGTGGGCAAGTTGCAGCGATAACGATGTTGTTGCTGATGCTGATGCTGATGCTGGAGTGAGAGGAAGGGATTGTTAATAGATTCTGTGGGATACAACAACAGACAAGTCGGAGAAGAAGAAGGAGAAGCGGATCATCGTACTCGTAAAAAATGTAAAGGACAATGTCGCATAGTAAACGCGGCTCATTCGGTTGAGAGATGATGATGTGTAAAAATTCGAGTATGTACTTAAAGTGTGTACTGAAGCTAACTTTAACAAACGTTTCTTCTAACTATCTATCGGTGTGTTTACTCGTATTTGTTGCATATGCAGAGATTCATTTCATTCATTTTCATCGACGCCACCGGAAACTAATTTAGTCAGTCTGAAGGTCGTAAGGGCCGTATGTGGGCCCGTTTACTTTCGTTTGCTTTTAATTCACAATCAGATTACAATTCTGCATTAAACTGAAAAACAAGAAAAGTGTAAAAAGGTAGAGACAAAAAAGTAGAGCAGGAAGAGTAAATTTCAAACAATATAATTAATTTTAAATACATTTTCTAAATCCATTGAAAATTATTCATTAACTTTTCTGATAAATATATTTATGTGGTGAAAATCCTTTTGATAAAAACTTTTCTCGTGAAAATCTTTCTTTCTGGTGAAGATTCTTTTGATGAAAATCCTGTGATAATAACTTTTCTGATATTCTGCTGATGAAAATCCTACCGATAAAATTAATTCTGATGATAATTGTTTTATTGATGAAAATCCTGCCGATGAAGGCAATTTTTATGATAACTTTTCTGTTGAATATTCTTCTGATGAAAATTCTTCTGATGAAAATCATTCCAAAGAAAATCCTTCTTTTGATGAAAATACTCTTTTGACGAATTCTGATAAAACTTTTTCTGATGAATATTCTTCTGATGAATATCCTTCTGAAGAATACTCTTCTAATGAAAATCCTTCTAATAAAATTTTTTCTAATGAAAATTTAAATGACGAAAAATCTTTCCTCTTGAAAAATTTTCAAAACTCTCGTCTAAGTTCAAAACTATTTGAATTATTTAATAAATTGCGAGTACGTATGTATTTATTTTCAGCTCATTTCAATATAAAAATTATTTCATCAAGAAAATGCCATTCCATACCTTACCTTACCTCTCCTCCACTCCCTTTCCATTTCCCTTCTTTTTCTTCAATCAATCTCTTACTTATTCGCGGTTCCATTGACATGAGACAAAGTCAATCCGTCGCTGTAAATAACTGAACTCGACTAAATTTCTCTCTCGTGAAATTCTTTATGAATTGTAATAATAAAAAAAATATGAAAATACTTTTAACTCTACAGATCAATACAGCAATACAGCATACGTACGCGCTTTACCTTTGACCTTTGTATAAACAGTATTTATAAACCTTTAGCCTTTGTGGCCTCTAAAGTGTTGCTCCTATAATTTTACAAAAAGAAAAAGTAAAGAAGAATATAAGAAAAAATGGAGAAAAAATATAAGAAAAATATAATAAAAAAATAAAATAAAAATATAAGAAAAATATAACAAAAAATTTAAAAAAATATAAGAAAAAATTTCCAAAAATTTTTAAAATTTCTAAGAAAAAAGTTCTAAGAATATAAGTAAAAATATATTTTGTAACAGTTAGCTTATTTATTTTTAGGTTATTTCTTTTGAATTTTATCAAATATATTTTGCAAAAAATTAAGCACTTTTTAATAACTTTTACATTCCAATATATTTTAACTAAATTCTTTTAATCCAATTTTTTCCAATCTACCTAACTTCAATCCATCACACATTCTTTCTTCTGCATATACATAAATACTCGTACATACATACATACGGGTATATATGTAAATGGTACCTGCTAACGTTTATACTTTCAATATTTTTGTATTCATACCAGTAAGAAATTGCTTGCATTCTTTGGCACCATTCTTTTCCTTCAGTTCATCATCTCACTCATATCAATTTCCGTTTCCGTCGGCAGCTTCCATTTCCGTTTCCGCGTCCGCTTCCCTTCGTTCCGCTTTAACTTCATTTCATTTAACTCGCTTCGAGCAATTTCTAGTTTATTGAAAGAACGAACAGGCTGAATGGCTGAATGACTATCGAAGCCAGTTGATAAATTGGACGGCGTCCTCAAATGCAAGAGCGGCACTGAATCTGCAACCTGACTTCTTTTTCCCGCCGCCCTTTATGGCGACTTCCGACACCACAAACTCAACCAAGGATCTTCTAACGCCGCTATACGAAATGATTTGTTTGCTGGCGTAAAACTTTTCTCAGTCTTTTTTTTTTTTTTTTGTCATGTCTGCTGAATGGTCGGTCGGTTGGTGGTGCCTTGTGGATGAATTTATTTTATTATCCTATTAAATGTTATTTATTTCATTGGAAGGAAACTCTATTTTAGAATTATTGTAGTTTTTGTTTTGGTGCTTATTTTTCAACTCTACAAAGACGACAAAGATTTCCAATGGACCCTTTTTTATAAAAAGGAGATCAGGTACGTGAAAAAAAAACAAGAATTATGTTGAATTTTTACCGATATAAAAATTTATCAAATGGCATAATGCTTTCTTACCAGAATTTATTATAATATTATTCTTGGCAATGCCAAATTTCTTCTTATTTCCTCTGGCAAGAAGTAACTACTTTCAAGCACAAAAAATGAAGCCTGTTCTGTTATTTTCCCGATAATAAATACTTACTCAAAAAATACTAATTTACGCTTTAAAAACTATGATAATACTCATTAACTTTAAGAGTAATTATCCTAAGAAATATGCCTGCATGTCCTTTCAACGGAATACTGTAGACTTATAAAGTCTTTACGATTTACTTTGAAAAAATGACCCCGAAACGAAAATTAGTAAATACAAAATCCTTTTACGAGCGACAGAACTTTTGAGCTTTCGAACGTCTTTAAAAAAGCGCCTACAGCGAAATAATTTAGTCGAACTTTAAATTTCGTGGAAGTAGGTTTGTGAAGAGGAGCAAACTTTTAGTTGCATTTAAAAAAAAAAACTTGAGAGCCATTTAGGTTTTTTGGGAATTATTTCATTTTTTCAAAGAGTTGGGAAATTTTAATTTCTTTTTTTCATTGGCAGTTAATTTATTGGCAGTTAATTTATAGCGCCACATTTTTAAACCTAATACGTTGAATTTTGTGTATTTTATTTTTGGAATTTTATTTAATTTCTTTTTCATTTAAATATTATAACTTTCATTACAACAAACATTATTTCGTTGATCTCGAATGGTATTTAAAATACATACATACATACTTGTACAATACAATAGATTCGTTTTAAAATAAAAATTTAAGTACATTATTTGAATTTCTATATACGTATATATAATTTATAGTACAAAAATTAACTTACACACATTGTTAAGGCTTAGTGAAATTACTAATTACGATATTTCAAACTAAAAAATTCTTACTTAAAATAATTAATAAATGGTATCTCGGTCATATTATATAATAACGACTATATTTTGATTTTGCTCTCACAATTATGTTTTAATTGAATTTTTAATTGTCCCCGAAAAATTATAATAAAATAAAAAAGACAAACAGCAAATAAGATTGTTAATAACATATAGAGACAAATACAATTTTAGAAAAAAACAAAAACTATTGCTTTCTTAATTGTGCGGCCCCTGAGGAAGGTACCTCCTTCCTCATTCTTAATTGTTTATAATACAATTGCAAATTATTTCAATAACAATTAAGTTTATTTGAGAGCTTCTTTTATTCTCCAAAATTTAACTGAACGCAGGTTAAATACGTCCCTCTTTACTCTTTAAGTTTCGTTGTAAAAGTCACAGAAGGAAAACTTCGTTTGTTTCATAAACGCTCGATAATTTTTTATAATTTGCAGTCGTTTAAAGCTTGCATTGGAAATTGTTAATTTTTGTCAATTTGGCCGATCTCTGTAACAATTTTCACTAAATATAAATTATGAAGTTGCTTCAGCTCAGTGGAAGACTTGTTCTTTTTTTTACTGTCATAAAGATTCACGAAAATTTTCAATTTTAAAACTTTTTAATCTGTCAATTTTGATGTTTGTCCAGTTGTCCCAGTTTTTCTTTTTCCTTTTTCTTTTTCTTGTTCTATTTGTCTACTTCTCCTTCATCCTTTTTATTTTTCTTTTCTATTGTACTTCGCTATCGCTATCGCTCTTTTCTAAAAAAGAAGAATTTTTCAAAGATTTACTTTAATTCAATTTTATTTTTTGTTCATTTGCAAATCTTCCTTCCTGTCCTTCGCATATTTACCTTTCTTTCCAGTGTAGGCGTGCCTTTTCAGTCGATCGTATAAGTCCTCCTTGGTACCGTAAAGCGAAGCGTTCGATCTGGCCAAAGTACTCATTTTACCGGCATGAAGTCCTACAAACAGTATTAAAAATAGTTTGCACTTATCATAAGTTATCTCAAAATAACAAAAAAAAAAAAAATCTTGAACAAAAAAAAAACAATACTGAACTATAAAGGAAGCGAAATATGAAGAGAAAAAACATGGGATTTGTGGTTTCTATGCGAAACTTTTCCTTAGAATTCATAGTTACTTGAACCTCTTGCCTTTTGCTTCTATTAATTCTTTTATTACTTCCCCCACTCCCCCCACTCCCTCCCCCACACTCCTTCCTTCTCTCTTTTCGCTTCCTTTGCTCACTTTATCTCTTAAATCGCTCGCTTTTATTGTGCTCAACTCACCATCTTTCATGTACGTCTCGTTATAGAAATTCGGCATCTCCCAACCGTCCTCCTCATCGTCGTAGTAATGCGCATAAGTACTGTGATGAGAGGGCGCTATCGATTCTGCGTATGGTGTATGGGCGCCATAGTAGAAATTCACCTGAGATCCTGTCTGATCCATGGCCGGCTGTAGCATTTTCTTCGGATCGCGCCGCTTTGTCGAACGAACACAGATCATCCAAATCAACAGCACTATGATTATTATAAAGATAACAGCCGCCGCTATACCGCCCGCAATGTACGCAAACTCAGAGCGTTCGGCACAATGTGGTCCCGTAAATGAGCCGATGCAGCGACATGATGGCGTTCCCTTCAGATCCTTGACACAGGTGCCCGCATTGTCACAGTAGTCCTCGCAGACATCGGTACACTCCATGCCGGTACCATTGAAGCCCGGTTTGCATTCACACGTAAAGTCCGACGTCTCCCGCACCAGAATGCAGTAAGCATTCGGGTCGCAATGTGGTTTGCCCTCCGGAACTTGTTCGCAAGGATTGGTACATTCCGATTTTGCCGTGGCACCGGTTATCTTGGTGCTATGGTTCGGTGGACACTGCAGGCAGGAAGTTTGCTGCGATTCGGGCTGATAGAAACTCTTGGGGCATTCAATGCACATGTTCAAGGTGCCATTGAGGTAGGTGCCCGGTGAGCACACGGGCAGGGTACACTCCTCTACCGAACTGCCTCCCACTTTGGGTGTAGTACGTCCCAGCGGGCAGGATGTACAAGACGGCTGCACACCCTGCAGGCGATAAGTACCACGGGGGCAGGGCTCACAACGGCCGTCGATGCCGAGCTGTAATCCGGAACTGCATTCATCACGGCATTCCTTGCGGGAAGTAGCCTCGCTGGATCGTGTGGTCTGTCCGAGACCGCAGAGTTGGCAACTGAAGGCACCTTCCGACGGCTGGTAGAAGCCATGCCCACAAGGTCTGCATAGTCCAGTATCTGCGTCGAAGTATTTACCGGCCGGGCAACGTTCTTTGCAATCTGCTGCCGAGCGAGCGCCCGGACCGGCAGTCACTCCCGGACGTCCAGCGATCACGGGACATTTGCTGCACTGCAATTGTCCCGCTTCCGACTGATAGGTGCCGCGTTCGCAAGGTACACAGGTCTTATTCGCAGTTTCGTAGAATGAGCCAATGGCGCACGGAACACAATCCGGTATCATTACCACTTGACCAACGGGGCAGGCATATTCCGAAGTAAGTTCCAAGGAGGCCGGATCGGGAACGGTGTTGGGTAATATTTCATGCACCTCGAATTGACCGTCCTCCAGAATAAGCTTCTGCAACAAAGCTTTCACAGTGGAACGTTCACCAGTAGAGGAATGAATAACGGGATCACTATGACGAAACGCAAAATATAGGCGAAACCGATTAAAAAGGGGGCAAATTAGGGGGCAAGCCTTAAAAAAGAAGTTAGTTATGGAGGAACGATGCGATTAGCACATGATTTTCTGAGCCAAGTTAGTCATGGGTTATAATGGGTTTCTCTCCTCTGCCCTTTATTACAAATCTGGGGGTGGCGTTTAGGAGGGTAAAATGGGACAATTAGTAAAGCCTTAGTGGTAGAAAGATTAAACTTAAGACTGCTTTTAATCGCCACAATCAACGTTTTGACGTACTTCACTGAGGGGAAGGCTATTTCCAGCGTGTACGTATCGCCGCCAGTTTGTTGGCGTCCTTGACGACCACGCAGTTCCGGCTCATCCGTTTCGCTAAAGGTTCGAGTGTAAGAGTGTAATAATAAGAGACACACATGATTAGGTTAAACACATAACAGTCAACATATACTCATCACCTACGAATACAGAAAACACACACACAAACAGAAAATGAGGCCTTGCAGTTGGGGACTTACTTGAGGACGGGGACCTCCGCCTCCAGTACGTATGTGCCGCCATCTTTGACCTGTCGGCGAGCTCGATTATTTTGGGCACCCCGGTAGTGATCACACTTGACATCGATATGTATGTCTCTGCAATCCCTGCGAAAAAAGAAGAAGGACGGTCAAAATCCATTAGAATTTCCAATTATTTCTCCTCTCGCGTCGCACACACAAACCAACCTCGTAGCTTCAACAGAGTAAGAGCAGAAGTTCCAATCACGATTCAACGCATTCACCGAAGTGGTCACCTTATTTCTCAGCACGCTCTGACCAGCCCGATTACAGAGGACGTCGGTGGGGAACTGCATCTTGATGCGGAAGACCCGCTGCGCAGGCTTGGAGGCTGTAATCAGTAGAACAATTAGTCTCCTGCTAGCGGAGTTCTAGATTTTTTCGCCAACTAACGTGAGCAAGAGGGATACACCAGCGGCATGGAGGGTTCACGTGTTGGACGCCAGAATCCTTCAGCACCGCACGTATAGAATTCCGGTACCTCTTCTGAGAAGCGCAGTCCCGCGTTGCAGGCAATCTCACAAACCTTAAATTGTCCACCTGCCCCCCAGTCTTTACAGACTTGGGAGCCACCCACAGGATCAGCCAAAGGAGGGCAAAATTCCGCTACGAAACAAAAAAACCTTTGTTAATCTTTCGCGAGTGTTGACCTTTCGGCAAACTCACTTAATAGGGACACCTTAAAGCTACATGAAGCCGTATTTCCTGCAGCGTCCGCGGCAATATAGGTTATATCGTACGATCCCCAGAGCAGTGTCGCTCCCGGACGATGACCGCTTCGCTCTACTATCTTGGTCACACCAATGTTGTCGCTGAAATGCGGTTCATCCCACGTCACCACCGAGGAACCGTTTCTCGCTATAACCCAAATATCTCCCGGACAATGCTCGACAATGGGCGGTTCCTTGTCCACAAGTAATTCCAGACAGTTGGCTCCAGCATACCCATTGGGACATTTGCGTTGTCCACACATTGACGGTACTGTGCGCTCAACTCCGCCCGAAGTCACCTCATAACCGGCCCAATTTTGAATGAGGCCTTCGTAGAGTACCGGCTCGGAACGGCAATCACGAACTTGTTTCTGTATCTCAGATGTTACATCCAGTGCCCGTGCCCACACTTGCACCCTCGTGACCGTGCCCTGGAAGCCGGCATCGGCGTAGGCCACAGCATGCTTCGAATCATCCGGTTGCGGACGTCCGAGCACAGCCCATGCATACTGCGGCAGTAGGCGACCGGGCGCATATTCCGATTTGCTGGCAATCAAACCTTCAGTTATCAACTGCAATTGACCCAGCAGGCCGTCCCAAAGTATGGCCACATGATGCCACTGACCGTCGTTAACGGACGTGTATTCGCCGAATGAAAGGAAAACGTCCGACAAATCGGCGAATAGAGAAACTTGTACGCCACTCGAATGGGCCTGCAGCATCAGGCGTCTGTTGTTGGCAATGTGGGCCGATTCTACGCCATAGAGAGTGTAAAAAATACCCGTGTCGTCCTTTTGGGCGAACTGTACCCACAGGGCGATCGTCAGACTGTTCGATTCGCCGGTGTAGAATGGCACCACCTGTGCCGCCGTCGAGCGGGAAGCGTCACTGAAGTACAGATCGTAATCAACTTGGATGGTCTTGCGGCAATCGTCGCCAGTCATATTGAAAGGACACTGGCAGTAGAAACCATTGGTTAGATCAATGCAGCTAGCACCAGGCGGGCACGAGTTGTCCTTGCAGTCCACAATGTCGTCCTCACAGTTGCGTCCCGTAAAACCTTGGGGACAAACGCACGTATAGCCCTTACCGTTATCGATACACGTAGCCCCGTTCTCACACACACTGGCCTCACAAGCGTCAAATTCGTATTCGCAACCGATTCCGGAGTAGTCCGCCGGACAAGAGCAATTCAGGCCAGAGCCGAAGTCCTGACATTTGCCGCCGTGCATGCAAGGGTTGCCAATGCAACGCTCCGGAGCGGTTTCACAGTTCTTACCATCTGTGCCGCTGGGACAGACGCAGAAGTAGTCCTGGAAGAGATCGATGCAACTGGCATCGTTCTGACAGGGCAATTGAACGCCGCAAGTGGTGATTTGTTCTTCGCAACGCATGCCCCGCCAGCCTTCCGCGCAGGTGCACTCAAAGCCGCCCACACGATCGCGACACTTTCCACCATTCATGCACGGAACCGCAGCACAGTCGTCGATGTCCGTTTCACACAACGAGCCAGTGAAGCCGTCCCGGCACACACAGCGGAATTTATTGTCCAGATCTAAACAGCGTTCCGTTCCGACCGGGTTGCAGGGATCACTTAAGCACTCATCGATTTCGGCCTCGCAGCTCAGTCCCACGTAGCCGGGGCGACACTTGCATACAAAACCATCCAGCTGGTCGCTACAAGTGGCGCCGTTCTGGCAAGGAGCTGACTCGCAGTCATCGATCGCATGCTGACATTTCTTGCCCGTATATCCCGGTTCGCAGTTGCAGGTGTACCCATCCACTAAATCAATGCAGGTGCCGTCGTTGGCACAGGGCTTACTGATGCAATCGTCGATGTTGATGTCACACGCCGACCCCGTCCAGCCCGGATGACATACACATTCGTGCTCGAAGAGACGATCAACGCAAGTACCGTGTTTGCAGGGTTCCGATAGGCACAGATCTATTTTCTCCTCGCAGCGTTTGCCGGTAAATCCCGACGGACACGAACACTGAAAATCATTAACCAAGTCCGTGCAGTTAGCGCCGAGTAGACAAGGATTCTCCTCGCAATCGTTTATGTTCTTCTCGCAGTGCATGCCGCTCCATCCGGGCAAGCAGTCACACTTGAAACGTCCTTGCTGCAGCGCCAAACAGCTGCCACCGTTGCCGCAAGGATTGCCGTTTGCAGTGCATGGATCTATGGTCACATCGCAATCACTTCCGGTGTAACCGCTGCGGCACAGGCAAGTAAAATTCTTGAAACCGGGCTCATTTTTGCACATGGCACGCGCTGGACAAGTGTCATTACTGCAATCGCTGACCTCCTCCTGACAGTTCAAGCCGGAATATCCAGCGGGGCACTCGCAGCGATAGCCCTGCGGTAGGTCGGTGCAGGAACCGCCGTTGTAACAGGGTTGCGAGGCACACTCGTCGATGTCGATTTCGCAGCGACGGCCGGAGAAACCGGCGGGGCAGAAACATTGAATGGCATGACCCATGGGAACACACAGTCCGCCATGCTGGCAAGCTCCTTCCCCGCAAACCACAGGCTTGCAATCCTCACGCCCTTTAGCTCCGGCCCCGTCGGTGCGCATATTGCTGGGGCACTCGATACACGTTTGCGAACCGGCAACACTCTGATAGTAATTCAGCGGACACGGAGAGCAAGGAGCCAGACCAGTTGACGCATACAAGCCAGGAGCGCATTTCTGACGGCAGAGATCCTTGCGATAGGCAGCTGGTTGGAAGGTAAATGTGTTCTGGGGGCAAGCTTGGCAATCCTTGAAGCCACCGGTTGGCGGATCAGCGGTGAAGGAGTTTCGTGGGCACTCCAGGCAGGGCACCAAGCCCGTGGGAGAATAAGTGCCATAACCACAAACAGGTATGCAATCAGCCAGCGCTTTGGAGCCCTCTTCCTTGGTGTATGTACCCGGAGGACAACGCATGCAAGTGCCCTGACGATCGCGATTTTGATAGTAACCACGCGGGCAATAGGTACACGAGTTCTGTCCGGAACTGACATAAGTCCCCGCGGGGCAATGCAGGCAACGGGGAACATCACTAGTATCCATGTTGAGAACCTCGCCCACGCTGCAACTAAATCCCCGCGAAATGTTACTCTTCAGAGCACGCAGCGGAGGACACTGGTTGCCAATGCTCGATATGTTGAGCAGAGAATCGATGACCGCGCTGGCATACGGTACGCTCAAATCAAATATCAAATTCAAAGTAGATCCGCAAAGGTCGTATAGTTGTGGCTGTCTAATAGCCGGTAGGATGGACAAGATGAAATCCATTTTCACAACATTCTCCTCCAGCAACGACGGTACAGCCTTCACGAAGGAGACATTCATGTTGACATTGACGGCCGAGCAACGTTGTGATAGGAGTTGATTGAGACCCGAGTAGTGCTGGGCAAGTAAGTCTCGATATTGGGGCAAGCACGATTGGGCGACCGCCCCGTTGGCTCGGTAGGTAACGGTAGCAGTCACGTGATAATCAGCCTGTTGGGTATTTTCCGAAACACAGTCGGGCACCACCGAGGTGGGCTTCCAAAGACGTGAGGTTTCGCAGGAGAAAGTTTTCAGGGGCTCCCCATCGGTGAAACGAAAACCGGGCTTGCAAGTAGCTATACATTCGATGCCCGCATCTCCGGGTAAACAATTGATGGCTCCATTTGCGGGCGGCTTCAGTTCCCAATCCACACACGGAGAAGCCTGAACCGAAACTTGAAAGTGGCAGTAAGCGCGATTGTGGAATTTGTCGCTGGCGGTGACGGTCACATTTTTGAAAGCCCCGATAGATATCACCGCCTGTTCGGGCGAGAATGTTATACGCACCTCACCGGATTCGTCGGACGTCTTAATGCGCTTGCGTGTATCATTGAAATTTACGGTATAGCTGTCTTGACGATCGACCAACTCAATGACATAACTCTGCGGGCATTGCAATAGCGGCGGCGTGACATCGGGCACGGTTATGTTAATTTCGCATATAGCCACATTGCCGTCATAATCGAAGGCTACATACTTAACCACGGTGTCTTTGAAGATGTGCGATGGAGTTTTGAAATTTTGTGGTTTCACCTCTAAACGGGCAATCGAACCGGAGTTATCCACGGCCGTGGGTTCTGTAAAGTTGACCGGCAGCACGGCGCCGTTCTCATCGTGCCTCACAACGATCGGCTGCTGCGGACAATTCTGGAAAATCGGTGGCTCATTGTCCACACAGGGCGAGTAGCCGTAATCATAGCCCAGCAGAGGCTCCTTCTTCGGTTCTTCACAACCCATTAGCTCGAATTTCAAGCAAGCATTGTCCATATAACTCACTATACCCAGAATAACGAAACGCGCCTGCACATACTTCGGTAGCGTAATCATGGCCAATTCACCATAGTTGCCCGGATCGCGCATGGTTAAATTGAAATTCGGGAAATAGACGACATAGTTCTCATTCTCAGCTTGCTTATAGAAGAACCGGATCTCTGTGGGCCGTCCCACAATATCGTTGGTCACCACTCCCTTCACTAAAATGGCCTTCACACGATATACCTGACCCAAATCGACGCTGACATAGGTGAAGGCTTCCTGCTTGCCGCACCAGCCGGTCGCTGAGTTTAAGCGAATGTTTTTGGCTTCGTAATTCGGGCGCTCCGAAGTGGCATTGATGGCAAAGTCGGGAATTTTGCCCGATGTCAAGCCCAACGGCCTAATGACTTTGCATTCCGGTTCGCGTATACAGGTAATGGGACGTGGGTTGATCAGTATGTAGCCCGGTCGATTGCAGCCGAAATAAACTTCCGAGCCCTGCTCATAGCTGCGTGCCAATTGGCGTCCGTCGCTGGGCCGGCCGGGATCTTCGCACACCGGGCCTTCACAGCGCAAGTCACCGAAATCCCAAATGCCATCAGCCTGACAACGCACAACATTATCATGACGTCCCGTTTGACCGGCCAACTTGAAGGTGTTCTGGCAACCGAAGAAGAAAGAACTCTGATAGCGTGTGTCCACAAACTGACCATACTCGGCGCCCGGTGTGGGCATGGGTTGATAGCAATCTACACGCGGGCACGAGGGCTGCACTCCCGAGAGCCAATAATCCGGCAGACCAGGTGTAGGATCGTAGACGCATTGACGAAAGCCGGCAGAAGCCGTTCCACGCAAAGTGCGCCCAGGAGAACTGCAAGTTATGGTAACATTATCACGGAAGGGTACTAATACCGATTCGGGATCGGGGCGCACAACAGCGAGGCCTTCCAACTTGTCATCAGTTAGCGAAACGCATTTAGCATCTGAAAAATCGTGAAAAGAAATCGTGAGCATCAATCAAAGTCGGAACGCCTAAGTCTAGCAGCTTACAATTGCATTCGGGCACCGTCGAATTCCATTGTCCATTCGATAGACACAGTAAAGAAGAGCTACCGGACATGATGTACCCGAAATTGCACTGAAAATGTACCACGTCACCAAAGTGGTGCGTATTCTTGTCGGTCAGTAGCTTTCCGTTCTCCGGTTCCAGCAAATGAGGACACATGAGCGGAACACAAGTCTTATTCTTCTGATAGGTGTCACCATCGCGCAGACCAGTCTCGGAACGTTCAATGCCGAAGCCAGCGGTTCCGTTCGTCGCAAACAGCTGATAGCCAGTGTTGCAAGAGCACGCGTAGCTTCCCGGAGAGTTGACGCACTTCTGATCACAGCCGCCATTGTTTTTCGTACACTCATTAATGTCCACACAATCCAGACGCGTGCAGCCCATAGCTTCCATGCGGAAACAAGGAGCGCCCACATAGTCCTGTATGCGGAAGCGCACAAAACGTGCCTCGATGGGCATCGGCAGATTCAATATGGACAGCGTGGGTTCCAGGATGCGAAACTCGACTGCCGTGCCATCCGGATTCGCATAGTCTCTGAAGACGTCTGTTAGTTCGTTCGTGTACTGTAGACGTACGGCCGAGGTGAATGCTATATTGCCGTCGAATCGCTGCACCGACATGGTACGGAAACCGCGCAAAATAGTAGGCGCCTTCAGGTCAATCAGTATCCAATTTGCGCCCGGCTCTGCCGAGGCACCGCACCAACCCACCGAATTCAGACGGACCATACCTTTAGTGTAGCCTTCCTCGGAGGCAGACGACATGATGCTCTCGTCCGGTATGCCACCATTCGCCAAGCCCAGATCTCCCACCGGGCGACATTCGCTTGTCGCTGCAAACCCGGCTCGGCATTGACAGTGGAAGGAGCCGTTCGTGTTCATGCATTCAGTCGTGGCCAGGTCACATTGAGTGCTGGTGCATTCGTTGATGTCCTCGCAGGTGGGCGGATTTTCAAACTCCTGCTCAGTGTTGCAGCGGATGATGTTGCTGCCGATGAGCTTATAACCTTTGAAGCACTGGACTCGAGCATCGTCGCCATAATAGTAGGGCCGGGCAGCGTCCACAACGAAGCCATTCGCAATTTTCGGAAACTCAAAGCAGCGTTTGCGCGTGCAGCGCGGCACATCACCGCTCCAAGTGCCGTTCGACATGCAGATGATCACCGGGTGTCCGGTGCGCTCATAACCCGGCTCACATTCGTACTGCACAATCGTGCCATAGCTGCGACCACCACCGTTAAGCAGCGTCACGTTGGCGTGCGGCACCTCGGGCAGTGGGGCACACTGGGAGGCGGTACAAGACGGCTTACGCTCCCAACGTCCGTCCGGCAGGCAGGTAATCTTCTCAATCGGAGCGCCTGTGGCGAAGGCAAAGCCGGCATAACACTGATACATGGCGATGCCGCGGTAAGTCACATTCGACGAACCAATCGAGAAGCCGTTGTCGATTTGTGGAACCGGACCGCAATAGACCTCTGTCGATGCAAAGCGAAAGATTATGAAATAACTCACCATCACCACTTTCAGGCGTCACCACACTTACCTTGACATTTCGGTATATAGGAGACGCTCCAGTTTCCGCCCTTCAGACATTCCGTCACAATGCGATTTTTCCCGGTGGCGAACTCCTGACCAATGGGGCAGGTGAAGAACACCACAGTGCCGAAAGCCGTGTCGCGACTGGAAGCCAAGGCTCCGATACCCGGTTTCAGCTCCGGACAGTCGGCGGAGAAAGTGGCCGACCAGCCGGCGGCATTATGCAAAGCATCTGAGGTGAACTTAATCAGCATCTCACCCGATGAGGCTGTCAGCGTCAGCTTGGGCGCTGCCGTGCCCGTGAAACCGTTGCCAGAATGCAAGCGCAGGCCCGCAGTTGAGGACCCATCAAATACCTGCACGAAGTCACTCTTGTGCACCACAAATTTTTCAAACTTCAGGGAGAGCGGCGAGCCCTGACTGTTGCGTATGGTTAAGTAGCATTCCTGATTGGTGGGGTAATCCTGCAGGCCGAATGCGGGCGAAGTGACAGTGCCATTGCGTGCGGTAATGGTCGCTTTGCAGCCCTGCGTATAGCGTAAGCTGAAGCCTTTGCCCGACTCTCCCAAACTGGACTTGAAGTAGAGGTATACCGCACTGCCCGTTGAGATGATTACCTTTTCGCTTTGGCCACCTTGGCCGGTCAATCGGGCTATGGGGCGACTCATGGGCGAGTCACCGTCACGCACGTACAAAAAGTCCCGTCCTTCGTTGATGTCCAGTTCGTCCACCTCTAGCGAAATTATGCGTCCCGCTTGAGCCTTTATCACATAAAGACACTCAAGGCCGCCGGGATATTTCTTGGGAAAATTGGGAGATGTCAGAACCTGACGCTGAGTGTTGGCCTTCAGGAGGCCGCCACAATTTTTCGCCTCCGTTTTCCAAGTGGCACGGAAGCCTTTCCGCTCCACATTGCCGTCGGTGATGAACTTGACAATCATGAAATTGGAGGCCGAAACAAAGGGCTGGGCGGCCAAGTCCTGCTTGCCGCTTATGGTAGCCAGAGAGACAGATTTATCCTCCGTACGGCCGCCGACTAAAATCTGTACCGTATCGAATGTTTTCTCCGTCTCGAAATCCTGAAACTGCAGAATAATGTTGCTGCCCAGCGGCCCTTCGAGCGTCCACTTGCAGTTGCTCAACGGTCCATACTTGTGCGGATAGTTCGGCGTCTCGATAACATCGCCGCCCGACTGCATGTGATAATGGCACTGGGCGGGGCAATCCAATTCATCCGAGCCGTCACCGCAATCATCGTTGCCGTCACACTTATACGCCTGATTGACGCACAAGCCGTTCGAGCAATGTAGAGCGTTTTGCGGACAGGCGATGGCGCGACACATGAACGGTAGCAAGCTCTCGCAAGTGTCGAGAGCCCACGATTGCATGCGGGAGACAAATGAGGCGGCCACACACTCACCCGATGCGGGATCCGGTTGGTGGAGCGACCAGAAGCCGGAGTATTGGGATATGAGGGCGCCCGACGCGGATTCCAGTGTATTAGTGCGCAGGTCGTCCAACGAAGCCAAGCCGAGCCAGTACTTATCGGAAGCGCGCCGGCTGGGATCACTGGAGCGAGCAATCGAGAGGGTATCATTGTTTTCGGTATACGAATCGATGGCTACAAGCTCAGCGCCATATCTGTAAAAAAAACGAAGTGGATGAGAGGTAAAGAGAGAACGGTGAAAGTTATTTAGAGAGAACGCTAAATAGAATTCAGCCGTTCAAGCTTATTTTGTGGTCAAGTGAGCCCGCATAGATCATAATCGTAATTTTACTCAATTTGCCAAAGAATCTTAACAACATAACTGTAACTACCACAACATTCCGGCGCCAGCAACAACAACCACAACAATTACCCAACCCGTACTTTTTTAAACCAACGCAGAGCCGCCACCACCACCATCATCAGCGGTGGTACCATAAGTTAAAAATCGTAGAAAATGAAAAAGATTTTCAAAAGTTGCACACAAGTTTCAGCAACAACAGGTACACCATACAGCTGCTGGTACTGGTGCCGGTGCCGATGCCCATGCCGGTGCTGGTGCTGCTGTTTGCATGCCATGCCACCGCCAGCGCCATTCAGCATATTGTGCAGTCGCCACCTGGCGTTACAGCCAGACGCTAAAACTGCAGCAGCACCAACAAAATGTGTACCACTGAATAATGGGTGAAGCCGTGCCTTTAGTGAAATTCAACTCACAACAACAGCAGCAACAACACAAAATATTTTGTGAAATTTCATGTTTGTTGGTTTTTTTGCCAAATTTTTCTTTATTCATGCGAATACTGATCAGATACTGACGCAATTCTTACGTAAAAGTAAGTAACTGATGAAGTTTGCAACGCTTTTTTTTCTTTGGGTTGAGAGGAGAAAGGAGAGAGAAGCACAATTTTCTCATACAATTTAATGATATTTCATAATGATTTTTTTCTTAGTATAATTTTATTGCAATTATCTGATAATCTTTTAAATGATGTTTCAGAGAAAAGGGTTAATGAAAGGGTGCTTATATATTCTCAATTGAAGAGACTTGGAAGATTTTCTCTTCTATTTCAATTGAATGATTTCAAGACACAAAGAGCAATATTGAATATACATACCGACACCTTTTTTAAGTTGGCCAAAGACAACTTTAAGCCTCATAAATTCAGTTGGCGCCTTAAAGTCTCATAATTGATAACTTATTATATAAACACTTTGAGAGAAAAAATTGAAAACTTTATTCAAAATGCTAGACTTCTAAAAATTTAACACCTGTTTGCATTTGTATAGCCTCTTTTAATCTGATACCCGAAACTTTTCAGCCCATTTCCGCAAACTTTACTTTCTACATTCTTTCATTTATTTTCCTTTCCTTTGCTTTATTCGTTTTTTTTTATTTTTTATAAAAATACTCATGTTGTTCAATTTATGTTGTTCATCCAAAAATGTTTACTTTCTTTCTTCTCAATGCTTACAAAAAACCCAAAAAATCAAAATTTTCAAAAATAACCTCTCATTATCGTCACTATCCTTTCATCGTTAATAACAGAACCGGCTGGTAACCTTGATTGAAACTTCAAAAATTCTCACACATTCCTCAAGCATGCATAAAAGTAATGAAGACTTTCTCTTCTCAAACAAACGCCAGCAGCAGCAACGACCAAAACCAACAAAACCAAAAGCCAGAGAGCTTTTGCGCCGAGCAAACCACGCTTGACGTAGATGCCACCAACGTTTGCCAGAGTCTCACTGAGCCACAAGTGCCAATATTCCAAGAAAACAACAACCACAACAACAACAGCACCATTAAAAACTCTCAATTTTCTTTAGCAAGAAAAAGAATAGCAACAAGTTTAACAACAATAACAACGATAACACAAAAAGAACAACAAATTACCTCATTCAAGAGAATATAAATCAGAGGCCAACCGCACAAAAGATGCCTTTGATTTTTGAGAAAGTTAAGGTTAAAAAAAATGAGAGAAAAAATCGAGGTGACCTCAAAAAATCTTTCATTATAAAAACCATAAAACAAATAACCCAGAAAATGAAGAAGAGCAAGAGGAAGAAATGAAAAAAGAATTAATTAAATTAAAGTAGTATCAGGAAACCCAAATAAAGTATAGAAAATTAGAAATTAACAAACTACCAAAAAAATAAATTGGAATCGAGATAAAATATAATACAATCGAATACATTAAAAATTTAAATAAAAATAGTTAAAAGTTGATCTGAAATAAACACAAATTCTTAAGAACCGAGAGTCTCCGATTCCAGATTTATAATAATCTACGTTATTGAAGGAATTTCTTTTGGCTGCAAGACAATTTTTCTTTTCGTATACTTTCTTCTTTGACTGATGAATCATCACACTCACTCATTGTTTGGAACTCATGAAGAATATTAAAGTGAAAATTATATCAAAACTACGCAAAGGTGAACAACTCATTATACGTTGAGTTTTTTGGCTCTACGTTTTTATGTTTTTGGCAAATTATATTGAAAGTGTAGGAGAGAAACTATTTACAAAACTATTTTTGGCATTAACAAAACTTTAACAAAATCGTGACGAGCATACAAAAATAAAGCAAGAAGCCTGTTATTCCATAAAAAAAATTATGACTTGACAAAGATTTAAGTGTGCTCATTTCGTTCTTTCCTGACAACTTTCCGGTTAACCTGCCTTTTATAAAGTTTTTGTCACTAAAAGATGTTTTTTAGCAATTGTTGCAACAACAACAACAACAACGAACCTACTACTTTACCACTAACAACGACATTACAAACCTTAACCGAACCAATCATTGGCATCCGTTCCACTCAATGCACAGGCGCTGTCTTCTAAAGTGTCCACTTTCAAGCCACGTTTAAACCAATAACGGACTAACCACACCAAAAGTTTCAAAAAAGAAAAAAAACAAAAAAACAGCTTACCGGAAATGCAATGCTGAAGTCAATGAAGTCATACTCCGTTTACATGCCTTAGGCTAGTGGTAAAAAAAGTGATAAAAAGTGGTAAAACCCAGTAACAAAAGCATTGAAAGAAAAAACCATCGTGCAAAAAAAAAAGGGGGAAAATGTGTAGAATAGAAACGAAATAAAAAAGCAGCAACCACTGAGGTCTTTTCGCCTTTAACAAAAGACTTTAACAAAGCGACAAACTTGCTGCCGCTACATTCATTAAGAAATTTGAAAGCTTCAACTTGTTTGTCGCTTAAGCCTTCCTTTTGTTTTCGACAACTCAATAATTCTCAATTATTCTTAAAAACATTTGGACAGACAGTTTCCTTTTTCTTTGTTCGTGACGATAGCACGAAAATAAAAACGAATAAAATTCAATGATTAAGTTTTTCTTTTTTATTTCCTTTGTTATTCATGTCGTATAACATTGCTTTGTTTTTATTATTGTTTATTATTGTTTCTTTATCAAACTCACCTTCGACACAGTTCTGCACTTTTCTCCCACGAATGCTTAATATTAAAATACTTGTAACAATGCAGGCCGCGTAGTTCCCAACCTGAAATGTTAAAATGAACAAAAAATAATATTAATGTGGAAAAAAAGGAAAAAATTGCGTTTCAAAAATTGGTGTGAAAATATGAACATAATAAAAAATTAAAATTTATTAGGTGCGAGTAATAAAGAAATATAATATTTAATATTTCCGTGGTTTCAAATCATTTAACAGTTCTTTTCTTCTACTGTTAAAAGAAGACTGTTGCTGTTAAACGCATCTATTAATTAGGAGAGCAGTTGTAAGGCTCAAATAATAAAAGTACAAGTGCATAAAATTTTTTTTAAATTTGCTAAAATTTTTTTTAAAAAAGGGGGATAAGGATTTATATATAAAGGAAAACGCTAAACAAGAATGACCCACGTTCCCATCATCACATCATCATCATCATCGCATCATCATCATCATAACATCATTATTTCCTCTGCATCATTAAGCTTTACAGCTCCAAAAAGAAAGCGAAAGCTTAAAGTAAAAAGCGTTTCGTTATGCATTTTTTAGCATTTCATTACAATACTCGCCGTAACTGATTAGTAAAGCATCCATCACTGATTCAGCAAATATTTTAAATATACAAAACGATTGTAGGTACATATATACATACATGCTTATATACTTATTGCAACATGACACATTGCTTTGCGATGTGATGCGATGCGATGGAATTAATGTTGGTTTTTTTCTGTGTAAAAATAATTTCAAAGAAATTCAATTGGTAATGTTTTTAAATTCGTTGACAGACTTCAACAGAGTTCAAAAAAATTTCACCCAAAAACTTTCCAAACACTTTGTTAATGCATGCGTAAATGTACGCGTATATACGCATTACGATAACACGTCATTGTACGTGCCCCGTTAAAGTACAGTTTATTAGAAAAAGTTGAACAAAAATAACAACAACAACAACAACAAAGTCCATACTTTCCTTAAACCACTTACGAGTGTAACTGATTTTTGGTTTCTTTCCTCTTTTATTTTTCTATAAAATCGATATTTTCTTTTAACTCTGAAGCTATTCCTTGATTTCTTAAATAATTCATTTATATATTCTCTCATTTATTCAATAAGTTTCTTAGTAATTCATTCGGTTTTTCTTTTCTCCTTATTTTTTAATATTATTCATTAAAATAACAAAAGCAAACAACTATAAAATTACAATTCTTAAAAAGACTAATCTTTATTTAATCTTTTCTGAAAACTATTTGATGGTATTTTATATTTTTTAAAGAATAATCTCAAAAAGATTATGATAGTCCATACTTTCGTCTCCAAGTTTTTGAAGTAAAATTACTTGGTTTTTTCAAGAGAAGAGAAACTATTTAATAAAGTTTTTTTCTTTATTCTTGTGTTATATATGTTTATTTATAAGCTTCTTTAAAAAAAAAGCTTCATTAAAATTTCAAAGTATATAAATTGAAAAATAAATTTAAAAAATATTTAAGTAATTAAATTAAATAAACTTTTAAAAAATTTTGTTAAAAAAACTTTAAAAATTCGGATGAAAAAAATTTTTAAAAAAATTAAACTAAATAAATTTAATACAATTAAATTAAATAAAATAACATTAAATAACTTCTTAAAACTAAACCGCTTCAGAAAAAAGTTTGAAAAAAAAAGTTTCAGAAAAAAAAGACGATAAAACAATTTTAAACTTTTTCTTTAAATTAAAAAGTTTATTTCGTTTACTTCATTTATTTTTTAATTTGCAATTATTATTTTTTCATATTTTGCCTTTATGCCATTTCTTCACATTTTCCACAGTTTTTTAAAATCTGCAGTTTTTGCTGAGATTTTACGATTTTCTGATTTTTTTCCTTCTTTTGATTTTTACAATGGTACAATTTTTCGGGATTTTTTCCATTTTTTAAATTTCCTATTTTTTTTAATTTTTTAAGAATTTCATTTTATAATTTATTCATTAGTCGTTGATTTCTTGCCAACAGATTTGCTTTCGGAGTTTTTACAACCGGTCAAACAACTCTATAAAACATACAAAATGATGCAGAAAGAATGACAAAAAGTAATTTAAATGATAGAAGAGAAAAACAAATGCTGAAAAGGCAAAAAAAGGTAAAAAAACCATCAAGCATTTAGCAGCTGCACGAATAATAACCACAACAACAGCAACAAAAACAGTCTGAGTTGAAGAAATTGAATGTCGAGTTGTTGGTATTTGCTCTGGAAGTATAGAAATAGATGAATAACATTCACAACAACAACAACAAGAAAACACGAAAAATACTCAATTTAGGCCAACTAACATTTCAAACGTATCGACGTTTTGTTGTTACTGTTATTCCTCTTCCTACTTTCAAACATAGCGTAGCTTTATTGCAGCAAAAACCAAATAGAAAAACGATGCTCTAGATTTTGTTCAGAACGAATTAACTTTACTATTTATTAACTATTCGTTATCTCTTTCTCTTGCTTTCGTTGAAATTAATTAGAGTAAAACACATTCTATGGCATTTGATTAACAAAGATTTATAACATTTAAAACCAAACAAACCGATCTATAAATTTTAAAGCAAACTAGTTCAAAGGAGATCTTGAGACAAGCTTTACAATTAAGAGACAAGACAAAAGACGCCTTCCAGAGACGCCTTCCAGAGACGCCTTCTTCAAAGTTAATTAAGCGAACAAATTACAATAAAAATAACGTTACTAGAATCTAAACGTTCTAGCGTTCATTGAGTTTAAAAGCTTAAGAATGAAGTTTTGAAGGATAATTTTGCTGGGAGAAAAAGGTATGAAGAAGATAAAACACTACTTGTTGCTTCTATTTTCTTTTTGTTGTTGTCATTCACAACAAAAATATCTGCGCTTCATTCGAGCTGTTCGGTGTCGGTTGCTTGGTCGTTCAGACGCAATCTCTCGATAATTAATACTAATTAAACTAACAGTTGGCGAATTTATCGGCGTGTTTCGAGGCACTTTCGAACTAACCACTGGTTGCTAACTGTTACTGTTATTTTTTAATAGTTTAATAACCACGAACAACACAAACAACAACAGTTATAACAATAACGTTAGGAACGCTCACAACAACAACGGAAATGCGCTGAGCTGAAGAGAGAGAAAAAGAACGGAATGAATGCAAAGTGTTCATTAAAGCATGTATGTATGTATGTATGTATGTGTTTGTGGGTGTGCTTTAAAAGTATTTGATTGTGGGTGTGGGGGCGGTTTGTGAATGTGTTTGTGGGTGTATCTGCAACTTTCAAAGAGACTGCAATAAAAATGCCCACCAAAACATGTCGGGCCAAGTGTTGAGAAAATATAACGAATATTAATAATTTTTCAAAAAGAAAAAAAAAAAGAAATATTTGACGCACAAAAAGTTTTTATGTGCGAACATAATTTGCCCAAAAAAAACCAAAAGCAACTTTTTACAAATAAATTGAAAATATTTTGACGCGTTAAAAAAAACCGGTCACTCCATTTTTTTTTATTATTATATATAAGGATTTGCAAAAGCATGTTATGAAATAAATTTACTTAAAAATGTGTAGAAAAATTTTAAATAAAAAATCAGTGGCCAGAAAATATTGCTGTCAATGAAATGTTTGTTTTTTCAAATAAACAGTTACTTACCGCAAGATTGCGGTAAGATTATTATTTTTAAGTTTAAGATTTGCTGAGAGCAGTATCTCATGCCACTTTTACAATAAATGCTTCATATATCAAAAATAGTTTCGAAAAAATATAGTGTGTTAACATTCATAAATAAAATAAAATTTGAAATTGTTGTCTCTTTAAAATAAAATTTATTTATACAAAATCTTGTTTATTGCTGGAGTTTTTTCATCATTAAAAAACTCGTTTATAGACTGAAAAATTAAAAAAACAAATACCTTAAATCTTACAATATTTTAACCCTAAGTCTTTATAAAATTTTAAAGTTTATAAATAATGTTAAAACGGCTTATTCTCTTTTCTCAAGTTTCTTTTGTTTTATTTTGTTTCTTTCTTTATTTTTTTTCAATAAATTTTTTAAGCGTTTTATGAAATGGTTTAAGAAATAAAAAAAAAAATTTGAATAATGAATAATATATAAAATTTAGTATTGAAAAATGTTTGAAAAACTAACAATAAAATTTCCAAAAATCAATAGCGATCTGACGCGTCTTAATAAACTCTAAAAACCAGCAAACATTCATTAGCGATGAGAGAGATCATTTGTTTAATACAAAATTTACATATTGCGAGTAATTCAAGGTCAGAAGAATTTGATATTTCTTATTAATGAATTCATATGAACTCATAAAAAGCTATACTTAATTTCAACTTTAAAAACAAACCTATATTTTATATAGGTACGACGCTTTTTATTAATAAATATTACATTAAGCTTAAGAAATGGCAGAAATGCGGCATCGATGAATGACTATGCCGCATTCTTTATCAATCCTAATAATTTGCAATTTGGATTCAAAAACAATAAAATAAACAATGCAACAACAGCAACAACGACACTAACACTAATAAATCTTAACACTAAACACACAAGAAATAAAAGAAAAAGGAACTCTGGATTCTGTGCGAAGTGTTCATGCTTTAGCAGGAAAACTTTATTTATTTTTTCTTTGCATTTTATTAAGATTTTAGCAATATATGATTGTGGTGTTGTATTATCGTTAATGCCGTGATAATATTGTGGTGTTTGTGGTCACGGGTTATTTCTATTGTCAGCAAAAGCTTGAGCAACTCAGCTTATTTGTTGTTGAGTTCTTCTCTTTGTTCTTTGTAGCGATTTTCTTTAATTTTTATTCTTTTTCTGTTCCTCCTCCTCCTCCTCGTCATTATCTTTTTCTTCTTTTTCGCCTTTATTAACATTTGTAGCAGAATGAGAAAAATCTGCAGAAACATTCTTCTGCGGCTTCACTTCGGTATTTTTTTCACGTTACGTCAAGGTTAACTAGTTTTTCAAATAACCCAACAAAATGTGGTTATAGCCAAGTTATTTGCAATCGGTCTCTTTGGTTAACAATTTGAAATTAGTCATTGCTTAGTTATTTACAAAAAAAGGAAAGGAATATAATTGTCAAACAGTTTTTTTTTTCTAAATTCAATAAGGTTTTCATAAAAGATTTCAATGAAATTTTATCTTTTTAAAAAGATTCCATTATGATTTCGGAATCGCTTGAGATTAGTGTCGACACAACGCGCCGCTATAAAATTTTGAGAGGATCCTGAAAAGATTGCAACATGATTTTGGCAACATTTCGATGAAATATCGATTTGTGATGACGATTTCAATACGATTTGGACAAAATTTTCACATATTACCACATTATGTTGATGGTATTTTATGGTATTTTAAAATTTTTTAATTTTAAAAATTGCCAAAAATTTGCTTCACTCTCAATAACATTTAGCAACTATATTTTTTCTTCTTTTCTCCTTCTGCTCTTATTCTTCTTCTCTTCTTCTTTTTTTATGGCACCATGTGAAAGTTTTGTATAAAGTAAAGTTGCTTTGGTTTTAGTTGTTGTTTTTGCGAGGTACATTTTTTTATAATTTTGTAAAACAAAACTTGATGACAGTAGATCAACAAAATCGAATTCAACAAAACGTTATCGAACAACTTAATCGAACAACAACAAATCATCATTAGATGAATTCAAAGCAACAACAGCCAAGACAGATTTTCTACAAAAACTACAATTTTTTTGCTGCCAATCGATATTTAAGGCGACAATATAACCATTTGTAGCAATTGCAATTGCAATACAAGCTCTTTTCATGGCTATAACAAGTTTTTGTTGTCACCGTTGTTGTTGTTTGCTGTTAGTGTTAGTGTTGTAAAATGTTTTTCAAGGCGGTGCATTACCTAAATACTTTTGAAGTTGTTTTTATTTTGATTTGTCCAAAGTTGAACAATGAAAGCTGTCAATCCGGCAAAGGCGCAGCAGCTGCAGCCAAAGCAATGGCACCACATACACACGCTAACAGTAAGAGCAAAATCTGCAGTTTGGAGCAGCATCATTAACAGTAACAACAGCAAGTAAAAACAACTTTCATTTTGAATTGAGTTTTAATGATTTTCTTATCAAAACAAAAAAAAAAAAAACAAAATTAACAAAAAAGCCACAAAAGTGTATAATTTTTCCAGAAAATGAAAGCAGTGAAAATATTTCATGATTTATGACAGCTGAAAACAATAACAACAACAAAGAAAGAAAGAATTTCCATTAGCAAGAGTAAGAGCATGCTTTTTCAAGAGCAAACAAAAGACTTAAGAAACGAACTTGCACTGAAACCTCACTGAAATATTAATCGAACGATTAACACTAAATTATGTTAATAAAAAGAATGCATTTTTTAAAGTTATTATTTAATTTTAGAAAAAATAAAAGAGCTAAAGAATAGTTTTTGCAATTTTTCTATAACAAGTCGGACGTTTTGTTCGACGCCTAAAACACATACGCTTGCAATAGAGAGAGTTAAATAGAGTTTATCAATCACAATGTATTCTCATGTCTTTACAAAATTTATGCTACTTTAAGGTGAACAACATATCAAGAGATTACACGAGCAAAAGTCATAATACTTTTGAGAAAGAATTTTCTTTTGTGCTTTTGTTAAAAACTAACAGATATTTTTAATGACGATTGTTTAAGTTCTTAAGTTCTGAGGAACTTATTATGACGATGAGCATAAGTAAAACTTTTAGTAATAAATAGGAGTAATTTTTTTTTGGCCTCAGTAAATGATATCTTTAGAAATTACTATAATGTCTCTAATGCTGATTATAAAAAAACTTAATAAACAACAAGTGTTAACTTTGGAATTAATTACGACGAAATAATTAGCATTAGCATTAGCTAATAAGTGAGCAATAGAAAAGTGTCAAAAGCGCTTAGTTGCAACAAAAAAAAGCAAGATTTGAAAAGATTTAAGAGTTTCTTTTGGAAAATTACAAAAAACCGTCATAAAAAATCATCACTCATTGACCGAGCTGCTAAATAAAATAAAGACACAAACACAGTTTCGTTTTATAATTTTATTTCTTTGGTACGAATTTTCCCACGTAAGCACCCTTCATTCATTCATTCCATAAGCCATAAAAAAATTCCATAAAAAAAAATATATAAACGCAGTGTCTAACGACGCTACATGTGTTTTTCTGGTTCATGTAATGCAAAATTACGGGTATTTTTTAATGGATTTGTTTTTTTGTTCAAAACAATTTCAGTTTTTTCCTTGTTTTGTGTATTTTTCTTTTTTTTTAGTTTCGTTATTTTTTCGTGTGGTTTTTCGTCTGTAATTATTGCTAAATTGTTCAAATGTGCTCAAGCAAGCATAAACAAAATATTTGCTGGTATGAAGTACGTGTGTACACACACACACACAGCTACGTATCTTTGTGACGTATTATCTCTATGACGAAGTGTTTAAACGTTGAACTACTTTCTCAGCTTGAATGATTTACGTGTGAATTCTTCTGTTTTCGCAGACGGATCGTTGAACTGTTTCAATGAAAATTCTTTACAAAAGCCTTCCCTTTCAATTGTTTGACAGCTTTTCTCTACAGTCCGTCAATAACGCACAGAACTGCCTTAATTGAAATCGTTCTTTTTCAAAGAAAACGACAAGATGAAGTTATTCAAAAACAATTAGTTTATTAAATAAAAGTTTTTTTATTTGCTTTATTTTCTTTGGAAAATATTCGGAATTTTCCATTCGTTAAGAACGTCTTTATGTCATGACCTTTGGGTGTGCCCTCTTTATGTTAATTTCCAATAGGTTTATGCTCATTGAATTCCTTTGTCGTCCATTGTGTTCGTCATCCTCATCAACATCACTTTCTTAGGCTTCATCCTTGATCATTATCTTTGTATTTAGGCTTATTGGGTTCATCCATCCATTATCTTCGTCATTATCTTCATCAGCTGCTCGTCATTTTCGCCATTTTTTATAGTTACCACGTTACTTACCATCATCACTGCTGACAACACACCCACACAAACCATCAGCCTTGCAAACTGTTACACCTAATAAAATACTTAAGATGTTGGCGTTGTTGTTGTTGTTGTTGTTGTTGTTGTAGTGGTTGCTGCTGCAGCTGCTGTCGTTGTGGCAGTTACATTGCTTCTTATTAATATTATTAATATATTTATTATCTCTTACATGACTAAGAAAAGACATCGGCTTTGTGTTGACATCATCGAAAACGAAAAGAATTTTGAAAAGAAACATCTCACTTGAAAAAACTTCAGCTTTGCCGTTCTTCTTGTTAACAGGCTTCCTCGTATTTTATTCTTTTCTTGCTGGTGGTTTTTTCATGATTTTTTTGTAGTTCTTTGTGTTTTTCTTCTTCTTTTCTCTTCATCAGTCTTTACTTTTTCTTCTTGTTTGATTTCATATTTTTGTTATTATAATTATTTGTCTACCTTTTTCCTTTTTGCTCTTGTTTTGCATGGCTTTGTGCAATATATGTATAATGCCTTTATTTTCCCTTGTGTTCTTATTCTTCTTCTTCAACTTTTTTTTCTTCTTTTTCTTCTTCTTCTTCTTCTTCTTTCTTCCTTCTATTTATGCACTTGCCAGAAACCAGCTTTTTATGTAACGGTTTAATCGCGACCAAAGCAAGAACAAAAACTAACGTAGAGACTGTTGAAAACAACAATAACAACAACAGCACTTTGGTAGTTGTTGTAAAGAATATGTTGTATGCATACGTAAAAAAAGATTCTACAAGTAGCAGTTCTTGTGTTGTTGTTGTTGTTGTTTTGAGAATGTTTTTTTAGTTTATAGCTTTAGCGGTTTATACAAGTATGTATGTATGTATGTATGTAGCTCTTTCTCTCTACATATAAACTAAGTTAGCATAACAAAAAAACAACAACAACAACAACAACAACAACAACAACACTCTTAGTTCATGTCATTTCTGTATGTCGCTATTATGGTTGTTTTCTTTCTACTTCGTTCAGTGCAATCATCAAAAACGAGTTTGCTGCTTAAGTCTTTTGTGCTTTCCAATTCTTTCTTCATTCTATAACTATGCTGCTGCTGCCATTATAAAGTCTGTGCATCTCTTGCTTATGTGGAGGAAGTGTAAGTGTGTGTGTGTGTATGTGTGGGTGCATTTTTGAGTTTGTGTGAGTAAGTTTTTCTTTAAGAAATAGGACAAGTTGTCGCTCTAAATTAATTACAAATTCCAAAATATAAATAAAGCCTAAATAAATACAAAATAAAAGTAATATAACTTCGAAACGCTAAACAGAAAATTCCACAGCATTGAGAGAGAGAGAGAGAGAGAGAGATCGAGAGGCCGTCAGAGAGCTGTTACCTATTACCAGCTGCCTCGAATGATGGATGTTGAATTAGAAGAAGTCTGTTTATAACGACTTTATTGAACATTTTTGCATTTCTAATTATAATTACTTTATTTAATAATTTTTGCTGTATTTTCAGATTTTGTTAAAATTTGGCGTAGTCCGCAGTTATTCGGGGCATAGTCCGAAAAATATCTTCAATAAATTTGCAAAAATTTACAATAGAAAAATCACAACCAAATAAAGAAATAAATTTCGTAGGCCTACTTTTTCATATCGTTTTCAGTATATCTAATGCTTATTGAATACATTCATTCTCTTAGTCATTCCTTAAAATTGTTCTTTAATTTTGTTCACATTTCAAAAAGATCTTACCATGCGGACAAGCAAACGCGTCATCAGCTGTTGCTGCTGCTGCTGCTGCTGCAACTCTTGTGGTTGTTCTTAGCACGGTCAAGCACAGCAAAATTGCGGACAGCCAAAATAATATGGCCGCCGTTAACCTGCCCATACTGTAGATTAAATCAGTTCTCTCTTGATCGCCGCTTAATCGCTCGCTGGCTCTTCAATGATGCTTACGTAATGTGATGCCACTTCGTTGGCCACGTTTTAGTGATTAAATAACTACAAAGAAAAAATACAGAATTAAAAATACAGAAAAATTATTTATAAAATAAGCATGTTTTATAATCAATTATGTATATGTGTTTATCATATTAATTCTATTTTTCGAAGAGCATTACTTTTCAACCAGCAGCTATAGAAAGAGACCAGTTCTTTTCGTCTTCCAAACGCAAAAAAAACAGGTTTCGATTTAATCAATTTGGTTCAATTCGATGCAAAGTGATTCATTTTAATTAACATTTTTTTTACAAAAGATATTGATTTTCATCGTATTTTTTAAACAAACAAACCAGTTTTTGACACAAAAAAAACCTCCATTGAATAATTTGGTTGTTGTTTTTTTGTCAGTCCAGTGTAAAACACGTGTTCGTAAGCATTTAGAAAGCAAAAAAATTACAAACTATTTGTGTCTAATATTGGCACAATCACACACAAACACGCACACAATCGTACTAAACAATCAAGTATTTTTTGAGCGTGGTTGAATTGATTTTTTAACGGCAAATTGAATTGATCACTTTTATATTTAGAAAGTCCAAATTGTACAACAAATAACAAGTTAAACAGCGGTCAATTTGGTTCGACCGCTGCTCATAGCTTTTGCAAAATTTAAAGTCGCTTTTCGTTGATAAATATTTCAAGTTTTCGTTAAACATTGCGCAAGTTTTATGGTATTTAGATGATAAATACACTTTAAATATTGCGAAGATTTTTGATTTTGAAATTCATTTCTCTTTGGAAATTTCAAACTCGTCACTTCATTTTTTTCTTTAACTTTTATGCGAATAAATAAATACTTTCTAAAACTTATATAAAATTTCTTTGAAAATTCTGTACGAAATTGTTTTTAAATCTTTGGTTGTTTAGCAATTTTTAGTAGAAAGAATTTAAACGTATCGGCTTCAGCTCATCTGAAGTTACAACAATCAAGTACTCACTAATAATAATAATAAAAAAAGTAATAAAAATGTGTATATTATACATATATTCGCGTACGTCTCTCTAACAGTCATCATAACCTTGCGCTTGCTACTAGAATTACTCAAAGCGAATCTCGATTTCAAGCAACAGAGACAAATAAAATGGCAACATAAAATATACATACACACATACATATGTATACACACACACACACACATACGTACACATAACCATCGAGCTCAGACAGGCGCAACGCAACGCAGCGCAGCGCACGCATTACTTTACCGCTAAAAACAGTTCAATGTCGTCATGGTTTGAAGTATCCGCATTATAATTTTCCCTTTTCCTTTACCCTTTTTCCTATGCTTTTTTTCTTTTTTTTATTTTTCTTTATATTTTTTTTTCTTTTTATTTTTATCTTTTTGCTTTTTTTTTTATTTTAACATTGCTTTGCTAAAAGCATGCATGGAAATATTTTTCCCTTTTATTTTCTTAACAGTTTACGACTTTTTTTTATTTTTTTATGTTCTGGGTGTAGGGTCGGTCGGTCTTCTTCTTGAACCGGAAGAAAAACGCCGCAAAAAATACTGCTAATCAGTTTTACTGATAATTTTTTTGTTGGGTTTTCTGCTTTGCTGTAAACAAATTCATATCTTGGCCTGGTCGAAGGTTGACCAGAACTACTTGAGCAGCTTGTTGTTCTTGTTGTTGGTTGGTGTTGCTGCTGCTGCTGCTGCTGCTTCTGACTTCCTCATTGATGCTTTAACGCTCACGCATTTTTATGTTATTATTATTGTTTCTTATTATCCTTCAAGTGATATGAGCTCAAAATTTTTATTTATTTATTTATTTTTAATAACTTTAAAAAAGCCCACGATAATCGTTTTTCTCGTTTATTTTTGTTTTTTAAGGAATTTAAAAATTAGGTATTATTAAATTTTTTCTTTTTAATATTTTTTTTTTAATTTTTTATGCCATTTTTCTTTTTCTCTTAACAAAAAGTATATACATAATCTCAAAAAAATTGCGTAAAGCTTTTTTCTTGTCCGTTTTCTTTTTGCAATAATGAATAAATTAAATTTTCATTTTTTTTAAAATTGAATGAATTGAATTATTAAATTTTTGTGTGGCCCTTTTCTTTTCTTTAAACAATTTCATGCTTTATTAAAATTTTTAATTTATAAATTATAAATTTAATTTATTAAAATTGAATTTTAATTTTTTTTTAAATTGAATGAATTTAAATTTTTGTGTGGCCTTTTTTTCTTTCTTTAAACAATTCCATGCCTTAATTGAAAATATTCAAATTGTGTAAAAACACAAAAGCCAAGAAAACGGCCTTTCAAAACTCAAAACGAAACAAATCACAAAAAGCCCAAAATGGTTATTTAAAAAATCCGCCAAAAAAAAGATTTTCAACAAAATTAACCACAAAAAAAATTAATCAACTTAACGCAAAACAAAGGTTAAGAGAAAATTAACGTTTGCGGTTTATGCATTAGCAAACACTATAACTCATACATAATAACTCAATACGACACAAAAGAAATAAATTTATAAGAAGAAGAAGAAGAAGAAGAAGAAGAAATTCAAAATTAAAAAAAATACACATAAAAAAGTTATTAAGATTTTCAAAAAACTATCTGCGACAATTCGACACGCCCTAGATTTCGAAATTTACATAAAATAATTCAAATTATAATATTAACAAAACGAATAAAAAGAAGGAAGAGAGAGAGAGAGAGAGAGAGAGTATAAAGGTGAAAAGTAGTCGTTTTGGGTGCCATAAAGAGTTGCGTGTGGGAACAAATTACTTCTGGACGTAACATAAACCTCAAATATCGACCAAAAAATACGGTGTTTTCGCACTTTAATAGCAGTATAACTCGAAAACCTAAAGTGAGGGAGATATTCTCAGAACGTCATCGTTTTCAGCATAATAACAGCTTTCAATTAAGTATAATTTAGTCCCTGAACAGTTACATTTTGTAGACTTATGTTATTCGCAACACAGACATTTTTGGAAATTTTGAACAAAATAATACGTATCTTCAAACATTTATTAATATAATAAAAACAATAACAACAACAACAGCAACAACAAAAATAAACAAATATGCAACTGCCCTAATAACAGCAACTAACAATAACCGCAATATTAACCTCAAAAACAACAACAACAACAACGAAAACAACAGCAAGTGTATACAAACAGTGCCGCTGATAATGCCTTGATTTTATGATGATTACGGTAACGAAAATTAGCTTTGATAAAAGTTCAACAACAACAACGACCACTACAAAACAGCAAGTAGCAGCAGGCGACTAGCAACAGCCGCCACAAAACCGAACAACAACATTTTTAACAACAGCAGAAACTAAGCACAGAAAATTCAAATTTTCTTCGCTAAATATGATGAGAAAAACTGGAGCGAGCGAGAGAGCTGCACTGCTGCTTTATCTTTTGACCCACTGGCAGCTTCAACAACTTACAGATAGCAACAACAACAACAACAATAACAAACAAACAAACCACAACCACCAACAACCATTTACAACCAACCAACCAACCAACCTACATACTACTAATGGATAAGCATAAAATCAAAAACAACAACAAAACGGCGAGCCAAAACCAGCGTGAAACTAAACAAAGTAAAAATAACAACAACAACAACAACAACAACGATACCAATTCACTGTCTAGCAATCCGAAAGCTAATTAAAAACTGCAGAAAAAAAAGGAAAAAATTATTAGCGACGACTACAAAAGGAATTGAAGAAATTTTTTTAATTCCTCCGCTCAATTTCTTCCTTTTAAAAAAGAAGCAGCATTTCTCAATTTCCTTTCTATACATATACATATGTCTCCTATTATTTCCTTTCTATAAATAATATTATTTTTTTATACAATAATTTTTAGGCTTATATTTTTTATGCTATTATTATTATTTATTTTTTATTTTATTATTATCCTATTTTTATGTTTGTTTATTCTAGTATTTATTTTATTCTTGTTCACGATTTAATTTTTATACTTTGTACTAGTATTAAATAATTTTTTAATATTTTTATAAAATGTTAATGATTTATATTAATGTTTTTAATCAATATATTAAAATTGAAAATAATTTTGTTTCTTATTCGGATTTCTTTCGAAAAAAATTCATCTTTTTTCATAAAAAAATTGTTAATATTTTATTATTCCCTTTTTTTATAATTTTTGTTGAATATTTGTATATTTGCAACTCAACATATTTCTACTTTATGTTTGATGATTTGTTTCAATCAATGTAACTTTTGCTTCTAAGATTTTTCCTGTCGATTATTTTCTTATTTTTTCACTAGTTCGATTTGAATAAATGCTTGGAATAAACGTGTGTCGTTTTTCGTCTTTTCATCTGAAATTGAATTTATAATTTCATCAGGTTATGGGCCCAGATCCCAAATTGTAAACTGCGTGTATAGAATTGCTATCGTTAACTTTCGCGGAAAATATAACCAAAATGAGTGTGTCCGGGTTATGTGCGATAGAAAAATTGGACGATACCAATTACGTCTCGTGGTCGGTACAAATGAAAAGTGTACTGGTATACGCTGAACTGTGGGCGGTAGTGTGCGGAAAATTAAAGAAAAATGATACTATGAGTGTCATCGAAACAGAGCGTTTAGATATTATGAACGAAAAGGCTCTTGCCAGCATAATGCTCTGCATCAAACCGTCTCAGATCAATCATGTGCGACATAGTGATACAGCGGAAAAGGCTTGGAACAAATTGAAAGAAATTTACCAGCCTACGGGACCTGCGCGTAAAATTTGTCTAATTAAGCAGCTTTTAAGCCATCGTTTGTCGGAGGGCGATAGTGTGACAAATCATGTTAATAATTTTTATGAAATTGTTGAAAAGTTGTCAGAGGCTGGAAGTCAAATTCCAGAGGAACTGCTTACTGTGATTTTACTCTCAAGTTTGCCAGTGTCATATGAAAATTTTGTTGTCGCAATAGAAACGCGTGACATTTTACCACCTTTAAACATGTTGAAGCTAAAGCTTCTCGAAGAAGGTGAAAGACGTTTTGAAAAGGTTGACAGTCCGCATGCATACGTTACCCGTGCCGATACCGGAAAACAGCCAATTAAAAATTATGGCGGCGCGAGTGGTTCAAACTTTAAAAATAGTAACAAACGCGTAAAAGGAAAATGTTTTAATTGTGGTCGTCGTGGACATTATGCTTCAAATTGTCGTGAATCTAAAGGCGCGCAACAGAAAGGAAATTTGAATGAACGACAACATCATAATGAACAATCGTTCTCGATTTTAGCTTCTGCTTCATTGCAAGTGTTGTCGCAAGATGCTTGGTGCATTGACAGCGGCGCGACTTCGCATTTGTGTTGTAATAAAAAACTATTCACTACAATTAACTTTCATAAAGAAAAAATTTTGCTAGCAGGTGACAATTATGTTTATTCTGAAGGTCTTGGTGACGTAAAAATCGAAAATGTGAGATTAAAAAACGTATTATATGTACCGAATATTCAAAGCAATTTTATTTCTGTAAGCAAAGCTTTGGACAGTGGATTCATTGTTAATTTCAAAAATAAACAAGCGATTATAAAAAACAGTAAAGACGAGATTGTTCTAAAAGCAGAAAAAGAATATGGATTATTCGTTTTTAGAAATGGTAGCCAAAATAAATGCTTATATGCAGAATCATCGGACAGTGAAGTTATTAAATGGCACAAGAGATTTGGCCATATTAACTTTAAAAGCCTGCAAGAAATGGCACAACAAAATTTAGTTCGTGGACTTAAAATAAGAAAATTGCCAATAAATGAGTGCGTTACATGTGCGAAATGTAAACTAAGTGTTCTCTCATTTCCAAAAATTTCAGAAAATCGTGCTAAAAATCTTCTCGAACTCGTGCATACGGACATTTGCGGTCCTGTAAATGTGAAATCGATAGGCGGATCTCGATATTTTGCAACTTTTATCGATGATAAATCGCGTTATACATTCGTTTATTTGCTAAAGACGAGAGAAGAGATTTTTGAAGTTTTTAAATCATATAAGGCATTGGTTGAACGAGAAACTGGATATAAAATTAAGTGCCTTCGCAGCGATAATGGCGGTGAGTACGTATCAAAAAGATTCAATCATTTTTTGAGCGAGTGCGGCATAAAAAGGCAGCTGACAGTACCACATACGCCTCAGCAAAATGGAGTTGCTGAACGAGCGAACAGGACACTCGTTGAGATGGCAAGAACCATGTTAGTCCAAAGTGCGTTGGACGAAAGTTTTTGGGCTGAAGCAATTGCGACTTCAGTATATTTACGCAATCGTGCAGCAACTGCAGCTGTAAAAAATTCAACGCCGTATGAAGTATGGACCGGAAAGAAACCAATAATTTTGCATTTAAGAGTGTTTGGTTCTTTGGCAATCGCAATCGATAAAACCCAGCACAAGAAATTTCGACCAAAGGGGAGGGAATTGATAATGGTCGGCTATTCCGAAGTATCAAAAGCGTACCGATTGTTTGATATGAATGATAAAAAAATAGTCGTCAGTAGAGATGTTATATTTTTTGAAAATAAGTATTTTAAACATGATTCGCGCGAGTTAAATTCATCAGACGTTGTAGAATTTAATCTCGATTTTAACAGCAATAACAATGCACCGATTTCAGATGAAACTTGTGATGTAAACGTACACACAAATTCTGAAAAAGTAAATGATAGAGTCATACAAGACGAACATGTAGATAATATTACTACTGCTGAAACGAACGAAAACAATGCGACCGAGAACGAGGACAGACCTGTTATATACGGACAAGGTCGTCCTAAAATCATTAGAACTGGACAAAGAGGGCGTCCACGTAAAGAACGTCATATAATAAATGTTATACAGAATGAAGATATAGGAATTCCGCAGACTGTTCAGGAAGCGTTGAACAGTGCACACGCGAATAAGTGGAAAGCATCGATGCAGAAGGAGTACGATGCATTAATTCGTAATGGTACATGGTCATTGATAGATCTTCCAGCAAGGGAGAAGTCCATTGGATGCAAGTGGGTGTTTAGCTTAAAGCATAACACAGATGGTAGCATCGCGCGATTTAAATCCAGATTAGTAGCTAAAGGATGCAGCCAGCAATATGGTGTTAATTTTACGGAGGTATTTTCTCCAGTTGTACGATATTCCACTATTCGCATGTTGATTGCTTTAGCCTGCGAATATCAGTTGCATTTGCATCAAATGGATGTATCGACTGCATACCTCAACAGCGATCTTCACGATACCGTATTTATGAAGCAGCCAGAATGTTTTGTTGACAAACAATTTCCTAATCGCGTACTTAAATTAAACAAAGCTTTGTATGGCTTAAAGCAAAGTGGTCGCGAATGGAACGAGAAGCTTGACTCAGTTCTTAGAAGTATAGGTTTTAAACCTTGTGTTAGTGAGCCTTGCGTTTATACGAAGAATAAAGGTGGCGATTATAATATAATTGCAGTTTACGTAGATGATCTTTTGATAGCTTGTTCGAAGCTGACTGATTTAAATAATATTAAAGCTGAAATATCAGATGCTTTTGAAATGGTTGATGGTGGCAAGCTAAAATTCTTCCTTGGTATGGAATTTGAGCGTGAAGGTGATATTGGAGCAGTCACTATCTGTCAGCGACAGTACATTGAAAATTTACTCAAGCAGTATGGAATGGAGAATTGTAGAACTGTAGCAACACCGCTTGACGCAGGATATCAAGTTAAATGTTCCGAAGAGAAATGCAAGAAGGTCAATCAAACTGAATACCAATCGTTAATTGGTGCGCTAATGTTCTTAGCTATAACTACTAGACCTGATATTCTACATTCAGTTTCCAAATTAGCTCAATGTAACACAGACCCGCATGTCGAGCATGAAGCCGGTGCTAAACATATCTTACGATATTTGAGAGGAACGACGGATTTAAAAATTCACTACAGCAAGACTGGAAATTCGATTAAATGTTTTGTCGATGCCGATTGGGGAGGAGATGCCAGTGATCGGAAATCATATACTGGATGTGCACTTGTTGCAGCAGGATCGGTTTTTTCGTGGGAATCTAAAAAACAGAGCATCGTTGCACTTAGCAGCACCGAAGCTGAATATATTGCGATGTCAGCAGCATCGAAAGAAGCAGTTTATGTTCAAAAATTGTTAGCGGAAATGGGTTTCCTGCAAACGTCTCCTATGGTTTTAAACAGCGACAATTTGAGCGCGCAACATTTAGTGAAGAATCCCACATTTCACTCAAGAAGCAAACACATCGATTTAAAGTTTCACCACATACGTGATTTGTATAAAAATAAAAGAATATCTTTAAATTATGTTTCTACTAATGATATGTTAGCCGATATTTTAACTAAAAATTTACCAAAGTTAAAACATTATAAATTTGTAAAAGAGATGGGATTATATTAGCTTATTGAAATAATTAAATGATGTTTAGATTTTGTGGAATATGTTCAATTGAGAAGGAGTGTTGAATATTTGTATATTTGCAACTCAACATATTTCTACTTTATGTTTGATGATTTGTTTCAATCAATGTAACTTTTGCTTCTAAGATTTTTCCTGTCGATTATTTTCTTATTTTTTCACTAGTTCGATTTGAATAAATGCTTGGAATAAACGTGTGTCGTTTTTCGTCTTTTCATCTGAAATTGAATTTATAATTTCATCAATTTTAATATTTCTTTTAGCCTAAAGAAGATCCCAAAAAATCTATCTTAATCTGTCAAAGAGCTTGTAAAAATCTATTTTCAAAATAAACATAAAGAAGATAAAGACAAAAAACAAGGTTTTTGGAAAAATATGCAAAACCTTGAAAAAATCGTCTTGATTGATACAATATTTCTGTAAAATCTTGGAGACCTTCAAAAATGTGCAAGAGCTAACAAATAATAGAGATTTTAAAAATGCTCTTGGAGCATAAATAAAAATGCATAGCGTTTTTTCTGCATTTATTTATTCCTTCTTACTTGAAAAATATTAAAACCATTTTAAATCCAAGACGAAAATAGTGAACAGTGAGAAGACTAAAGCGACTTTTGGAGAAACGAACTTCTAATTTCATGAAATTAGAATTGATTTATTATAAAGGTCTTCGCCTTAAGTTGTTAGTGCCTATTTTTAAATTTATTTTATAATTAATTAAAAATAAACTTTATTAATAAATAAATATAAATTCTAGCTTAGATATTTGTTGTTTGTTATTCCAAAAATTAATGCAAACTCTTTTCAATTGAATGTTGTAAAGAAAATAATAACAAAACACGAAGAGATTTCCTTCAATAAATTTTTCCTAAAAACATTAAAAAAAAATTTTTCTTTTCTCTGAAAAAAAACCCAAACACTGAAACAAAAATAAGGGAAAATCTAGCAAAAATCCAGCTTTCCTGGTAATCCGCATCGAAGAAAAAATTTTTAAAAAAATTTTATTGTTGGCACAAAAAAAAGGTCTTGTTTTTCTTTTAAATACAAAAGCAACAACAAAATTAAAATTTTATTAATACGTTTTATTACGAGTCTACGTAATAAGTAGTCATTGCATGTGGTTCAACTGAAATATGAAAATATTATTTCCTCAAATAAATTTGTTTGTTCGTTCGTTGGCTTCAATTTTTATTTTCTTTAAACAAATACGCTTAAGGGAGCTATGGAGGAAAAAAGTTTTTCCTCTGTTCGTTTCATAAAAGACGAAATTGGAAACAGTTTGTTTTTTACTGATCAGTTAAACAATAAGAAAAGGAAAACTCTACCATCAATGCACATTATGTAAGATTCATGTTGAATACTCTTCAATATACTCGTACTCTTTATAGACTTCATAATCGTCTCAAGAGTATACTCTAAGTAAACAATTTACTGAAAAAGTTACAGAAAAGAGATTTAAAATCGAAGAAATTTCGAAATGGAAATAGCAAAGAAAGTTTAAAATTAAAAAAAAACATTGTTAAAAGAGTTTCCATTGATAGAGAGTTTATAGTATTGCAGAAATGTGTTAATTTTTTGAGCTAATTTATTAGCTATATTTATTAGCTATAATATGAAAAAATTTAAGACTTTAATTAAAAAATTTTTGCCATACATATTTTAAAAGCTATACACAACAAAAAACTTAGGAAACAATCTCGCTGTGACTCAAGGAGTGAAGACTATTTTTGAGAAATGAACGAAAAAACATGGACAAAATATCTTTTAAAATTGAAAATGGAAAATTTTTAATTGTACAGAAAATTTTTGTTATATAATAAACAATTTCATTAACAAATTTTATGAAGAAATGCTATATATTAAACAAATTTTAAAAGTTGCAAAGCGAAAAGCGAAAAAAATATCGTCTCCGAAGAGAAGAACTGAAGGAAACTTGTAGGGAAAAATAAAGCAAAAAATATCATAGAAAAAGATGACAACAACAACAATAACTGCAGCACTCTACTCATACAAATGCATGAGTGACATCTTCCAAATGATTGTGCCTGCACCTTCGACATTTCAGCTGTGAAGTTGAACAACAACAACAAGGCACAAGGTTATATACATACATATAACAAAGATACACGGATACTTGTACACACACACTCTTATGTATGTATGTACAAACGTATGCCTATAGAAATGGCAAAAGATGCTGTTGCGAAAGAGCAACTTTTGACTTTTGATTGGCATAAAAACAGTCATGATATACATACATACATACACACGGTAAGAAGAAGGTGAACGAGGAGAAGCACAAGAAGAAAAAGAAGAAGAAAAAGAAGAAGAAAAAGAAGAAGAAAAAGAAGAAGAAAAAGAAGAAGAAGAAAAAGAGGAACATGGATCAGAAGAAGACGCTGAGGGAGAAAATGATGGCGAAGAATGATCAGCAGTAAGAACAGGCTAAGACTAAGAGCAACATAATCGAAGAAAAATCGAAGTGACGGCTAAACTAAAGTCTGGATATGGATACTATGTTTAAGTTGGGTTGCTTTTGTTGCTGTATCTGTTACTGGTTGGTGGTATTAAATGGTGGTTTTTTAGTATTTTGTCCTTCTTTTTATTAAACAGTTAACACTTTTTTCATGATTTTCTAAAAAAAGTTTTCTAATCATTAAGGATTTTTTCTTCCTTGCGGTTTTTCGAAAATATACTCGCACTTCAAATAAAAAAAAAATTACCGCAGCTGCTGCTGCTGCTGCTGCCACGTTGTTGGTATCGACTTTCACTAATCAGGTTTAAAGTATCTTAACTTTTCTTACTGTTGTTTAGTTTGTATTGAAATCGATGCCGTTGTTGTTGTTGTTGTTGTTGTTTCTTGTCACCTGAATTCCAATTCTTTTTTATTGTCCTCTTTTACTTTTCGTTAATCATTCGTTGGTCCAACTGGTTTTTGGAAGGCTTGAAAAGTCATGGTCTTTTTTCGCTTTTTTGGGGATTAATGAGAACAAAGATGTGGAAACGTTGGTGTTGCGGAAGAGTGAGGGAGGCCGGAACGGGTTGCTAATTTTGGCAAAATCATGTTGCTATTTAAGACTTGAAGGTGCCGCCAATTCGATCGTTATAACGAAGGTCATTTTAATCGGTATTGTAGAATTCTTGCTGGATTGTTGGGTGAACACGTTTCCGAAGGAATTTTCTAACTCCTTTTAGTTTAGTTTTTTATATTAATCTAACAATATACGCTCATATACGTACGTACATAAGTATGTATGTGCACAAAGACTCTCCACATTTTCCTTAATTAATCTTGTTAATCAGAATCTAACAAGAACGCTTTTATAAAAGAAAACATTAAAAAATCTTTTTACTTTCAAACATTTAAAAAAAATGGCATGTCGCGAAACTCGAAGCCTTTGTCCATAAAATTCAAATCATATTTAAAGTCTTATTCTTAAGTTTTAGTATCGTTTGCCCAAATGTGCAGAGCTGTTGTATAAATAATTAAAATTTTATCCACAAAGTTATTTTTTCTGCCTAGCACGGTTACTTATCAATCACCTCTCGTATATTTATATATGTACGGACGTGCGTATACACAAATCCTTTATTTCAAGTTATTCTGCTTATGGTAATAATAATAACTGTTGTAGTTGTTGTTGTTGTTCTTGTTGTTCTCGTTCTGTATCAATCTGTTATGCAGAAACTGCACTGAATGTTCTTTATGCAAATTTACCCGCATTGAACTAGTTTTGTGGAATGTTGTAATATTGCTATTGTTGTTGTTTGATGCTATTATTGTTATTGTTGTTGTTGTTGTTGTTGTCCTTATCAATCTTCTGTTTTTTCGCCATTTATTTAATTGGTAGGAAATTAATTTTTTTTTATTTAATTTTCAAGAAAATGAGACTATTGTGGAAACGGTATTGAAGCCGTTAAAAAAGTTTATAAAATTTAAAATTAAATGGAAAAAACTGAATAAAAAAAAATTCAACTAAGTAATTATATTAATAAAAATTTTAAAAAAATAAAAAATACAAATTTAATAAAACGAAAATTTTAGATTGAACCCGAAAAATTTTTTTTTAAATTCAAATAGATAAAAAATATTTACATTTTACTAATTTTATAATTGATTTATGAAATTTATTACACATATAATAGAAAAATAAAATACATTGAATTAAATTTATTTAATTTTTTCATTTTCTTATTTAAATTTTTAATTCTTTAACTATAACTTTACGTATTTTATTATTAATTATTAATTATTATTAATAATTTATTAATAATTTTTAAAATATTTAAAATTTTTTAATATAATAATTTAAATTAAATTAATACTATTAATAATAATTTGAAATAATAACGTATTTTATTATTAATTAATTATTACAGTATTTTATTTTTCTATTTTAAATTATAATTTTGGACAATTTATAAATCATAAAGAATCGATAGTATAGAGGCTCCTAACTTTTAAAATTTTATTTAATTTTTGTACAAAAATTTCTTGAAATATCTACTGTTTTTATTTTAACTATTTGTATTTACAATTTTTATTATTTATTGATGGCAGTGAAGATTATGATAAAGATATTACGAAAAACTAAAGCCTCTAAGCAAATTATTTAATCATTAACTAAGCATGAGTGTAAATTATAATTACAATGACATAACAATGACAGCAGCAATGATTACAATAACAACAATTAAATAAAACACCTTTAACGGCACGCGTGACTATAAAAAACACATACATACATAAATTATATGTATGTATTTACATACAAATAACTTTCTATGGATACTTTGCGGTCTCTCAAATAATTACGATATTAAAAAAATCGATGACTCTAACCATAGAAAATTTGTAATATTCTTAAGAATTATTATATTTATTGTAATTTTTTTATAAAATTTAAGTATGTCGCATTTGCTGTTGTATTTGTTCGAAGCAAAGCGTACACACACAAAAATTATTCAACTGCTTTAAGGCAGTTTTTTTTTTTTAAAAACAAAAAAAAGCTAAAACCACTAACGAAACTGGTTTTAATTTCAACAACAAAAAAGAACAAAATTTAAACATTCCAACGCCTTTGAAATGATTGAAGTTAATGAAGCTTATCCGTAAACGTTTTTTTTTTTTGATTTTGTGTTGCTTTTAAGCTTCTCACTGGACTTTTTTTCATCTCCCTCTCAATTCTCCCTTTCTTATTCCCATCTTCACTCCCTTGCTTTCCTCCTACCACCCTTCCACAATTCTTTTCGGAACGTTTAACCTCGTTCGAATTTAATAAATCCATGGCCTTTTTTCTCTTTTGTTATTTAAAGCTAGTTTAGTGACCTCGTCTCTGTGACCTCTTTACATTTTTCTTGTAAATACTAGATGCATAAAGTATGATATTTGTGATTAAGAATCATTTCTAATACGTCTGGTTACCTAAAATAAGAAAAGAGGACCAAAGTGGCGGTCATTGTTAAGAGAGAGCACAAGAAAGGCCTAAAAAATTAAAAAAAAAGAGAATTGAATAGTGAGAAATTAAACAATATCTACCTTTAAAAGGAGTATTAGTGTTAGAAAATAATATTTTTAAGGTTAGGAAATACGTTGTGGTTTTTTTTATGTACCTTTTTGTTATAATATCTCCCTGCCTTCAATTCAATTCGTGGGAAACACTGTAACATCTGTTAAGCAACCTTTTTTTTTGGTAACCTTTAACTTGACAAGATGACTAACCGAAGGCAAAACAAATTTCAATTTTCATCAAATGCTACGAAATCATAAAACTCTGAACAGAGCAGGTACGATCTTCAATAATGCTATGAAATAAATGATGATGGTATGGAATAACTGACGTAAGTTAGTATGCATACATACGCGTAGAACGACTATACACCAACTGTCTCAATCCTTCAGGTACTAAGAAATAAGCCATGAAGGAAGGAAGGAAGGAATGAATCGCCAGAGAATGCTTGGTAAAAAAGCAAAAGGTTATTAAACGTTCAAGATCGTAAAACTCGCAGAGTTTATGTATTTTTACTTAAGTTAAAGTGAATGAGAAGACATTTTTTGATTTTATAAATCGTAGGTGTTGGTAAGAATTGTCGTCCAACAAGTTTCTAAACAAACAAGAAACTACTACAAGTGAAAAAGTAATCCCAAAAATGGCATTAAACCTGTTTTGCGTACAAGCTGAAGTCATAAGCTTTCTATCGTAGTATGTACGATACCTTTTTTAACTCTCTTTATTTAATTTCTTTCAACTTCCAGGAAAGATACTATATATGTTTTTTTCATTAAACTCGTAGATTTTATGATACTGGTACTGAAATGTTGCGAAATGTAAACTACTTCGTTGTACATATATCCATAATATTAAATGGTGTGACATTTTATGACCAGCAAAGAGATTTTTTTCAAACCATCTTTAATTCATTCTTTCTTGCTTCCTTGTCTTTTTCTTCTTCTTCTTATTTATTCGAATTGGGCAAATGAAAGTGTTAACAGCAACTATTTTCAACACGGAGAAAGTAACCACTTCAAGTTTAAGATTTAAACGGATAAATTGTATAAAGAGTAGATTTGATTTGTGTGGTTTTGCAATTAAATGCGGCTTTGCCTTCTCTCTGAGAAAAGAACTAGATACAAACAAACAAACAAAAAATATATTTAGACCATGAAAACAATAAAGAAAGAAGAGAAAAAGGCAGAGAAAGCAAAATAGTTATCTCTTTGTACCACAAAATTCCTTCGGCAGTGAAAAAAGTAAATTTAATCGTATTATTTTAAAGGTTCAATAATGATTCCTTTGCTATTTTTATATCAGAATCTATTCAACTAAAGAACGAGATGAGAGAAAAAAACACTGCAGAAAAAACTAAGCCGAAAAAACGAAGGCAAATGACGTTTTTATTAACGCTTATTATTGCTTTTTCCACCATAGTCCGTTCTTCGTTTGTTTTGTTTAATTTCTTTACTCCTCAATAATCTTTATTATGTTTTGTGTAATTTCCTTACTTCTCAATACTCTTTATTTGATAGATTTACGCTATTATGGAAAGAGTTTCAGAATTTATTAACTTTCTTAAGTCTTTATCCTAGATTTCTTTGAATAGAAATCTTTGTTATTGTCTTATATTTTTTTTTTGCCTTCTATTTGGTTTCTTTACTCATTATTTTATGATTTATTTAATTTTCATTATTACTTTTTTATTATTTCATAAGTTGATGTGTTTATAGAATGCGATTCATGATTCTTTAACTTTCTTCAGTTTGAGTTTTCAGATTTTGTTAGTGCTCTTTGTCGGCAACGTACATTTTTCTTCCGTTTTTAGAAGAAATCGCGTATTATTTATGGCTTCTTTTCTTTTTTTTTCCTTACTATCTAATTAAATTTATATATCAAATTTCTTTTAATCCTTAATGCTTCTGATGGTAGTAATAAAAAAGCTTTCACATTTTCTTACAAATGCATGTTCATTTTCTATTAGATTAAATTGTAAGATTGATAGATCAATAAATTTTTCTTCCTTTTCTTCTTTTTCATCTTAGCATTTTCTCCTTTCTTTTTGCACTATGGACTTTAATTTAGTTTTTTAACTTTAAAATTCTTAAAAATAACCTTAAAAAAAGAAGTTAATTTAGAAAGAGTTTTAGTAAAAAAATGTTTACTTCAAAAATATACAGTCTTTAATTATTTAATTTAGTTTTCCAAAGAGCTTTTGTGATTTATACTTTAAAAGAAATTTAATGAGAAAAGTGTTTAACCTAACTAATTTTCAATATACGCCAATCTATAAAATCATTTTATTTTTTATTTGATTTTAAAAATTAAATATTATTTTGACAAAATACAAATTATAAATAACACAAGAAATATAAGTATAAGAAGAGACTTCAAAAATCTGTTTGAATAATTTAAAAAAAAAATTTTAAACAATTTTCAATATTTTACGATCTTCGTTTTTTTCAATTAAGTTTAATTAAGTTTAATTTTATTAACTCAAAATACGAAAAATAAGAAATTACTTATTAAAAACAAAGGAAAAAGAGAGATGCAGAAAATTTAAAAAATGTCATTAAAGAATTTGAGAAAAATAACCTCCACTAATTATGCTTTTTAAAAAAAGTTTATGGTGTTTTCTCACTTTCGTTTCTTCAAATTTAATGATTTAATTATATTTTCTACATTTAACGGATATTAAGAAAATAATATTTCTGAAAACAGATTTCTTGAATTTATTTTTTATTTCTTCTTTTAATTATGACTAAACACAATACGTCAATTGAATCTTATTTTTATTCTCTTTTTTCTCCAGCTTTATTTTATTAAAATTATGATTATTCGTTTTTATTTTTTTTCTAAATACAAATGATGAGATCATGCGCGATCTCAAGAGAAATCAGATTTTTTCACAAAAAAAAATAAGTAAATAGATTTATTTTTAGAAAAACAATAAAAACAAAACTTACCTCGTAAAGTCGCGAAATAGTTTCGATGAAACTATATTCGACAGAATTTGTTGTTTATATTCTTTATGTTTTTATAATCCACTATTTGTGTTGTTTGTTTTTGTTGCTGAATTTTTAGTCTTTTGAAATGATTTTTTATTTTTCGCTGTTTTTTTTTTAGTTTTTTTTTTTTTGTTTTAAACACCAGCGTCTATCCTTGCGTGTTACTTTTTATCAGCTTTAGTTTGTCAACAATTTAGATTGACAACAATTCCAGTCTCTTGATTGATAATTCATTATGTATATCTTTCTTCAATTTTTTTTTCGATTCACGTTTTATGGCCACTTTTATATATACATACAATATATGTATGTGTATATTATATTCTATATTAATTTCCAATTTTATTAGTTTTTTCAATAGTTCGAATGCGGAGGAGTTTGTTGACCGTCAACAAGAAAGCTTTGCAGAAGATTTCGTAGCCGCTTTAAAAAAAACCTACTAATGACTCTTGGTTAAGTTATAATTTTTCGAATGCATGATTTCAAATTCGAAAAATTTCTCTGGTTCCTTTTATTTTTTTCCTTTTCTTTAACTACTTTGCATGCAATGCTTTCGTGGCTTGTGGCGGCAGCAGTTGCGACAACGGCAGTGTTAGCGGTAAGCATGAAAAATAACTTAGTCTAAGTCGTCGTTATTGTTGTTGCGCCTATGGCTGCGACTGCTGATCCACAGAATGTGTTATGAATTATTCATGGGACAGTTTTTTTCTTCAGAATTACTTTTAACATTTACTATAGTGAAGATTTATGCATTTTATATATGTATATAACAACTACAGGAACCCTTAATCTTTAAAAGAATTTTAAAAACCCAAGAAAATATCATAGAATCAAGAAATCTTAAGAAACCTGTCGAACTAAAACTAGTTTAAGAAAAAGTAGAACACAAAACTCTTGAGAAAAAAAGACAAACAATAACAAGAAAACAAAATAAAGAACTGAAATTCATTTAAGAAATTTTTTCTGGTATTCTTAAAAGGCTACCAGAAATAAAAAAGCAAAAAAAATTTTTTTCTATTCAAAAGACTTAAGAAACGAACTTAACTTTTAAGTCGGAAAAGGTTTCCAATAAAATATTTCCTGCCAAACTTTTGTAAATTTTCTCATGAAAATAAGAAATTATTATCATAAAAAATTTCCATTCCAAATATATTTTTCCAACATGTATGAATAAAAAGTGTGAATTTTTTTCAATTTTTATAATTATAATCGATTTCAATAAAGATTTTTAAAGTTTTTTCACTAAAATTCATTTACAATTAATTAGTTCTTTTAAAGTAAAATTATTATTTCTGTTTTAAGAGAGTAAAATAATTTAAATAAATTAAATTTAGTTTCTTAATTTTTAAGAGTAAATTTTAATGAAATACAAATTTTTATTCTAAAGATCTCTTAAGATTGAATTTTTTAAATGGAAATTCGTAAGTATTTCTCTTGAAATTCTTCTGAAATGAAAATTCTTTTAAAAGTTTACATTTTTTTCTAAAATGAAAATTTCTTTTGAATATTGAAATTATTTGAAATAATATTTATTTTTTTAAGTAGTAATGCATATGTTAATTTCGAACTTTTGAAATTATTTGGAATAACAATTTAAATTATTTAATAACAATTTATTAACAAAGTTTTAATAATTTTTTAGGTATAAAAATTTAAATTTAAGTCGTTTCAAATTTTATAAAAAATTTAATGCCTTAAAATAAAAATTCTTTTCAGATTAAACTCTTTTAATTAAAATTTTGAAAACTAAAGATTTTTTAGTTAAAAGGAGAAATTTTCTTTTAATACTTCTAAGATCAAACTTTTTGAAATGAAAAGTTTTAAAACTAAAGTCTTTTTAAGTAAACTTAATTTAGCGTTTAATTTTTAGACAATCTTGGAAAGTTTCTTACGACCGAATTTGAGGTTACAATTTTTCAAATTAAAATGTTTTTAAGACTGAATTTTCTGAATCTTGCAAAATGATAAAATCTTTAATGCGTAACGATTTTTTACTGAGTTTTGTCTAAAGTTCAATTCTTAAATATATGTTAAATTGAAGCTTTGTATATTAAAATTTTTAATGGATTTAAAATATCGTATTTGAAAATCAAAATTATTTTAATATTTTCTATATCTTCTATATATTTTCTATCTATCTAGATTTTCTATCTAGAAATATTTTAATATAATAAAATTATAAATAGAGTCCGTTAATAAATAAACTTAAATAATAAATATAGATTTAAGTATATAAATATATACTTATATATTAAATAATAAATAAGCAATAAATTTCTATCTTTCTTTCTTTCTTTGTGGCGATTGAATTTTGCAAAAGGGCTGAAATTTCCATAGAAATAGATCGACTTGAACTTCATTTTGGTTTTTTTTCTCTCCTTTTGCAATGACTTCAATTTTTTTTTCTTTTGTTTAAGCAACGCTTAAGCTTAAGGTTTTATGTTACGCGCTCTTGCACTTGTTTTAATTAACAATTAACATTTCTTTTGCTTTGTCACTGCAGGTATGTCATGATGATGATAATGACGATGATAACGAATGCAACCTGAGCTTTTACCAGACTTTTATATTACGTTAATGTCCATAAACGCGCACCAAAACCGCAGCATAACAACAACAACATGTTGCGCGCACCTTTATCTCAACGCGGTGCAAAATTGCAAAAAAAAAACAATAAACGAATAATAATAATGAAACAAGTTGAAGAAATGTTGGTATGAGTTTAGGATTTTTTTTCCACCTCAAACCGCAATTCTTTTGAAACTCACTGCACGCCAACTCAACTATTTATTTCTTCATGTATGTATGTATGTATGTATGTTTGCATACACCTACCGACACACAGGCACACACAGGTGCAAACTGAAAAACATATACGTTTATAGCAATAACGAACATTGCAAATTTTGCTAAATATTTTTGTTGTAATTCTTTCTTGCTTCTTTGCTTCTAGTGCGACCGCTGCGCTGCTGCTGGTGCTAGTGCCGCACTTCAATTCTACTCCTTTCTCGGTTTCTACTTATGATTTTTCTTTATCGTGGTCGCCGTCTCCGTCTCTTTTTCCTTCCTATTCTTTTTCTTCAGCTGTAAAATGGAGTTACGGTGGAGTTAATGGGAGCGAAACGCTGCTTCTACCGCCGCCGCCGCCACGCGCACGCATACAAAAAAATGATTTGGTATTCTTTTTTAAAACGCAAGACAATGATGCCTTTTTCCTTTTTCGAAAGCAGGATAGTATTTAGTTTAGAGAATACTTTAAAGAATTCTTTAAATTGTATTTAAAGAAATTGAATTTATTTCTTATAAATATTAGTAGATTTTTGGTAATTTTTTTTTATAAAAAATGATATTTTAATTATATATTTTTGTAGTATCTTCGTTCTTTGGCATTTTTTTTAAGGATTCTTGTCTCAACAAAATTATTATTTAAATCCTTTTTTTGCGTTGTTTATAACGTTATTTATTTATTTTTCATTAAGTTTTTCTTTTTTCGTTATACTTTTTACACTTAAACTTTCTTTAAACTCGTTTAATGCTGCTTAAAATTGAAAAAAAACAATTTCTTTTTCTGGTTCTTCTCTTTTCTTTTCTTCCAAATCGCACTTTGATAATCACCAGTCGTTTTTTCAGTATATTCAGTATATCCTCTACCCAGAAGCCAGATCACCATTAAAAAACTCTTTCCTAATCCTCCTCCACTTCTTCTTCTTCTGCTAAGAGTTTAACGATTACTGTACCATTCCAGACGCTGGCCCAACACTCACTGAACCGACCACCAGCTTGCGAAGAACTATCAGCTCAGCAGCTCACCAACTCAATCGACTCAAAGCCCGTTTTGGCCCGTCTTGGCCTGTTTCTGTGGCTCTCTCTCTCTCTCTGTGTCTCTACACGACTATCCCTTTGTGGCTATCTTTTGGCCGGTCGATCTTTCCAGCTAGCTACGTACATTTGTTCTTTCTTTGTTTGTGCTTTTTCGTTCTTCTTTACAGTATGTACATACAACAACAAAACAAAAACAATGCTATACTATACAGCACAGCACAATAAACAACTCACAAGCGCGCGCTGCACTTTCATCAAAGACGTTTGCTGACAAACTAAAAGCCCGTTTTTAAAAATGACTGCGCCTCGTCATTTAAAGATAAAGTCGTCTAATAACACGATTGCGGCGAATTCATAAAGTGTATGCGGCAAGAGAAGAATAAAGCTATGACTTAAAAGAAAACACTAAATAAACTCTTCGTGAGAACACAGTAAACAAACCAAAAGAGGAGAGAAAAAATCAAAAATCCAAGAGGGATGAAATAAAAAAGGTATTTTCAAGACTTCTTTGAAAACTGAGAACTACAGCAAAGTCTGTAATTTCTTTGTATTCAAAGTCCTTTTTCTTTTACCTCTTATAGTTCTTCCTCTATGCACTTTTCTCCAAGAAGAAAAAACCCAAAAACATTGCGCAGTTATCGGAGACGGTGTCTTCTTAAGGCGGATTAAGGATTTACGAAATTTTATTATGCGAGAATTCTGAGAAGTCCGGTGCGGTCGCACAATCGCTCAGGCCGGTCGGTCGGTCTATTCTGATGAGAATGTGAAAATGTATGGGTGTATGTGTGTATGTGTGTCATTTGTCTGTGTGAAAAATACATTTCAAAACTAAAAGGCGTGAAATATTAAAGGCAGAGACGGTTTAGTCAAGAGGACTCTCTTGATAGAAAGTTTTTATAAGCCATAAATCAAAAGACTTAAAAAACAAACCTGCTAAAACTTTTCTGAAGTAAACTAAACTGACGTTTGCCAAATTAATTATTATGTAATATAATTATTGTGACTATATAAAAAAAGGATTAGAACATCTTTGAAGACCTTTATTTTTAAGGTCTAAGCCTTTAAAAATTTCAACCCTTTGAGAACTTAACTTTTAAGAGTTATTTAAGACTTTCTCATGATGAATGTATGTATTTTTTGATCAAACCTTTCTTCTTTGACTAACCGAGGGGATGAAAAGGGGTACTTTTATCGTTAGGAAACGCTATAAAACGGTCTTCAGATATGATTTCAAAAAAAAACTGACCGAGAAATGCCTTAAAGACTTAGAAAACTAAGTATAAGTCGACAAAGGGAAGCTTGTTGCAATCGAAGGAAAGTCATGCATGCGATTTTCGGGCGCGGTCGGGGGGAATTAATCGTCCCCAAAGGAGTAAGTAAAGAGAAAGTATAAGATGTGTTCGTTGGAAAATGCCATTTCGGCCTTGCGTGATGTTATTTAACCCTTTGGGGATACTTACCTCTCACGCTTTTTTCCCTCTCATTTTAGGCTTTTCATACTTACATAAAAGTGAATAAATATCTGGTAGAAAATCTTGCGCTAAGAATTCTTGATAGCGCAATTCTTAATTTAACTCTGAATTTGTATTCAAAAAATAAACGGCCAAAAACTGGTTTGAGGTGTACCCACTTCCCGGGAAAAGAACCATGTCTTTTGATATCTAATAAAATTAATTATGTAAGTAGTTACGCCTTCTTTTCCCGGCACCCCGCTGTTCTCTCCGTTGCCGACCATATCTCCCCGATCAGGCGAATCTCCCCTCTTCCCAGAATCGTTAACAGAATGTAGAACAAGTGTATTTTTTTTTTTTGTTGTTATAACGAGTATTAGCATGAACCAATCTCGTTCTCAACAAGTTTCGATCGAGGAATTCGTGTGCTATTTATTTAACAACAAACAACAACAAAAATATTTTAAATAGAGTTGGACGGACAGACAGATGGACCGGACGGAACGGCCGACGGACAGGGCAACTGAACGGCCAACGGACAGTTGGGAAGTGGGTAGAAAGCAATCAGCAGCGAAGGAAGACCAAACACTCGAATTAGGTCAGCGGCTAAAGAGGCGTTGGTTGTTCGATTGATGTATTGGTTAAAAGAATGTTCTTATTGTTGTTTTGTTTTTCCTTTTTCTTTGAAGCAACAAGTGCAGCCGTCGCTGCTGAGTTGAGTAGAACCAAAAAGAACGATTTTTATATAGCCGTTGTTAATTCCAGCTACGGCTGCGGCCACGCATGCAAAAAATTCATAATAAGAAAAGATGGTGATGAATGAACAAATGAATGAAGGAACGAATAAAACGAAGAAATTAAATGTTCGAATGTGCACGAATGAGGTCTATTAACGGTGTCGATAAGTGAGTGAGTACATACATATGCACATACATAGAGTGACCGGCTGCCAAAAAGTTTGCCGCATTTCACGTTAGCATGACGATCATTACACAAAAGCTATAGACCATAATCAAAGAAACAGAACAGAACAGAACACAGCAGAACAAAACCAAAACGAACTAAGATAAAAGATGATCCAAATAAGCTACAAAACGGCAAAAACGAACGGCTTTTAATAAACATTTAAGTAATGAGACAGATACACTTTTAGCCGCAGATTGATCACTCTCGGTAAACATCCAAAGAGTGATCCAGTGATCCAGCCAACTCTATTAGAACTTTTTACTGAACTTCAATAATAAACCTGCATCAATTACAACAACAAAAACGTTCTGCTTTAATGGTTCTTACGGTTTTGTGGAGAGTCGTCGATTTAATCATATACATACCATAGTTATCATAGCATAATAATAAGTAACATCTTGGAAAATTAATTTACTCGAAGAGAAAATAGGAAGAAAATAGAAATATATTACACAGAATAGCAAGAGAATTCGTCTGCGAGACTGTGACAAATTTCTAAAGTAACTGTCCAGTGAAGAATAATGATGTTATTGTTGTTGTTGTTTTTGTTATTAAAGTACGACTATTATTCTTTTACGATACACACATATATTATGAACACTTAAATATATAAATTTCTCTACTGCTTTTTCCCCGCCATCATCATCACTTTAATTTATATTTGGTAACTCTTTAATTTCATTATTGATAACTGTATAATTATAGTCGCATTTGGTATTCTATAACCAACCGTTCTTGGTGAACATACTTCACTTCACTTCACTTCACTGAAGCCATTAAAAACCATCAGAATATTAAATGGTTTACAAGTTATTTGTTATACGTATAAGACTTGTTATTAGAGGAAATCACTTTTTTCATATTGAGGTCATAAGAAATATTTTCATATTATAGTTGATTATACACGTAAATTGCAATAGAATAAAATTAAAATTTGTAGGTTTAAATTTGTAGGTCATGGCATGATATAAGGCACCAGCACTCGTAGAAGGAGAAGTTTTTTTTTGTTTATATACTCGTAGTTTCTAACCTTTCTTCCGTCTCCGAAAACTTCTTCGTGGGAGGATTAAGCAGTCTTCAGAGCTTGGTTTAGTAAATAATAGCTCTTACCGTAACTTCCTCAGTAACTGTTGTGTGATCTCTGAAGATTTTTTTTTGTAATCTGAGTAAACCATTTCCGTCAGTCTATAAGATTTTACTGTATTCTCTTAAAATCACTCTGCCATTTTAGAAAATTTCCAGAATTTTCTAAGGTTCCCTTAGAACTTATTTATCACAAAATCCTTACGTCTTTTCGATGATTTCATAAAACTCTTTTCTTTGATCTTTTTTCTTGTCATTTCTAAAGTTATAGCTTCTTTAACATCCTCATAAATGGTTTTTCCCTGATTCTACGTTTTTTCTGGAATTTTTTAATCATTTTAAATCATCAAATTACACTTTACAATTACAAGAATATGGTCTATAATCTTCCAAAACATTTTCCTAACCTTAATATTTTAGTTAATTTAAACTTAAGAACTTATATAAGAAATCACTTGCTATCCTGACCTTAAGATCTTGCTTCAGTTTAATATATTAGCCTTTTTTTACTCAGATTACAATACTTTATTTGATATCAGCAATTTTCTTGTTTCTGTATCTTGCTTTATTCTGAAGAAAAGATCCTCTCTACCTCTCCAGAGAAATCTATTGATTACAAGAATACTGAAAGTAACACATAGCCTCTTTCAGCAGGTCTTTTAGCGCCTTCCCAGACCGGACACATCAAATATAAATTATTATTTTATATACATTTTTTTACTAGTTTTTATTTATGTTCAAATGTTGCTTATGTTTAATTTATAATTGCAATTTATTGCGTTAGGTTTATATTTATATATATGTATATATCTATATATTGACTTCTTTCTACTATGCAAATATAAACAATACCATTTCTACTATGTATATGTATGTATATCAATATTTCTATACTCTGCTTGTTTTACATTTATATAATCAATATTATAAACATTTTATTTAGTTTAGTTCAAATATTGTATATTGCTAATATTATAGATATTATCCTTTTTGATACATGTGAAATTTTTTCATCTCAATATTTTAATCATGTAGAAATTTTACAATGGAAAACTACGCAAGGTAAAAATTCGTGTTCAATACAAAAACGGGAATTGTTCAATAATGGATTTTTTTTAAATAGATTCGGTGACATTATAAATTCCTATTATATTCTAGCTGTGAAGTATTATGCTTGTTATATGATGATGATAATGTATTGAAAAGAAAAAAGGAGGTAATGCTGCATTTAAACAATTCCATACGATATATCAAAATGAATACAGAAACGAGAATTAATTTCGTATCAATGAAATACCTCTTGCGTGTATAATGATGGTACTCGTAAATACATTAATGATAGATTATTTAAATGAGTGTTGTTTAAAAATTAAAACCTTACAGTATTTTATATGTTATAAGAGCATGAATAAATTAAACGTTAACACAGTAATACAAATAAGTAATTAATAAATGTTAAGATAAGGTCCTCTCTCTCAAGAATTTTGTTTTTCTAGTTCGATTGTTTTTTAATTTCGCTTAAATTTTCGCTAGCAAATTGCTTATAAGCTGCATATGTGTGTATGCATGTAATTATATTGTATGCCATAAAGACTTTGCCCAAAGGGTGTATGTGTGTAAAGTGATTATTTTATGAATTTTGATGCGATAAATATAGTATGTATTGATTAAATTGAAACAGACACACAGTCATTACTACATGATACTTTAATGCTGAATTTTTGATTTGGAACAAAATCCGTCGGGTTTTTTTTTTTTGTGAAGTGTTTCAACAATAAGATATCCTAAAATTTTTATGCGCGCCACTTGATAGCTTTCCTTTTCTTAAGCTCACATTCAAGTAGTTGCATTTATGTACTTCTAACAGAGTTATGCATTTTTTTTCGGACATTTTTGCGTTTATTTTTTGCAACAACTCCATAATTTCCACAAGTAACTCTTCTCTTCTTTTTACTCTAAAAATATTGAAATAAATACAAGCTATATGCGAGCTCCTATTCGATTTTGGGATCGGTTTCGCGTTTCTTACTGCCAATAGCTCTGGCGTCTGACACACAGAATCAAATCATATTTACAAAACATGGTACTGATCCAACGTCTCTCCAGAAGCCGCTTGCAACAGCGATGCTAACAAAAATGCTCAATAGATACCTTCGTCGCTTTCCAGTAAAAAGTTGCTGCGTTTTCTGTTACGTATTGTAATCGTCGTGTTGTGAGCTGAAATAGCTCACCAGGCCACTGAATTCACTTGCGCCCTGCCCATCCGCAGTCGAGGTGGCTGCTACTGGGGTGGACGACGAATCGTCGGCACCGTCCGTCTGCACATTGGGCGAACTACGCGACCCTGACGACTCTCCACCCATGGCCAGAGGCGATTTACTGGTGGCATATGTTTCCAAGGTAATCAGTTTCTTTCGCGGTTCGACGACTACCGTTGCCGTGTGAGTATGCTTTTGCGATGCTGATGATGGTGATGGCGATGAAACATCTACTGCTTGTACCGCTGCTGCTGCTACTGATGTTACTACTGTTGATTTGTCACGCTCGGATGTTGTTGGTGGTGGCGGTGTTGTCTTCGTAAGATGTAAAGCTGAAGCTGACGCAGTATGCTTCTGAGCGGTAAGCGCTGGTGGCAGAGTAGCTGCAGCTAAGGAAAGGGTAGATGGTGGCGCCGATACTATAACCGAACTGGGAACGGCAGTTGGATGAGCCGAGGAAGATGGATGTTTGGTGGAAACTTGTGTGACCGGAGCCGCATGTGTCGTTGGTGATGCTGCAGGATGTGCAGATGGTGGAGGCTGATGTGCTGCAGTTAATGGAGGAGGTGGTGGATAGTAACCGTATGGCGCATACGTACCTACGAATTATTATTTAAATTATTCAATATACTATGTACGTAATATAGTCGTTTCGAAAACAAAAATGCCTGCTTATTCAAATTGTAAATAAGCAGAGAACAATTGAAAATAAGATATTTTTGTGTTTTTAATTGTAAATGAGAAAAGAACAATTGAAAATGAGATTTTCTAATTATAAAAAAGAAAAAAATAATTGAAAATAAGATTTTCTAATTATAAGTGAGAAAAGAACAATTGAAAATAAAATTTTCTAATTGTAAATGAGAAAAGAACAATTTATAAAAAGATTGTCTAATTGTAAATGAGAAAACAATAATTGAAAATGAGATTTTCTAGTTGTAAATGAGAAAAGAATAATTGAAAATTAGATTTTCTAATTGTAAATAAGAAAAGAACAATTGAAAATGAGATTTTCTGATTGTAAATGAGAAAAGAACAATTTATAAAAAGATTGTCTAATTGTAAATGAGAAAAGAACAATTCAATATGAGATTTTCTAATTGTAAATAAATAAATAACAATTAAAAATTAGATTTTCTAATTGTAAATAAGAAAAGAATAATTTAAAAAAAGATTATCTAATTGTAAATGAGAAAACAATAATTGAAAATGAGATTTTCTAGTTGTAAATGAGAAAAGAATAATTGAAAATTAGATTTTCTAATTGTAAATAAGAAAAGAACAATTGAAAATGAGATTTTCTGATTGTAAATGAGAAAAGAACAATTTATAAAAAGATTGTCTAATTGTAAATGAGAAAAGAACAATTCAATATGAGATTTTCTAATTGTAAATAAATAAATAACAATTAAAAATTAGATTTTCTAATTGTAAATAAGAAAAGAATAATTTAAAAAAAGATTATCTAATTGTAAATGAGAAAACAATAATTGAAAATGAGATTTTCTAGTTGTAAATGAGAAAAGAATAATTGAAAATTACATTTTCTAATTGTAAATAAAAAAAAAACAATTGAAAATCAGATTTTCTAATTGTAAATCAGAAAACAACAATTGAAAATCAGATTTTCTAATTATAAATGAGCAAAGAACAATTGAAAATTAGATTTTTTAATTGTAAATGAGCAAAGAACAATTGAAAATGAGATGAAATAATCGAACCTAATCTAAATAATCTAAATAATTTAAATCTATTTCTGCCTAAGCTGAAATCAATTCTGAAGCTGAAATCAATGTAACTCAGTAACACTGTTACATTGAATTAAGCATGTAGAAACAGGCTCATTGAGACCATAATTTGTTCTATGGAATTGAGTGTGAAATAAGTTCTTTTTGAAGTTTTCTTCAAAAAGACTTCTGTTTGTCAACTTACGTGGTGGACCAGCAGAATATTCCTGAGCTGTTGGACCAGTTGAACGCATATTGGCTCCGGGTGGAGCTCCACGTGGGACAAAATTGGGATTTCCAAAAATCGAAGGCCTAACATATCGAATTAATATTTCGAATTAAAATATTTTGAAATATATTAAGAAGGGAATGAAGGACTCCTCACCTGAAAGGATTTAAGTGCGGAGCAGCATGCCGTGCTGGTGGTGGTGGCCCATAGGGACCACTTGCTTGTGGACTATGATGGTCGCCGTGCGGCTGTGGATATGGTGGTCGTGTTCCTGACACGGAAGTCGGGGGCGGCTGATTGCCGGGGGATGCTACCCCACGGAGAGGAGGTGGCGGTCCGTAGGAGGGCCGCAAAGCGTGATGTGTTGGCATTACGGATACATGAGGAACTCCGCGCTGGCGTTGTGCATTCGCCATCGGTGGCCTCCGAGAGATTGTAGAACTACTTTGTAGGGGCACCGGTGGACCATAGAAACGAGCTACTATACGAGGTCAAATTTTTTATAAAGCCTTTATGTATATATGTATTATTACAAATTGATAACTTACCGTCTCCGCCGGCAAATAGCCCCGGTGGACCAAGGGGCATTCCGCGTCCCGGGACAGATGCTCCAAGTGGAGGCAAATGCGGCGGCATACGTGTAATAACGGAAGGTTGACCACCAGCAGAAGAACTGCTTCCCAAAGGAGCCTTGTAAAGATGTGGCAAATGCGACGGTTGTGGCGGTGGCTGTTGCGGTGGCTGTTGCGAGTGCTGTCGCTGTTGGCTGCTAGCCAGCGATGGTGCAGTCTTGATGACACCTGTAGCTACTGCTGTTGTCAAACTCGGTTCGGTTTTATCAATCGTGCTAGTTGTAGTTGCCGCTTGAACAGCTGTAGCGGCAGTAACAGCGGCAGCTGCCTGCTGTTTTTGTAGTGGATCGCGTAACGGTGTTATCTTTTTCCTACGCCCGCGTGGCTTTGAGTCTGATTCACACTGAAGAGAAACGGGCACACCTGACAGTGGCGGCGAGGGACCCAAATGCTGTTGTGAGGGGGGCATGGTGCGTGCCGGCCCACCATGCCGAGATGGTACTCCGCCCATGGGATGCTGTGGAAAGTTACGATGTACGGCCTGACTTAAGGGTGCACTAAGAGCATTTTGTAATAAATGCGTTGGAGGAACAGGATGGCGCTGCATCAAATGTGATGGAATACCGTGATGATGGTGGTAAGCGCCGCCCGGATACTGATGGCGCAATAGTGGCGGATGAATTGTGGGCATAGGTAAACGCTTGCGCATCGGTTCTTGCAAGCCTGACGCGGAAGTGGCAGGCATTCCTCCAACTCCTGTGGTAGGAATTTGAGACATTGCGACCAAGGAAGGATTGGTTGATAACGGGATGGGAGGTTTTTCAGTATCCTTAGGTTTTGTTTTGCCTGCTCCGGCGGACTTTAGCACCTCATCAGGAACAGATAATTCGCGAGAAGTCGTCGCTGTGCTAAAGCCCTCCTCTTCTTCGACCATACGAGCTATCGCGTCTTCGTCCATGTCTTCGGGAAAGTCGTCAGGAAGATCAGCTTCATCGAATTCAGAATCGACCTCGTCCACATTGTCCACATCACTAACAGATTCGCCTTTACGTTGTAGGTAGTCTATGTCCAAGACCTTCGCCTGACGTATAACAGAGGGCGGCACTGTCGACAGAGAGTCGCCGGATTTGGCTGGAGTGCCTGTAGCAGCACCACCGCCTCCCTTAATGGGTGTCAACCTGGGAGTGGCAGCCAGTTTTGCACCCTCCGCATTCTTCTCAGCTAACATACGTTTAATCTCCTCCTGTTTCTTGATGAATTTCTCACGCTCCTCCGGCGGTGTGTCCGGCCGTTTAACACCAGGCTTGATGCCACCATCTGAGCTTTCATCTTCGAAGTCTTCCAGATAGGCGTATCGACGACCGCGTGTACGCCTGGTGCTGTCTTCACTATCGGAAAAACTGTCTTCGTCATAGTCGGACATTTTCTTTTTCTTCTTTTTAGCCGCTGCCGACGCTTTACCGGATTTGCCTGCACCTGCTCCTCCGCCTTTGCCCTTACCCTTTCCCTTGCCAGCACTACAGATCTTCAGAGGCACGGTTCGCGGTTGCTTGCCAGAACCTTTACCGCCAGTTCCGAAGTCGTCGTAATCATCGTAGTCGTCTTCTTCCTCATCTTCGCTCACATCATCGTCTGAATACTCAACACGTTTCGGTTTCTTCGTTTGAGGTTTCTTTAACTTCGGCGACTTGCGTGCTATATTTGCATTTGACTTACGCTGCTTTTTGTTTTTTGAAGGTCGCCAAGGACCATCTGTATCTTCACTCGAACTGGAATCATCACACAGATCGGCACTGTCCATATTCTCCGACAATTCGGAGAACTCGTCACCCGACTCTTCAGTTTCAGAGTAATCCGAGTCGGTCTTACGTTTCTTTTTCGTCTTCGGACGCACTTGTTCCTCTTCATCATCATCACTGTCCTCAACGACAAACTGACGAACCCTCCGCCGCTCACGTGCCGCATGGCGTGCCGCTTTTCGCGAAGTTTTCTTTCCGTTCTTATTTCGGCGCTTATAAACTTCCAGACTCGAATCGCTATTCGTCGTTATGCTTACCGAAGTGTCCTCGTCGTCTTCGTCGTCCAGTGATGAACCTTTAAAGTCCTCGTCAGAAGCATTATCTTCCTCAGAACTAATATCCAGGGTTGTTAGCTTTCGTGGCTTCTTTTTAAGACTCTTGGTTTTTGCTTTGCGTTTAAGTGGTTCCTCTTCGGAATCGGCTTTATCCTGAACGCATTTGTTTCTTTCTTCAGGCTTGTGTTCTGCAGTAAAGGTCGCTGTCCCTTCAGCTGTCTCTTCAGCCTCTTTTTTCTTTATAATATCTTCATTGGCTTTCTCGACATCTTTGTCGATAAATTGACGTGCTTGTTCTTCTTTGCCTGCCTCTACTATTGTTTTTATATCCTTGCCACGTCCCAAATTTCCGGCAATGGCCGCCTCATCCATTTCCTTTTTTAGAGCGGAATTTATTAAATCGTCGTATTCATTTAGTCTGTAGCTGACGTTTATTTGCCGTCGCTTGCGCAACTTATAGATGGGCTCATCATCACTGTCTGTCTCCGAGGAGCTGGAGGAACTAGAGCTACGGCTAGTCGTACAATTATCAGTGCCAGACTGACTGCCGGAATCGCCGCTTTTACCGCTGCCTCCAGACTCATTGGAATTCACTTCATTGCGCCTTCTTTGGCGAGCTCCGCGTTTAGCCGCTCTTCTTCTGCGTCTCCTATTACCACCAGAATAGTCGCGATGCTTCCTCTTTTCCTCCACCTGATCCCTTCTTCCTTTTTTACTTTTCTTCGAGGATTTCTTTCCGTCTCCGTCGCCTTCGTGAAGTTCATCGTCATCCGATTCTTTTGTGCTATTCTTTGTCTCCGGATCATTTTCATCACTTTCATTATCATCACCGTCTTCGCATTTCTGCTTTTTCTTCTTCTTCTTGCGGTTCTCTTCTTCCTCCAGTCGCTGTTTTTCAGCCCGTTCGACTTCTGCTAAATGCGCCTGAGCCTGTTCTTCTTCCAGTCGTTTTTGTGCCACAAGATTATCAAATTCATTCAGTTGCTGCTCAAGCGCTACTATTAGCTTCTCTTGCTGACACGGCGGACAGTACCAGTCACCCTCGGGTATATAGAATAGCACCGGAGACAGGCACGAGCAATGATAGCCTTTGTCGCAGTTATCGCACAAAAGAATCCATTCGGGATGATCTGATTTTCCACATTTTTGACATGCTTCCTCCTCCTGATCCAACTCTTCGGTATCACCGCTATCCGCATCCTCTTTGCGTGCAGTACGCGCCCGCTTCATGGGAACTATTTGCGACTCGTCTTCCAAATCCGATTCCGGTGAAAACTCATGGTCCGACCTAAAGAGCGGCGAACCAGGATCGGTTTCGTAATGAGGCGGCTCTTCTTCTTCCTCGGGTTCCTCTTGTTCCTCCGAACCGGAAGACCATGTGCCATCTTTGCCGGGGCATTTTTTCTTTTTCGATTTTTTCGTCTCTTCCGGCTCCATTTCACTAACTTCAGAATCGTCCGAACTAGACGAATGCTCGGAGGGTTCTGGTACAGTTGGGTCAGCTTGTGCTTGAGCTTTCTTTTTCTTTTTCAGCTCATTCTTCATGCTGCGCAAAGCAATCTCCTCCAGCTTACGCCTTTCGGCTTCCTCGCGAATCTTTTGCTGTGCAATGCGTCGCGATTGTCGTACGGGCGTTTCCGAGTCCGCGGTCTCAATGATATTTGTTGTATCCACTTCTCGTTTTCTGCGACCCCGCCCACGACCCACTCCCACTCCCCCTGCCACACCCCCAGTTGTGTTTGTAGCTGCTGTTGTTGGTGTCGTTTTACTATTAACTGGTGTCTTTTCTTTGGATACCTCCGCGACAGGTTTTTTTTCGTCTACAAGCGGCACAATTTTGGTTTCAAATTTTATTTCAGTTTCTATTTTTATATCCGGGTCTTTATAGTCTGCTGCTTCTGGGTGGGACTTTTTAAGGTCTATAGTACTGTCTGATATAGAAGGAGATTGTATATCCTTTGCAGCAGTCGGTTTTGTTTCAGATTTAGTTTGCTTATCAACCAGTTTATCCTCTTCCACAACCACAACCTCTTCCTGCTTGATTTTTTTATCACTTACCGTCGCTACTTTAGTCGAACCTCTCGTCCTTTTCGGTTGAGGTAGTTCTGCATATAGAACAGTAGCTCCGCCACGTCTGCTAGAGCGTCGACCAACTACGATGGCTGGCAATTTTTCCTCTTTCAGTTCGGCGGTTGTCATTTCGACTATAGGTTTCTCCATTTCCGTTGAAATCGTGGTTTCCAATTTGGCGGATTTATACTCATCTGCAATATTTGATCCCTCTGGCACACTTTCTTCTAACAGACACTCCTTCTTTTCCTTCGCCGTTTCTAAATCTTCTGTCAACGAAGGTAAGAAGACGCCACCGGTTTTGTTTTCTACACACTTCAAACTGTCCACAGGTGTATCACTCCGCTTAACCTTTTCACCCACGCACTCGGAAACATCTTTTGCATTCCTAACATCTATTATTTCGCGAGTTTGTTTGATCTCTTCGCTGCTGCGCCGTTTTCTTTGCCGATCTGGTGTCAAACGTTTCGGTGTATTTAGCCCCTCCGCTTGCTCCACTTCCTTCGCCTTTTCCTCACCGCTAATATCCAAGGGCTTAGCATGAACAGGTGAGGCAGAGGACGACAGTCTGTCCTCTTCACCCATACTTTGCTCGGCGCGTTTGGTAACACTCACAGTGCGCTTACTTGGGATGGTTTCTTCGTCACTTTCGTCCTGTCTAAGTTGAGTAAGGAGGAGGTTTTTCTTCAATGGTTTGGTGACGGGTGATTTTTTTTCCGAGGATATTGCATTGCTAGCAGCTGCCGAAGTAGAAGCAATAGAGGCAATCAGGGAAGTGGTAAGTGTGGGCACCAACGCAAGGTTTGAGGTTATTAAGCTCTCCGCAGCTGATTTTTTTAATTTTTTCTCTATTATCTCATCGAGCGTAGGTTTCTGTTTTAAAGGCACTACTTTCTCTTTCTCTTTCTTTTCCTCCGCCAGCGTTAATTTCGGTGCTGATACTTGTTCTTCTTCTTCTTCTTCTTTGGTACTAATGGCTTTAGTAAATTTAGACGCAGGCATGTCGCCATCTTTTGACGATACCATCTTACGTTTATTGAGTGCATCTTCTTCTCCGCACGACGATGATGATGAGGTCGTTTCTTCCACAGCTGCTGCTGCGGCTGCTGCTATCTTTTGAGCCTCTACCTTTTTTCGAATTTCTGAATTCGTTATTTTGTTACGCATTTTCAACCGTTTACCGCCCACATTATCATCCACCTCATCCTCCAGACTACCCACGCCCAGCTCCGGCAGCTCATCGGAGTTCTCAGCATTGAAATCGAGCTCACTTTCGGAGGTCGAATATTGGCGTATGTTAAACTTCCTGATTATTGGAAGGTCAGAAAGTCGCCTTTTACGATTCGGTAGCGTTGTTGTTGATGCTAACGAAGAAGAAGAAGAAGGTATTTTCACTTCAAGTGGTGCATCCGCCTCTCCTTTGAGTGGTGCATCATCAGTTGACGAATTATTGTTTGAAGTTACATTTGTAGAGAAAGGCTTCGGCGTCTGCTCTTCTGCGGCCGCAGTTTTGTCAATATCAGTTCTAATGTTTTGCGTTGATTTTTTTGTGAGGTCGTCGTCAGCATTTTCTTCCTCTAAATCTTTCTTTACATCTTCCTTTACATCTTCTTTTAAATCTTTTGAAAGTTCTGCTGATACATTATTCAATTCTTCAGTACAATCTTCTGCTTCAACTTTGTTCTCAAATTCTTCTGCGGAACTTAACGTCGCATTTTCTTCGTCCTTCTCTTTTGAAATTTCTTCATTGGCAATGTTTTTCACCTCCAGAGTAGTTTCATCCTTCTCATTTTCCACATTTAATGGGTGTGACTGACCCTTCCTATCCTTTGTCGATATTGTAACATCCTCATCATCGTTTAAAGGCTTTTCAATTTGCTTTTCAATTTGTTCCTTATCCGTTTCTTCGTCTACATTTTTATTAATTTCCAATTCAGAGCCTTCATTTACTCCGTCAAGATTTTCCTGCTCTTTTTCTTCTTTCTCCAAATCATCTCTTGCATTTTTCCCATTTAGTGCAATGCTTTCTAGTTCAGTCGTGGTATTATTTTCTTCATGATTGGTGGCATTTTGTGGCAAGCAATCGGCAGATGTAACGGTTGTTGCCTCTCCCATTTTTTCCTCTGCCACTTCCTCTGCGGTTTGTGCTTTATCTTTTACATCATCTTCAGGATCTTCTTCTTTAGCGTCTTCATTTGTGTTTCTTAACTTCTCAGCGTTATTATCGTTGCCAGAGTCAGAACTAATGCTATTATTTTCAAGTTTACCATCGTTATCATCACAATTTTTCAAGCTTCCTAAAGGCTTTGCCCAATCTTCTTGCAATTTCTCCGGCGACGCCGGTTCCACTCGATTGTTGGAACTGCCAGTTGTCCCTTTAGCCACGTGTTCTTCAATAGTAGTGCTCTTAGCATCATTCTCGTTCTCTTTTGTTGTGGGCGTATTTTTCATTGGACTTAATTTCAAACATCCTGGCTCACCAAAAAAAAACTTTGCCTTCGGTTCATTAAATGCTGTTGTTGTTGTGGTGGGTGCTGCTGATGGTGGTGGTGTCGGTGGTGTTGTTGATGTTGGTGTTTTCGGTGAATCTTCATTGTTCTTATTACCCACAAGGCACTCGCTTCCATAACCTTCACCAATAATATACAAACATTGTTCTTCTACTGCTTCGCCGACTTCTATTGCTTGAAAATTTTGAAAATTTCCCTCCGAACATAATGAAAGAGCATTATTTGCCAACGAGGAAAACTCTGTGATGAATTCAGCAGCTGGCTGCCCTTCGCACGCTTCACCAGAACCTTCACCGTGCACTACAATTGCCGGATCTTCAATAGCTTCACTTACTTCAGCATCCTTATTGCCGTCCAGTTCATCATCATCATTATAATCGTCGTCGTCGTCTTCTATGTCTTTCTGTTCATTTTCGCCCTCCTCAGCAGCGGCACTATCAATGTCTTCTTCTTCACCTTCGTCTTCAATCTCGTCTATTTCAGCTCCATCTTCTTCTTCGAATTCTTCTTCCTCACCATCATCTTCTTCATCACCGTCATCATCATCCTCGTCTTCTGATTTCACTTTCTCGTATCGACTGGGTTTTTTCTCACGTTTCGAATCGAGCAGAGACGGTCGAAACTTTTTTATGGTATGACTGTCTTCAGATCGCGGCGATGATTTATCCATTTCGTCAACAGGCCTTTTTTTATTAGCGCCATTATTTGTGGGTATAGCAGCTAAACTGGAAGCCAGTTTTACATTCGAAATCAAGAGTGGCTAAAAAAGATAAAAGCAATATTAAAAAAGCGTCTATAGAAAGCATTTTTTCGGGGATTAAAAAAAAGTATTTATAGCGGGCAGAAATTTAGTAACTTGAAACCACCACGTGAACAACAACAATAATAAGTACCTTAACCTTCTTCTCGGTTTCACCCGCAGAAATAGAAACAGGACCAGCTTTATTTTTTGCAACATACTTTGGTAGAGGTTCTTCTTCGTCTAGCCCCTCATTTTTATCAACTTCGTTGACTGACTGCTCCTCCTCCTCCTCCTCCTCCTCTTCCTCTTCATCTTCCTCCTCGCCACTCTCGTCTTCCTCTTCCTCTTCCAAGTCAAGCCCTTCATCCTCCTCCGCTTGCTCTACTACAGCTTTATTGATTACTTCTGGTTTATTATCTTCTAATTTCGTATCTTCTTCCGCAGCCAATTCCTCTTCACCTTTACCAGTATTAACAATGGGTTCACCGCCGGCAATCCTGATACGCAAACTGGGTACTTTAGTTTCCTCTTCTTGCGAGTCGTCTTGTTCTACCGGAGGTGGAGGCTTCTCCAGTTGCGCATTACAGCTATTGCTACTGCTATCTTCATCGACTACGCCGATGTCAGTGGATGGTAAGACAACCTCGTTTCCGCGTAGGCGCGTTATTAAATTAACCAATTCGTCACGGTTAGTGGCGACCACCTGCCAGATCTCTTCGTCCAAATGTTCTTGATAAATGCGTAAATTGCAATCATTATCTTGCGTAAGCCAATAAGAATGACCCAAACGATCTCGGCCAATTGGCTGAGAGCGCAAAGAATCCGCACTCATGGTTAAAATTTTATTGCGAAATTTTGTATTGCGTTCGAACTGACTCTCGAGAAGTTCCTATAAGATTGCGTTGCCCATGAATAATTGTCCTAAGTTGTTATATGGTGCAAGTCACTTACCCGCAGAATACGCAATTTTACTTTAAGACTTGTCTGTTTATAACCGAAGCGCTCAACTTCCCAACCATCCTGAGCAGAGTATGTGAAACAGAACTTGCTCAATGCGGACTCCCAGCTCTTCTCATGAACGGTTTTGCGCGTTTTGCGAAGTAGTTTGATGTGCAAATCTCGAATTTGTGCGTGTACTTGAAAATAGGATAATTGAAAATTGGCACATTGTTTTTCTCTGCGACGGCTGCAACACCATACTCACATTCATCGGTGTTGGTAAGCCATTCCTGTAAATGTTTGAAGTTCGGTAACTCAAGGCCCAATTCCTTAGCAAACTTTTGCAAAAATGCACAAATTATAGCGAAATTCGGATCATTGGAGCACGAGCGCAGCGAACTATTTAATTCATCATTGTCCTTGCAACCTTCATCATCATCTTCCTCCTGCAAAGCCGGGGCCGACTGCGCAGCCGCTTCTGTCATTGCCATAGAAGATGAAGACTTCAAAGACTCTGTCGCTGCCGCAGTCTCAGTCGTCGTCAACATCGCCGACGACGCCATTTTCGAGACTTCAATAAATTTTTCTCATTCGTATTTCGTATAACTTGTGTGAGTGTGCTGATTATTTCATTTAATTCATCGAAAACTTGTATTTACGGTTTAAATTTTACTGCTGTTCATCGCCTAACATATTTTGGAAGGTTTTCCCAATAGTATTTTTAAAAAATTTTTACAATTTTACTGAATTTTCTACACAAAACACCAGAGTACACAAAAACAAAATTTTCAGTTCACAATTTTTGTACATCTCTATTTTATACCACATTCGTCTCTCAGCGTTAACTCACGGTTGCAATCGCAGAATGAATCCACATTGTAGGCAGAATTCAACAATTTCCAATGGCACGGTTATTAATTTATAAACCTACTCGTATTACATGTTACATTACATCAGAATTGCAAAATATGTATTTTTTATACTGCTTAAGACTTAATCAAATAATTATTTCTCTGTTTTAGTTAATATTTTTACACATATTTGGGTAAGATTCATTTATATATTATTAATTTATAATTATTTATTATCATTTATTATTTCTACTGTTCTCCTACAGTTATTTTATTTTGGAAACCAATTAGTTTCGGGAAAATTCCAAAACAACGTCTTGCTCCATAAACCTTACATGCTCGTATAATCCCAAAAATGATCAAATGTTACCCCCGTATGTACTGCTGTAGCGTACCTTGAATTTTCTTATTCTTTTACTATAATCTTCGAATTGCGTCGAAACAATCTTTTACAATTAAACTTATACTACGCTCACACGAAGTCTTTCGCTTGACAAATCGTGTTGACAAGTTTCACCTCAATTGCTGTTCACACGAAAAAAGCTAAATCAAAAGTATAAAAAACGAATTTTCAGAATAATTTTTAATACACACAACAAAAACAATATCAAAATGAACGCTACATAAAAATGGTGACTTCTAATTGGTTATCCGAAAGTCCTTTTAATTGAAATATAATAGAAGTCAGAACATTAGAGTTGCAAGCAAATTTCCATCGTCATCATCAAACCAGCTTTTCGTTTGACAGTTCTTGAACGAAAATCCAACTTTCTGTGAATTTTTTAAAACAGTTGGTTAAATTATGCCTATTTTCTCTTAAGTTTTTTCAATAAAGAAACCGTTCAATCTTAAAATTTCAAATTGTATACACAATTACTCTTACCCTTTTTGTTACCCTTTTTAAGTACCAGCTTTTTTAATTAAATGCTGTTTAATTTTATAGTATAAAAAAAGAGATATAGAGAACGACATATTGGGTCTCATCGAAAACGGTTTGTCAACAACGCAATTATTTCAGAAAAAAGGAAAATTTGGACTAATAGGGCATATCAGTTATTTCGTTATTAAATTTTGTTATGCATTCATCGTGATCATAACAGATTTGTTAAAAGTGGTATTCTGTGTTATGGACTTTTATGGTTTTCTTTAAACGATTTTTAAAGTGAAAGACTTAAAAATGTTGGTGTTTAAAAATGTTATATTCCAAAAATTTGTTGAGACAGCAACACTGGATTATTATATGTAACAGCTGGTGCTTGTTACTTTTTCGAATTACGAAATGTCAAGCCAGTTTCTAATCCAAACAACTTCATCTTTAACAAACCGCCATTAATATTTGAAAAGTTTCGAACAAAGGTTGTTGGGATCGAGAAAGTTTTATTTTAGGAGAAAAAATAGTAATTTATTTAATGGGATCCAAGCACACAAAAATTGAAGGTAACTATTTGACGCAAACGGAACTTTAATCTCTTAACTCATGTTCTCTTAACGGACTTCAATTAGCTCATTTAGCGCTGGAGGGGGATGAATATTTACCCCAATTAAATGATCCTCGATCGCCCAGCGCATGTCGATCACCAATTAGTGTAAGTGTATTTGTAAATCTTATAAATTTAATTCATTAAAGACTGTGCGATTTTACTAAAGGCTCCAGAGCAACAAGAGAAATTACCCATAGCTCAACAGCAATCGACAGAAAACCCTTTGAATATATTACGCAAACACATTTTTAAAGGTTTTGGTTATAATCTGCAAGATCCGCGTTCGCCCAGTGTGCGACTCAATCGCACGCCTTTAATTTTTGAGGATGCGAACGACAAGGGTTTTAGTCTTGACGACACCTTCGCTGATCTCTTTGTCGACTCACGTATTCCCACAAAAATAGATACAGAAAAATCGAAGACCGCTAATGCAGAGACTAATGAAACTGAAGAAATGCAGTTGGATGAAGTTTATCCAGTCCAATCCATGCATTCACCCGCAGGCGTTAAAGCGAACGATTCTTCGAACGCTAATTCCTTTACAGCTGTGGAAGAGGAAACAATGCCATGCCCTGCAAAATTAAACCAAACGCCTGTTGAACTGCAACAGCAGATAGATCCACGTTCACCAACCATAGGCTTAGAACGGACTCCAATTATTTTCAATGATGATGATGAAAATGAAGATGCTATGTTGGAAAATATACTGGCTACTCTGTCACTTAATATAAGTAGCTCCAGCAGCTTGGTTTCATTCAATGGAATCACATCATCTAATAGTGCCCAAGCACAATGTTCAGATTTCACTGCCGATAGCAAAGTAGCGCCATCCAACAAACCTTTGGAACGAGTCCGTCGAAATGGAAGCCGTCAACCATTGCGAATGCCTACAAAATCGAAATTAATTCATCGTCATCGACAAAGAATATACGAAGATCGCGAAAATGCATCAGCTTCAACACCGCAAAGTAGCACGCCCAAAAAGAGGATGTCCATTAAAGATGACGGGGGGGAATCGCCACGTACTCCACTCAGTTGCGTTAAAAATCGTCCGCATTTACGTTCGCGCTCTGTCGAACCTAGTGGTGAATATCTAAAGACGCGGCTAGCCTCGTCCAGTTTTAATGATAGCGTAAATATATTAAAGAACAAAAAGCTAAAAAGTGTAGACGTGAAACAAGGTTTATGTTTAGAGATTTAATTTGCATACTAATTGCATATTTTTGTAATTAAATGTTATAATGCACGCTTCATTTTGCTCATTATTCTTCACCTATTTTATTTCATGTACCAAGTAATTTTATTTTTCATATTAATAAATGCACCCTGTAGCAAAAAACCAAAAATTCTTGTAATATATCTGGAGCGCTTTTCGAAGCAACTCTTGACTATTCTAAATATCTAATGAATACCCATAGACAGCAAACTATAATATTCCTTCAAACTCTTATGGTATATACTACGAAGATGAGTTACTGAAGTTGGGATTTTTCTAAAATCAAGTCAATAAGTTTTTCATCATTTATAGTGGCATTATTTTCTAATACTAAGTCCCAATTTGTAAAATCATCCAAGTCGCATTCAGTCTCTAAATCGTCGATACCGCGCGTATAAGTCCAACCACGCTTGCCACGTATAATCTCCGGACAAGTTAAGCGTACGGTAATAATGTGTGCTCCATATGTTTCCTTAAAGTATTTAATATCCGTCCTGCGACGAATATCGCTGACAATAATAATTTCTGAATCGGCTGCATAAAATTAGTAAATTTTCTGAATGTCAATATAACATACATATATTAATATTATTTTATCTTGTTAAACCTTTTTGCATAGCTGCACGGCAAAAGCAACCATAATCCTTAGAACGTTCTTCTTCACTCCAAATTAACATATCCTTACGGAATTGCTCTTTATATGGTCCATCACTAAGTAATCCTTCTAAATCGAGCTGCAGTCTTTTAGCCCATTCCGACTTTATAGGCTCCGATATGCGTACGATTTCACTGCGCTTCCCCAATCTATATGTATTTTCGATTCTAATATGTGTATGTAAAGAATTATTTTATTCTAATAGCTACTTCACCTTTTCTGTAACTTTTCGGATAAGTAGTCTTTTCCACATTTTCTCTTACCACTTATCAATATAATTTGACGTATTTTGTTAGAAACCTCTTGCAACTGATCCATCGTAAAGTCGGGTAGAAAATATCAGTTATTCTTGTCTTTCCACGTATATATCATAAAGACCTTTGAACCAATTTTTATATCCAAATTATCCTACATTCTAGATAAGTATCGGCAGACTATCCGACTTATCCAAACTTGAATTCTTGCCTACCAATAATTTAATTAAAACCCTGAAAATAATGGTACCTTTTTAAATTTTATTGTTAAAATTAATTGGGATTGTTGCTTAATTTTATTAATTTTATTTTTAACAGTTTAAGCTGAATTTACTCAACAAAAATAATTTTTTGTTTACATCTTTCTATATACAAAATCATATGTTCGATTTCAACACACTGAAACCGTTAAACAGAATGCTACCAAATTATTAGAATGCTTTTTGAAAGGGCTACCAATTTTTGTAGATGGAATAGTGCCCAAACAGACCATCGGTAACACAATTAGCGTCCGCTCGATAACTATCTTTAGTCCTTTTATACATTGGGCAATTATTGCATTCAACTTTTTTGACGTTCCTATTTGTGGTTGCCGCTCGCTTTTACATTCCGTCTATACTTGACGGAACTTGTTTCAGAGAGGAGAACAACTATACAATTGAAGGCAAATATAATTTACACGTCGTATTTTGTACACACAAAATATCTTCAATGGTCCGACTTACTCTCTCTCTCTCTCTCTCTCTCTCTATAAAGTGGTACAAGTGGTCAGCGCCATAAGAAGAGTCTCTTCGAAATAGAGGATAATTCGCTCCTTTTTTTATTTGACTAACTTATTTGACATGCTTTACAAATATTTTTTTTATTAATCAGTGCCATATTACATTGCAATTTTTTGATTGATCAATCTGTCAATTTGTTTTTGTTTTTCTGTACAAATCTCTCCAAAGCCTGAGAAAAATAAGAGAGAGAAGTTATCCGATTTCTACAGAAAACAAAAACAATATGACAGTTTGAACAATCAAAAAATTGGAATGTAATAGGGCACTTACTAATAAAGCAATAAAAATATCTAAAACCAAGTTGTATATAAAAACTTCATTATTTGGCAGCATTCAAATGGTCACGTGATTCAATGATTCCTATACGTGTAAAATGTTGTCAAACTCACCGAACGTTTCAACACAACTACCGATTAACGGCAACACGTTTGACTATCGGTACACAAAATGTTTATTGGGGTATGTGTGAAAAATGACATTTCCTAACTGAAAACAAAAATTTTAATACAAAGTCAGAAAGAGATAACTAAAGTAAACGGTTATGTTTACCGGCAAGAGGACAAGCAGTACAGAAGCAGTATAGCACTACACACCCGAACGTATTTTGACAGTCCCATAGGAAAAGAACATAATTTAACTTGGCAGCATTTATGCCCGCAAACGTAACCAACAACAAACTAGTTATATACACCTTCGTTCATTGAAGTTTTTGACGTCGTCGTGCTGTAGTCTTTTCGTCATCGGCGTGGTTTTTTGTTAGTGTTTTAGTCCCAAAAGCAAAGTGGAACTGGACTAACTTTCTATTTAATCTTGTTTAACAGAGAAAAAGTAGTTTTGTAGGTGGAAAAATAAGATTTAGAATTAAACTATATAAATAAGCCACACAAAATGGGAAGTAAGTAAAGCTAAGAAATGAAAAATTGAAAAGTATAGTGTAAATTAAGATAAATTGAAAAATCAAGGCAGCTCTGCTAACGGGACGATGTTAGGTGTGCTGTCACCGGGTCTTCGGGCAGAACGCACTTGCTTACGTATACAAATTCAGGCAGACGACCAAATACAAGCTTTTGTATAACAAAATGCTCTAACGAGCATACGTATATATGATTTTTTTGTATAACATGATTACGAACTCATAATTTTCAAAAGTCTACACTTCTAAAACTTTACTTAATTTGCAGTAAAATTCCTCGAGGTTATTAAACCTTTCTGCAGCATACTGCCTGAGATTGCCAAACCAGAACGCAAGGTGAGTAATAAATCATTCTTACTTTTTCTTTCTTGTTATTTGAGCCAATAAGAAGCTTTAACATCATTTATCTCTTGTAATTTTTTATGAATATGATATGATAAAATATATTAATAAGAAATATATATAATTTTATTATAGAAATTGTAAAGCGGGTTAATAAATCTTGTAATTTTTCTATAATTGAACTACAGAGGGTGGAAAAACTTTCACTAAATTCCTTACCATCCTCATTCATATAAGTACCACTTTTAAATAAAATAACAATAAAAGGAGCATACCTTCACCTAAATATGTAATTTTTATTCACAAAAATATGTCTAAATAATAATTTTTTGCAATAAGAGAAATTGGTTTTAACTCAGTTTTGATACATATTTCTTTAATATATCAGTCGAATATTTAAGTTAAGCTTTAAAAAAATCACAAAAAATTGCTTCTTCTTTTTTGGTTGTTTTGGTAGTTTTCGACATAGCCGTTAACTTTATCAATATATAAAATCAACATATGTTACTTAAATTGTTATAGCCACAAAACACTCTTTATAAGTCTCACAGAGGTATTCTGCGAGTCACTCTGTCAATATTTTCTTGGTTCAAGCACATTTCTTCATCTCTATACATTTTCCATAAGGAAAAGGTATTATTCGTCTCATTGTACGAGCATTAGCATAATTGATAATCATGTACATACTTGTTGTTCTCTTTACCTTTCTTCGGATTCATTTTTGCTTACGTATTCAAAAAATTATGTTGTCAGTAAAAGAGATTGTAGAGGAATATGATCAACAGTCTACGCCTTTTTTCTTTCTCCGTCTTCTTTTACTTTTTTTGTTTTTCGGATGTAGGTTATCTTAAGTATGTACGCTATGTATATATGCTTCATGGGCTTAGTTTGTAGGCCCATTGCAACATTTATAAGTGGTTTTAGTGAGGAACAATACTAATATAAAATTTGCTGATATTTTTTGAAAGCTGAAAAACAAAAGCTTTTTTTTTTTTGATTTGTAAAATAAATTAAAGACTTAAATTCGCTTTGCTGAGATCTAAATATGAGGATTGAAAAATATAAAAATCTAAATTGTAATATGTTCAGTATCATATTGAAAAGTATGTTTTTTTTAATTATGGATAGTTAAGGATTATTTTAGGTTTCTTTCTCTAGTTTTGAATAAGTGAAATCTCAACGTTCAATATAATCGCTTCTTTTTCATTCTTTTGCAGATTCAATTCAGAGAAAAGGTGCTATGGACAGCCATAACATTGTTCATTTTTCTGGTGTGTTGTCAAATCCCGCTCTTCGGTATAATGAGCTCAGACTCTGCCGATCCGTTCTACTGGATTCGTGTCATTCTCGCTTCGAATCGTGGTACTCTCATGGAATTGGGTATTTCGCCCATTGTCACTTCTGGACTGATAATGCAGTTGTTAGCGGGAGCAAAAATCATCGAAGTGGGTGATACGCCCAAAGATCGTGCTCTTTTTAATGGAGCTCAGAAACTCTTTGGTATGGTCATTACAATCGGTCAGGCTATCGTCTATGTGATGACAGGCATGTATGGTGATCCATCGGAGATTGGAGCTGGAGTGTGCCTATTGATTATTATTCAGTTGTTTGCTGCTGGTTTGATTGTTTTACTGCTCGATGAATTGCTGCAAAAAGGTTATGGTCTCGGTTCCGGCATATCGCTCTTCATTGCTACGAATATTTGCGAGACAATCGTGTGGAAGGCTTTTTCGCCCACCACTGTTACCACCGGACGTGGCACTGAATTCGAGGGTGCCGTTATCGCCCTCTTCCACTTGATGGCAACACGCAATGACAAAGTACGCGCTTTGCGTGAAGCCTTCTATCGTCAGAACTTACCCAATTTGATGAACCTGCTGGCCACCATTCTCGTATTTGCTGTCGTCATCTACTTCCAAGGCTTCCGCGTCGATCTGCCCATTAAGTCAGCACGCTATCGCGGCCAATACAGCAGCTATCCCATCAAACTTTTCTACACTTCCAACATTCCTATCATTCTGCAATCGGCTTTGGTCTCCAACTTGTACGTTATCTCGCAGATGTTGGCTGTCAAGTTCCAGGGTAACTTCTTCATTAACTTACTGGGCGTATGGGCTGATGTGGGTGGAGGCGGCCCTGCTCGTTCGTACCCAATCGGAGGTCTCTGCTACTATCTGTCTCCTCCCGAGAGCGTAGGACATATTCTCACCGATCCCATTCACGCCGTCCTCTACATTGTCTTCATGCTGGGCTCCTGTGCGTTCTTCTCCAAAACCTGGATTGACGTTTCTGGAAGCTCTGCCAAGGATGTAAGTACCGGTTGGAAGAACTGCACTTTGTGAGTGCATCATTCAAACTACTAATGTATCTTCTCGTAGGTGGCTAAACAACTGAAAGAACAGCACATGGTTATGCGCGGACATCGCGAAAATTCTATGATTCATGAACTCAATCGTTATATCCCGACAGCGGCTGCATTTGGTGGTCTGTGCATTGGTGCGCTGTCTGTGATGGCGGACTTTTTGGGTGCCATTGGCTCAGGCACTGGTATACTACTGGCGGTCACAATCATCTATCAATATTTTGAGATTTTCGTCAAGGAGCAATCTGAAATGGGCGGTATGGGAACGTTGTTGTTCTAAATTGCCGTCTGAGAGAGCGCGGTGGCAGTAACGGACAAACTTTGTGGCGCTTGTCCGACATAGTTTCTAACTCAAAAGCGTTTGTTTTGAGTTCTAATTTAAACACTAGTTGTATGTGTAATAATTTTTTTATTTACATAGAAGTTAAATTTAAGTCTGTTTAATGCTCTGTGGGAGCAACATAAAGAAACGAAGGAAAATCAAGAGAATGCAATTTTAAAATAAACAACTGAGACTTTATTATTATTATTACTTGAACTGATATTTGTTGAATTATTGTATTAATTTAAAATCGGTCGTACTTTTCCCGTTTACAGCAATTATTGGGAAAATATGTAAAAAAACTTAAGGTAGTACGAAATGCTTAACAGCGATTATATTTTAATATTAATATAATAATTTCCGTAATTAAGTTGAGTAGTACTAAAATTTATATTGAATAAACAAAATGTGTAATTAACCATGAGAAACCAGAACTTTGTATACTTTAAATAAAAATGAAAATTAAAAAATATAAAATCCAAATAAAAATTGAAAAACCATAAAAACAATATTTTCATTTAAATTTAGCGTGCTCAATTTATTGAAAAATTGTAAGAAATAAAATAAATATATAATAATCAATATTAAGATCGATAACTGTAAATATATAAACTTTAATTACTATAAATAGTTAACCGGCTGAAAAAACTTATCTACAGATAAAGAACTCGTTTTCGCCAACAGACGATTAACACAAACCCTTTATTGAGGCAAGTTGCAAAAGATTTTGACGTTTGCTATATATAATACGTGTAAAATAATTAGCTATGAGCTGTTTTTAATTATTGAAAAAAATTAAAAATTCGGGACATACTCGTATCAAAAAGATGACCGTATAAGAACGTAAACGGGCTCTGAATTTTTCATCCACAGTAGAATTGTTTTAATGCAATTAGCGGAAGAAAAATGTGAAAAACAAGCAGCCGGATGCTATGATGTGAATTCAAAAAAGTAAGGTGTGGGAGGAAACTGACCAAGAATTTTAAATCAAATCTAGTATAAAAAGAGGATTCATTTGTGTCGGCCCATACACGACACAAATATTTGCGCGAAACGGCTGTCGTGTAGGGTGGTGTTTTCGCAACTGTTGTGCAAATATGAAACGACTTTTGATATTTTTGATACATTTTGTCCGTCGTCAGAGGGACAGGTTGTGTTTCTAGTGTGAACCTGGCAATTAAGTCAAACATAAGTGTTTGCTGTTTTCTTCGACATCTGCGCGAACACTCAAACACCAACCTACACGGAACAGATGTCTACACAGACATCTTTGTCGTGTATAGGCCGCTATAGTAGATTCCATTAAAGCTGCGTACAAACAGAATGCGTAAATTTTGTCGTACTCCGACAAGATTTTGTCGGACTCCGTTTTGGTGTACGAACAGAACACGATGCGACACAAAACGTGTTTGTTTATCTATCGAGAGCAAGGTGCCATATTTACAGAAAAGGTTAATTTTTTGGAAAGTTTTTCCTTCAAACTTTCAACTGTCTAACAATAACTGGTAACCTGAACTCTGGCAACTCCAAAAATTATAGAAATGAACTCACACACCCACAAAACACTAACACCAGTAGGACATTTTGTAAATTTTCACAACGCATCCGACTCCGTATTTTTTGTCGTTCCGTATGTAAACAACGTTTTTTCTCTGTCTGTACAGCTCCATTGAATTCTGTGTAATACAACGGCTCCGTACGCATCCGACAAAATTTACGCATTCTGTTTGTACGCAGCTTAAAAGCCACCTCGAATAATTTAATGAATTGAATTACATCATATAAACAGATCAGCTGTAATGCTGATGTGCTCTGTGGCTCCATCTGTAGAAGTATGCTGAGGAAAGAAAATCTTGCTGCAAATTTCTGTGGATTGCTTGCTGTTCAGAAAATAAAAGGTGTTTTATATTTTTAGCTTAACAAAGTCCTTAAAATTTACACTCCAATTTTAGGGACAGCAATCGAATGGCGCATTGTCGGGCAGGAAAGGGATGGTTCACTACTAACTACATGCGTATTACAAGAACATGAGAATGAGGACGAAAAATTATGTATATGTCATTTCAATGCAGAGAAATCTTTGCATTTGCTGCACTATTTGCCGAAACGTGAAAACGTTACTCAAGCCTCAATTAACAGCTCCCTCAGTCTGTTAGTATATGTTGTTAAATCCAATGACATTAAACGCGATGATGATGTCGCCGGAAAGGAATCGCCAGGATTTGTATACCAAGCGTTTATAGTGGAGCTGAATCAAGAAAATGTGAAACCTATGGCTATTTTGGACATTCCGACAGTGAAGCAAGTCATGGTTCAGTTTCTATGGAGAAAACCTTCAATTTCAGACGGTGCCGCCTCAGACAATTTTCTTTTGTTTACTCACGAGAAAAGTAAGTTAATGTAAACATTTTTGATAAAAAATGGAATTTACCATTTTCTGTGACGTTAACAGCTCTTCGTTTAGAAGTTATAAATGTTTAAACGAAAAAAAAAACGGTATTTTTCAACGGTCTTTAAATGTTATATGCTTTTTTTCCCCATTTTCCCATTTACTTGAGAATGCATTCCTATTCTAATTACGTATAACGGTATAAAAAACATTAAAAATTAAAGCGATTCAACTATATATTATTTGTTCGATTTTTTTTTATTTAGCAATTTTGCAGTATTCGTTAAAAAAACAGGAAGAATGTGTTAATGATGTCAACCGCTCGAAAAATGGCACTTGGGATATTGGAGAAAGTATTACATCTGGAGAACTCATAACAAGAAGTTTTATTTGGGCCCAGTGGGACGCAGATAATCAGACCCTTTATCACATTCATTTCAAACCGAAAATTAAAAGTGTGATAGATGAAGGAAACGATAAGGAATTGAGTCCAACTTTGTCAGCATTACAATTCCATGAGAGCGGACCTACAGAAACAGTAGTATGTAAAAGTTTTTTAACTCTAAGTTTATAATTCCATTTGATCCACATTTGATCCAAAACATTTTTTAAAATACAAGAGCTTTTCAGTTCACATGATTTCAGTTCTCAGATGATCACAGTTCTAAAAATTTTTACGAATGTTTTGGAGACTTAGATATTAATTATTTTTAATATAAATATACATTTATATTTTTAATTTATGATATACATACATATGTACAGAGTACAAAACAGTTTATATTTAAACAACAGTAAAGTTATATTTTGAATATTGGAAATTATTGGTTTGGCCAATTTTTATTGTTTGATGCGACTAAATACTTTTAGTTAAAAATTCAAAATTTTATTTTGGTTTAGAAACGTTTATAATTTAAGTTTATGTTACAGAGATTCTGAAGTTTTATATTAGTTGTATTTTGCGTTATATGAATAAAAGTTTTATCCTTGGTTTTGAATTTCAAGTCTTTATTTAACTTACAAACATTTATATGCGGATGTTGTTGTCTGAGGAGTGAAAGATTTGGGTTGAATACTATTAACTGAAAAAAATATGTTTTCAGTGCGACCAATATACGACAAGAAACTCACTCTTATCGGTTTAAAAAAGTTTGTCCTAAATCTATTTGTTGCTTTGCATTTCATGATTTTGATATAATCATAATAATTCAGTAATTAGCGTTCAAAATGTCCTTTGTAATATTTTTATTTTGTAAATTTTCGTTATAGTTAAACATACCATTAAATCTGCCAAAACTGCCTAAGCGGTTTTTCAATTGCGAAAATGAATACGAGGATGACTGCGTACCATTACGTGTTCACGATTCTTCTATAAATCTTATGATCCTCACTGAGGAGAGTGGTATGTTGTTCGTTTGCCATCATTACTTATACCAGCCTTTTAGCCCAAAGGATGTGGACGAACAAAGCTCCTCAAATATCGGAACAAAGGAACAGATACAGATACACTTTGCTTATTCGGTTACAATTCTGCACCATGGCTGTGTTATTCATTGCGTTATACCCGGGATACCGTTGGAGAAGGCTAAACGCATGAAACCGACGTTTGCGATGTATGGCTCTCATCACGTGCTCGTTTTCCAACCCGATCTTTTCTCACATTTATTGGACATCGGACTCTCTCATGAGCCCTGTTGCCACATCGCGTGTCCCGCCCACAACCGCACCCCATTAACACAACTTATTTCCTGCCCCAAATGGGGACTGCTGGCCTACGACACTGCAACATTAGATTTAGTTTCGCTTAAAATACCGAAATCTCATTTGATAAACGCTTTCCGGAATGACGTGTCTGTGGCTAACCGCCTTAGCCTCGTGCACTACTTTCTTGTCCACTCGACAGAGACTGATGCTCTTGTGGATCTTTTGAATATTATAAATGAGCGGCCGTTTAATTTAGATACAGTAGCAGTTCTGAAAGAGATGCTAATCGCGGGTAGCTACACCGCAACAATCAAAGAACTACCTGCAGACGCCTTAAAGTTCGTGCGTTATCTGCCTTTCACAACCTCGCCGACTACAAAGCCAATTCAAGCCAAAATAGCCAATATTGACGTGGGCATATCACATGAGAAGATATGGAATACCTCCATGATGCTTTTATCAGCGCAGCAAAGACTATCGCCATATCAAATTGACTTCTGGACACGGCTGTGGGAAAAACTCAATGAGATCGATCAAAAGGAAAATAAGCGCTTCGAAGCAGACAAAGTAGTTAAGAAACTTATGTTTTCATTATCTTGCTATCAACCTGAGGCGTTATCTCGCTGCACTACACCACTATCACCCGCCAGAATATTTAAAACCCAAAGTTTCAATGATCCATCAACGTCTTCTCTACAATGGAATTGCAGCGGTGGGCTGCCTTTCGTAGAGCTGGAATCGAGCACAGCCACTAAACAAGAACATGTTATTTCAGTGGTAAATGTGATACTATTTACAGTCGTACATTTACATATATCATTATCTGTTTTTGCCTTAGAACAAGCGTGAGCTTAGTGTCCACTTAGTGAAGCACACAATTCAGCATAACACCGGATTTCGCTGGCTCAAAGACGCTTTCCTTGAACGATCACAAACGCCCACTTACATCAATATTATTGCATCAACTTATGTCAAAGCTCAACTGGAATTATCGAGAACACTGTGTTCTTTAATTTGTTCTACTGTAGGCCTAGATCCACACACCGAGACGGCCTGCGGATTTCAACTTATGTGTGAAACCTTGTGTTTTAATAGAACTTTAGCACAGTTGTTAACCCAATATTTATCCCTACAGCAATCAAATGAACAGCGACCAAGCGTATTCATTGTTTCTTATATTAGAGCGCTACTGTTTGGCAGTTGATTCCGTAGCATTTCCGATTCCACAAGGCTTCGCTTCGTTCTTCACCTATCTGGGCTACCGGACCCTTTCATTTGAATTATTTCTACAGTACATTGAAAATCATGTGTTCGAATTGAATTTTGATGTCGTGAAAGCTATACTGAATGGTACATATTCCGAAAAAGTTATTTAATTAAGTTCTTAAAATACTACAATTCTTAATGGCAAATGTTCTTTTAGACATTAATGACACAAAATCCGGAATAGAAAAGAAATTTGTGCTACTTTCTGCTTTGCCAAAGTCGCGGTCACAGCGTTTGCTGAAAAGTTGGAATCATTCTGAAGCTCTATTGAAAGCTGGGCGCGAACATGCCGCAAGCGTTTTAGCTGGTAATCCAGTACAACAACAACGTTCAGAGGCTTATACTCAATTTCATCCGGGCTCCAAAGCAGGTAAAAACGGAATTCTGAATTTTATCTGAATCCTTAAAATCTTGTTCTCAAATTCTACCCTCCAAATATGTTACTTTAAGCCCTTATAACGGTTATTGGTCAGTTAAAATGAAATTTAAAATTCTTTCATTTATTTATAGGTGCTGATAAACTGTCTCCACTGGATTCCTTTTTGAATCTATTGACGGCTAAAGCTAATTTGAATGAATTGGACTTCAATTTGCTAATTGAAACCACTGTTGTATCAATAAATAAATTGCGTAAATAAACGAGTCTTTCAAAGTGATGTCTTTGTTTTCGGTCTTACAATCTTTACGCTCTTACAGTCTTTAATAATTACAAAACTATGCTAATTACAAAACGTTTAGTTGGTGAAACACTTCTTTATCATACCCCTTAAAAAATGTATTCAAATTTAAAAAATGTTAATATGTATAATGGAAACGGAAAAAGTACTAGCGAATGCTTGTTATTAAAAAAACCGGTTTTTAAATAATCAAGAAAAAATATAAACTAAAGTACAAAGCGATTTCTTTACACTTGTGCATTTGTAGATTTTTCGCCGGTTTAACAAAAGAATTAGTTTTAAAAAATGAACTAAATAGAGCAAGTTGCTTATTCTAGAAAATAAGAACCAATATTTTCTAAAATTTCCGCCCCGTCCTAATTTCTAAATAATTCTTATATGTATTCTAAAATTTGTTTGCTTATTTAGAAAATAAAAGAACCAAAAGTTTAAAGTTTAAAATAAATTTCTTTATTAAACAGCGCCGTTAAAAATTGTATGGATATAAAAAAATTGTATGGAAAAATCGTTTGTGTCAATTATCAAACAAGCAAATGTGTACGGGTAGGATCTAATTCTAATTTGACATACTTGCTTTTCTTGTGTTTACTGTTTAAACACGGGAATTTTGAAAAAAAAATCACAAAAATTTTTTCTTTGGCTGCAATTGTGTTTAATCCTTTAACGCTGCATTCAGACAGAACACGTTTATCGCTAGTAGGACATCTGGAAAATTTTCACAACGCATCGCGACGCGTAAATCTTTTTCGCAGCGACTGTGAACAACGCGCGATTATGGGATTTCTGTGTATTTCAACCGGGCGTAAGCATCGCCCCGCAGCGAGTAGTGTCAAGGCTCAGTTTCATACACTCCGTTTGCGTGCGTATCAGAAATCTTACGCAAGATAAGTTGAAATATATGTAAACATATGGGATGAGTTTCATAGAGTCCGTGCGTTTACAACAACAGTTGTTATAGTTGTAATAGATTTCTGACGGATACGCACGCAAACGTAGGGGGTTATTCCTGAACGCCCGGGCCTTTAACTCCCATGAATTCTTCTCAATTATGCTTTGTTATTTTCGCTGAACAGATGCTTGGCTTTCTGAAAAAGAAGAACAAGCAAGCGAGTCCCGATTTTACGTATGTTGTTGGTTTTCTTACATGCTTTTCAGGTCTGTAGATGAAAACATACGAATTTCAACCACTTTTAGAACCTGATGTGATGCGTCTCTCACATGTCATACAAGGCCCATCGCAAAACCATGCGTCTGCACACAACTATCCAAAAATTTGTGCATTATTTTTCTAAATTCTTATAAAAACACATTTAGATACACTTTATTACTTCAATTTGCATTTCTATCTAATGTATTTTGCAAAATATGCACAAAATATTATGAAAAAAGAATTTAACCCAAATTGCGCACCACCAAAAAAAATGCTTCAAGGCACGTTTTTGTTTACAGGCGGCCATTTTTTCACCAACAACAATCTTCGACATTATCTCTGATCACTTTATCTCTTTTCCACGCGTTTATTTATAGCCATGAACACAGCCGAAACAAAGTTCCACTGAAGTCTCTTTTCTACACCTAGGTTTCTGTATACCAGCTAACATAGCTGATAAGACATGTCAGCAAACCGATGTTACCAGATACCACTAAAGCGAATTTTCGCTGCAAAATCTTTACATTTTTAAAAATTACTTAAAGAAATATGTAAAATACTTCAAGCTTGGTAACAATGTTTCGTCTGAGTTGGTATAGTGAAATACAACAAATGACAGACAAAGAAAAATAAACAAAAATCCTTACGTAGAATCGTCCCATACCCTCAAAATATGTATGTTTTGACTGATGGGACGCGCCAGTCACTCCCGGGCCTTCAAGGCCCGGGCGTTCAGGAATAACCCCCGTAGTCTATGAAATTGAGCCCTCAACCGTATATACTTTTGCAATCTATTACAATTAACAATGTGTTCTTTTGTATAACACATCTCTACCAATATTCCACATCCCTAATTTAGCTAACCACGTTAATGATTGTTTTGTTATTAAATCGGAAATGGGTTTCTAGATATATTTGTATAAACGAAACTGCCTGAAACTGGTGGCAAGATGCCGGATAAACTTTTCACAATGGTCCAAAAAATATTGTAAGTGGCAAAAATTTTACATTATAAAAGCGAATGACCGCAGGCATAATTGCACGATTTGTAGTTAGTTCTGTTGTAGGCAATATGAACAAAGGAATGTATGACAAAGATTCTGAAACAAGTAGAGGAACCAAACGAGTAAATAATGTTTCTCCAGTCTTTCATTTTATGTGGCGTGGAATAAAGAAATTGCGACTTTTTGCTCAAAAGTTATATACGTCTAAAGTAAATTTTGCAATCATTTGAAGTAATATATCTCCAAAACCAAAGAAGATCTCAACACAGCCTGTTGTATGACATTGTTGTAAAAATTCTATATTCTACTATTATGCATTATCTTTAAAAATGAAGGATCTATTAAGATACTTCCATTCATTAAAATTAAGAAACTGTCCTTAAAAGTTTGGCCGGTATTTTTACATACAGTGGAACCTCGTTACATTTGAACGAGCATAATTCGATCCAGATTCTTAATCGTAATACGAAATACGCGTTATGAGAAACAATTTTTCCCATATAAATCAATGTAGAATCCGAGAATGCGTTCCAAAGTTTTTATATGAAACTGTTATTTATTTCAAATTATGCATAAATTCAAGTCATTCTTATCCTTTCTTCGAACCGAAGAAACCTGGAATGTGACTTGATTTAATTACATCATTTATTGTTTATGAATTTATGACACATTCAAAATTTCTTGAAAATCTGACGCCGCATTGTCGTTGATCTAATTTGTAGAGCACATAGTCACCGCTTTAGTATGGTGATGTTTTTCGACGAACGATGCCACAGTTTTCCAACCTTTAAGAATTTCTTTTATAGAGCCAGAAGATTGCTGCTCGTCCTTGAGCACTGACAAACTCTCCTCTGCAATTTTTTGCTATGAAACACACTGCAATTCTGCAAGCTCTTCGATGGTCAGCTCTTGGTGGTCTTGTTCCACAAGCTTTTTAATATCATTGTTATCCATCTCCAATCCCATAATATTGGCTAATACAAACCATAAAAAATGTATCTCTTGTTTCAAGAAAATTTTTCATTTTTAATTTTAGAGCCATGATGGCGTTCTTAGAATCATCAAGCATATCCTTGGATATAGATTCCACTATATATCATCAAAAACAGGATACGATATCATCATCTTTATCCTACAGTCAACACGACACTATAAGTAATCGACTAATATTGCAATGGATTCGCTCTTATTATCAGATGAGTTGTTCTGGGACGGCAAAATGGAACTTTTGTCGCCCCTCAACACTAACGTTTTTCTGATCAATGGCACCACAACAATTATAAATAATACCAATCACTTCTTAGAGGATAGCTTTTTAAATGGTAAGTACTAAAGTTAAGTGTTTTAGTTTCATTACATTTTTATTATTGGGTACACATACATACACATACACATACGAAATTGGGTACACATACATACATAAGAATTAATAAGGAATAAAGCAATATACATATATTAATTTAAATCTGATTATAAATTATAATTAATTAAAGCACCAAGGAATAAATCACGACACAATTACAATATTGTAAATTTCGAACATATTTTAAGTATGCGAAAGTAAATTCTTTACATACCTCCTCCTGTGTACAGGACACCTCCTCGGACGTTGGATTGTGAAGATATTTTTGATTCGTATTAAGATAAATTATTCGGGTAGCAATTATACCACCTCTGATATATTTTAAGTGATCTTAATTGGTGGATGTCTTTTAAAGAGATCTTGCCATAGAGTCAAAGAATTCTTTACTGTACGTAATTCTATACTGTAATTATTAGAAAGATCTTCTAAGTAATGGTTCGGTGCTTCTTTACTGAGTAAGGTCCGATTTTACAATATTCGGTTAAGTTTACTGCTAACTGGCAGATAGTTAACCGCAGTCGGTTAAGAGCTTATCTGCCGTTTAAGAAATTCTGTTTTCACCAACCTCTGGTTAAGGTTACCTCATTGCTGCCAACTGATCGGTAATCTGCATACTGCACTTAATAAATACATATATCTGTAAATGTTATTTTGAAAAGAAATTTTTATATACAGTTTTTGCTGAAAACAAAAACAAATTCGATTCTGCATGTTAACAAGGATTTGTTACGGAGTTGTTGTTAATGATGTTGTTAAGTTGAGTTAATTTTGGTATCCTAAAAAAGCCACAGGCTTTCTTAACACAAAAGCTTTACAAATTCTGCGTTACAAGCGACAGCTGTCACGCTTGGCAAACAAAACAATGGAATCAGCAGAGCAGTAAGTATTATTTAATAATAATTTTTTACATGTGTGTATTAGGTACATACTCGTATACCTAAAACCGTAAAAAAATTAAATTATATATTATTTATATTTCTTATAAATAATGTATTTTTTTTAAAAGGATCCTCCGCCGCGGGGTCGGCTTCGCCACTAGTCCTAAAGGCCGACTTTCCATATGTCGAGTCCCCAAGACGTCATAGATATTGTCCTCAGAATCATGGACAGGCGAGATGGTAGAGAATAGCAAGAAATTCACGCTCAAGCTTCAAATTTAGTGACCCCCGCTAAAATAATAGAGAATTTACAAGGAAATTAAAATTGAAAAAAAAATGTTTTGGTTGTTTCTAGTTAGTATTTACCATTCAATAAAAAGATAATTCCAATCAATAAAAATTATTCATTATAATTTTACTATTACAAGACCTCTTATGTCTTGTTGTTAAGATCCATGTACAAAGCAGTACAAAGTACAGTCGCCCTTCCAATGGCAACGAAGTGCTTTGTTTATCGTAAAGTTTTACTTGTTCCACAAAGTTTCGGAACAAGGATTTTCCAAGTCTGAAATTCCTTACAAACTCAATTTCTGTCAACGAAACTGAATCGCTGTTATCCTGCATGCATTTTGCAAAACGCCGTTTTTTGGTTTTTTTTTATCTTCACAAATAAAAAAAATGAGGAAATTCTTCCGTTTTATGGATATTTGCCTAATTTAACAGTTGCGCTTATAATCTGCATAAAAGAGAGGATAAAGCGGCATATTTTGTTCTAGAATGAAAAACTGATTAGGATTTGTACATATAAGATTTAATTTTACTTCAAATTATCAATAACACAATTCTGGATGCAGCACGAAAGCGAAATATGCAACCATCACTGCTATCAGTTCAAACGACAACAGCTTCTGCTTCTGCTTCTTTATATAAAAACAAGTCTCGTTCAATATGAGAAAACCAGAGCGCGATCTATACGTGCTTGTTCGTTTGGTGATCTTTTATTACTTGTTCTTCGCACCCAAACGGTTTAACTTAAGCCTGTTTCTTAGCAGCAGTTAATTCAATTAATTCAGTTTGCCTTTTCCGGTTATTTGACCAGCGTTTGAACCTACATATAAATAAATATGTAAAAGTCCTATTCGACGATCGCGCAGTTATAGACTTGTATTCGTTGCAGAAAGCACTCACTGTACAACCAACGTTAACGATAAGAGATTGTTGTACTGAATTCGAAAAACTTTGAAAAATGCTTAAGTTATTGGAGTGTCTTCGTCTTTGTCTTGCTTTGGTGAAAAATAAAGATTAGGAATATTTCCATAGTATTTCAGATTCAGTTTCATTTTCGATCATGACGTAAACAGTTTCTAATGCATTGAAGAATTGCTAATTATGATATTAATATTCTGGAATATTTTAAATAAGATTTAATTTGTGACGTACTTAAAACATTTCGTGCTGAAGGCTTAATTGTGAGCATGAGATCATATCGTGGATACCGTTATACATGGAATTATGAAATTGTGTTCAATTCGCAAAAGTTGGTGAAACGGCGTTAGATTTGGAGCAGCCTAAGCGTTATTGATAATAAATAACAACGCAGATAATAGCAGCAGCAGCATACCACAAAAGTAACCCGAAAGTCGCCCGTGTTATCTTTCGTGCAAAGCTATTCTCATTACATTTGACCCTCTGCCCCGCTTAAACTCTTGTTTTCTTCTTCAAGCAAAGAAGCATATCATATCTTCTGATAAACTATCCAAAATAAACTTTCAGTAAATAAACATACTTAATTTTGCGTTGCGATCTTTATTAAGAACATTTGTTTTTTTACAACTTTGTATTATTGTCCAATAATGGTTTTTTATACATACATATGTACCCTTTAATTTCCGACTTAATTAAGTGCTAAAGCCCCATAAACAACTTACTAACCTTGTGTATATGTAAACAGACCGGAGTAGTTTAGGCTTTGTCTTTCACTTTACTTACTTTATGAACATTATTTTTTCCGCACCTTACTTTTAATTTGCTGCCAATATGAAAGCGCATACCGTACACGGTTAGTATTTCTCATCAAACTATTGTAATATTAATAGCATTTTTTCTTTTAGTTTATATAAAAGCTATACTATAAAGCCACTAATGCTTAGCTGTTTTTTCTTTAAATAAGCTAAAATTTAAACAATAAATAATATGCATCTTGCAATAAATACGATACATGAAGAAGGTTAGGTTAAGAAGCGCGGTTTAGGTTAATATATTTAGTAAGTAAAAAGAGTTGATTTCGGCTGAGTTTCCACATGTAAGCGATTTATGAATTGAGCCGTTATTTTTGAAAGTTTACTTTTGAAAAAAAATTAGTTAATGAATGGTAAGATATAGGTACACACTTTTAATGATTATAATCTTATACGGCGTATGATTTCTTGATAAAGTACTCAAAAGTATTTTAGCTATTAAATGTTATCGTAAAAACTTTTTTTGAAAGTGGAATAACGGTCCATTCCTACCTAATTATCATACTTAAAACAACTTTCTAATTGCAATTATTTTTCATTACTGCAAATTCAGCGTGCGTTGCCCTTTAGCAGATATTAGCTGGCGCCTTAGTCATTTATTCATTCTTCAAAATAATAGAGATTTTGAAGTTGTGGAAACGGCATTCAAGAAAAGGGATCACTTATAACCTGATAACCTTTTGTCAAAAAAATAGCTTAACTTTGAAATGGAAAGAGCAGATTTTGTTGCAACCAAATCTCTAGAAGAGGCAATATCAAAGAGGGAAAAAAGAAATAGATTTAAAAGAGATAAACTGCACAAAATTTTTTACAAAACTAATATGGACGAAGATGCTCTTCTTCAAAATCACTTCTTTATTAGTTTTTTTTTAATACAAGTGATAAGTTCAAGAAACTTGATTACTTATGTACTTATAGTACATATCTTTATTTTATTATTATTTTCTACATTAAAAAATCCATTTTTGTAAAGCTAATATCTACAAAATATAGACTTAAATTTTGTCGGGTTTTCATTTTATATATGCTATTTTTTAAAGTGATCCATTTTGATCTTTAAAAAGCGTTTATTTTCTTTTACAGTATTAATATTAATTATTGCATAATAAAATTTAACAGGTTAATAATGTTGAAAACATAATATGATTAAAATGCAAACCCTTAAACATCTCGATATATAAAAAAATATACTTTTAAAAAAAAACACGACTCAATTGTAAATAATAAGCGATTTCGGTGAAAATGTCTACCCTTTTCTGTTCGCATTTAAAATTCTCACTCTCTTTAAACTTCAAATTTTCGCTTCTTTTAAATATGGTTTTCTATTTTCACTGCTTTGATTTAAACGATTTGGTACAATGAACTCGCCATCACCATAAACTCAAAAGTAATCCTTCAGGCGTGCCTTTAATTTCATTTTCATTTAACATATTCATTACGTGTAACCTAGAAGCCTACTAGGCCAATTAACTAGACTTGTTACTTGTGGAAAACTACGAGCGATTAATTTATTAAACTCCGTATTTTAAAAATCAATTACGAATTCTATTTATTCCGTTGGTGCAATGTGAACCGAACCCCCCCTTTTCCAAAATGGAGATTTTGTTTACACTATAAAAATTTCTGTTATTGTAATATTTTTTTAAACAGAATTTCTTCTAACCAGTTATAAGAGATATAAGAAATTATGAATTAATTACAAACAATTATAATCCTTGAACTCGGATTAGCTTATAATATCAGCAAAGCGAAAACAAATTCATATACCTAAGAAACTCGACTGTTGGTGCTGAAGATGCACAAAATTGTATAAAATAGAAAACATCCGAAGCTAAGTTTTGCTTGAGTAAATTAATAAATGATGATTTAGTTTTACATCCTTTTTCTCGAAATCTCTAAAGATAGATTGTAGAGTACTTTTACTTATTATATCGTATAATCAGGTATATTTCGAGCATACCTCAGTATCAATCAATACTATACGACGAGTAAACTTTTATAACAGACTCTTTCACAAGTGAAAAACTGAAATATTCTTCTCTTCTCAGAATCCTGGGATTCCAAAACAGGCACTCCTCCATCACTTCTACACAACATTTTCGTTAGCGACAATGACTTCATCCTTCCCTTTCCGAGCGCCGCCAACGGGGAGTTTCCCATGGACATCAAGATTACAGACACCACAGATTTGCACAAAAATATTTTAACACAATTAACTCCACCGCAATCTCCGCCACGTTCCTCTCCTTCGGCTAAAGACTCTTCTCACCAATCTCTTAACGTACGTAACACTATTTTGGCTTAATTTTATTTTAAGCAGAAACATTTTGTGTGTTAAATGTTTTCGTTATTTTTCTCAGTTCAACGATGCCTCTTCTTACACACTAGCTGTTTCCCCGACGTGCTCCAATTTATCGCACGTTTCAAAAGAATCTGACTCCGAACACTTCGCTGACAATATCTGGAATGGAAATAATTCATCTGAATCTCTGTCATCATTTTCGCAAATGGTTGATGAAATTGTCAGCACACGCGCCAAGGAACTAAATGATTATTCCGATTCAATTTCACTACTTTTACCTCCGGTGCTGTCGCTACTCGATAATTCGTATTTGTCCAATTCGGTTTCGACGACGTCATCAACTAGCTGCTCTCCAGTTCACGTCATTGAAAATTGCAGTGATACAAGCTCTCCGATTCCAACTTCCAAGAAGTGTACACGAGTTTACGAAAGGCGTACAGAAGACCGCAGAGTTCGAAAAAAGGAGCAAAATAAGAATGCTGCCACGCGCTATCGTCTGAAAAAAAAACAAGAGATGGAATACGTTCTCAGCGAGGAACAGATACTCTCCAATCGCAATTTGGAATTAAAAAAAGAATTAGCTGATCGCAAACGGGAAGCTAAATATTTAAAAGGCTTGATTTGTGAGTTCTACAAAAGTAAAAAGTAATTGGTTTTTAGTTTACAGCGTGTTGAATATTTTCTACTTCTGCTAAATAATATTTCTTAACTACCTGGCGCCAAAGCATTCATTGTGAGCTTCACTTATTTTTTCGCTTATTTCATTTAATCTTTTTTATTATATAATTATAATATTTAATTCATTCTGGACCTTCATTTAATAAAAACAATTACTGACAGTAACAATTATTGAAGTATTCTTAGTTATTGGTGTGTATGGAGTACAAAGTACTTTTGGGATGATGTCAAATTCAAATGTAAAAGAAGAAACAAAGAAGGAAATAATCCGCCTGCAACGTTAATGGCACCTTTTTCCAAATTCAGTCGCTAGGTGTAAGGATTTTTGGGAAAACCGGTGGGGGGGCGTTAGGGATTTTTGGGGCAAAAATTCCTACAAACTTCATTATTACCAGGGTTGGTATTCGACAAGAATTTTTTGATTTTGTATGTAGTCTACGTCGAAAACTGTATGTAGAGTACTTATCTACATGTCGAAAACCTCAACCTTGTCGAAAACTCTTAAACAGTCAAGAACTTAAAGACTGACTCATTCAAATATCGTTTTTTTACTCACGTGAATTATAGAATCTATCGACATACACGTTCTCCAGCTTGTTTATGTTATATATCGATAAGATGCTCGAATATACATATACATCTCTTCTCTTTCTCTTGGTTCTTCTAATACATTTTTCTCGCGCCTTATGAATGTATGTAAGAGCGCAAGTAGAAATATAATTATAAAAGAATAATAGAGAAAGAGTCTGATGACATCGAAATAAGTGACGATCAAGACTCAGCACTTTGAATGAATAAAATTCACTGTCATTCCATAAACGTTCCATTTTTTCACAAAAAAATGACTGGACTCAAAAATAAAATTAAAATTCATGTATTTTTCATCGAAAAATCTTTGCAGCGTTCGTTTCTTATTGTTATTGATAAATTTTTGCTAATTGGTAAATTTTTCAGAGTTTTCGACAATTTTGTATAATCTACTCCAATTTGGTTTGGTAGTCTACCTTAGGTATTCGTAATGTTGAAAACGTCGAAAACTCTATAAAGTATTCGACATGACAACCCAGATTATTACTGCTGTACAAAATTTTAATTTCGAGCACACGCTCTTTCGGTACATGATAATTAATGTCAAGTTCTTATGTATGTACATAATTAAAAAGATGGGGCTGATGGCCGACTATAAATTAAATACTCGTATAATAATTTTTGACCTAACATCATTGGTTTACTTAACAAAAGCCCTTAACATAATACAGTATACCATATACAGAACTTCCGCTATATATATTTTTATAACTGCCGCTGTAAAAATATTTACTACGAGGGTTGCCTTTCGGGATATATAGAAATTTATTTCGGGAATAAAAAAAAACAAAAATTAATCATCGTTAATGGCTTTATTGTTTTTCAAACTATTCTCCTGTTTTTTGATACAAAATTGCTACACTTTTGCTTGCGCTTGAACCGATTTTCGAAGCACTTTTTCCAGCACTTTCCCACTTTTGACTTGATCCGATTGTCAAATTAAGTGGAATCCAACATTTTTTCTGATAGCCAAATGTTTATGCAATATTGAATGTATGCTGGTTTCGCTAATGTCCAAGGATGCCTCTATCTCACGATATGTCACATGACGATATTGCAATATCAGTTCAATTTCAAGTAAAATTTCATCATCATGAACAAGAGCTCTGGCATGTCTCTAGCTTTTATAGTAAATGTCAAAAATTAAGTGAGTTATAAAATTAAAATTTATTTTAAACTATTATTCCTTAATGCATTATCACCCTTTTCCATTATCTATTCGACATTAATGCGAAGCTAGCACTTCTAAGAGCAAATTCTTATTTATTTAAAACAATTTTTAAAGAAGCTCCGAAGCTCCAATTTCTCGTTATAATGTGTAGATCCATTGATATATGTGTACTCAAAGCGAAAGTGAGAATGTTGATTTTTACTTTTCTGAGTTTATTTTTGCTCTGAGTACAAAATAAGCTAAAATTTTCAAAACGCCTATGATGATGCAAAGAGCAACAAGGTCCAACCAAAATCTATCGCCGCTCATTGTAATCTCTTCAAGGAACTTCTTTGGGTATCTAATTAAATTAAATGTGCTTTAACACATTACTTAAAATAGATGCGAAGAATCAGATACCTATAATGACAGTAAGCTGCTCCATTGCAGTCCAGGACACCGCGATTTTCTCCATAAATTGCGCCGACGAAGCCTTCCAATTCGTATCGAAGATAAGATATATAACTGCCCCATTTCAGATAACTTGGTAAGTCTTTCAGCGTTACGCCGAAACCGGCAAACATCATCATTGGTATCGTGAGTACTGGAGCCAGAAATGTTCCATTCTGTTATGCGTAATCAATGAAAATATTTAATTCCATACGGATTATTTTGTTTGGCGTTGAATAAAATTCAATAATATTTGAATTGTAAAATTTTTTTTCTAATTAAAGAAAATTCTTTGTTTTGAAAGCGTATAAGTCTACGTCCTGATTAAATAGAATTAATTTAAGTAATAGTTTGTAAAAGCCCGCTCTAATTTATGTCAGAAATTAAACACAATTTCTTCAAAATCTGTATGATTTTATAAAAAAAAAAATTTGCATGAAGACATAATTATACAGCGTTTAAAATGCAAACCCGTAAATAGTTCGAAATTAGAAAAGGAGGTCTTTTAACTTCCAAGCTGGTAATTTTGCGGTTCATTCTCTCTGTGCAGTGCACGTAACTTTGTGTCTTTCTTACCACAACATCAAACCAAGCTCCAATTATCAACCCAAAACTTTGGCCAACGAATACAGACAACATACTGATGGAAAAGAACATCCAGAAGCGAAACCACTCCATGGGCTGGTAACTCCACAGATAGATGATAATACTAAAAACCGAACTGCCAAAAATCTAAGAAATGTATAAGATGCGTTATTGGCAGTGATTACATGCCATCACTCATCACTCACTGAAATGGGCAAGTCCAAGAGCGTGATGGACGTGTAGTAAGCTTTGAGTGAATACCATCGATTAAAGTGTTCCTTTAATAATATCGTCATCTCGGTGGGAACTGTTAAGAGAGTTGTTATACATTCGCAAATTCATTGAAAATGGAAGAAAACCTTAAGTCTTACACGTTAAAACTGTTAGCATCATGGTCGTCATGGAGTGATGAATTAGAATTGCAAATAGTAGATTGTAATTGTCGAGGACTCGCGAGCCCTCCTTTCCGGAATTGGCATATAACGAACCCAAAATAATCGCAACAAATATATTCACAGCAATGCGCAAGTGTGTCAAGGTGGTATCACGCTTGATTTTGGTCAGTCCGCGTTGCAGCAGCACGGCCAACTGATACGAGTACGTAGTGTCCTCTAAAACAAAATCCTTCGATTGCTTTGATATGCGATATTTACGCATTAAAGCTTCAGACTTGGCCAAAGTATTCGCATTGTGCAGCCACTTCAGGCACTTTCCATTTTGCGCAGCGTCTTTAAGCAGATCAACTTTATCTTTGCCGTATTCGCCACAGGCCAATTCGATAACTGAAAGTATTTGTTGCATACAAAATATGAAAGCAGAACACCTCCCTTGAGTAGCCTTATACTAACTGTAGTCTGCAGGATTATGGTACACTGGGCATGGTAGGTTTACCACTTTAAGGAATGTTACCAATTCTTTGGCACTGCCTTGGTATATACAGTTGCCCATTGAGAGAATATAGACTTGATCAAATATTTGGAACATTTTCGCGGTGGGCTGATGTATGGTGCAGATTATGGTTCTGCCTTCTGTTGCCAATTTCTTCAAGAGTTCCAATACCTTGGAGCAGGAACTGCTATCTAATCCTCTAAAAAAATATTTGCATGGTCTAGCTAATGAAGTCTATCGTTATATACGAGGAGTACATACGTCGTTGGCTCATCCAAAAACATTACAGTCGGATTGCTGAGCAGTTCCATAGCAATAGAGAGCCTCTTCTTCTGCCCTCCAGAAAGCTGCTTAGTGATTGTGTTCTCATGCTCATAAAGGCCCAGCAGCAGAAGTATGTCTTCGATCTGATTAAACAAAGTAAAGTAAAATAATAAACCACTAAAGGTTAACTTTTCACTACACTTACTCTTCTCTCTCTTTCTTCTTTGCCGACTTTTTTGCCCAATTTTAATTCTGCAGCTATGTACATATTCTCACTTACAGTCAAGAGAGTTTGTAGTCTGTCCTGTTGTGTGATATAGCAGGACATTCTTCGGAATGCAGCTGAAATGTTTTATATTTGATATGAGGCACCTGAAAGGTTTCGCTTGCTACTCACTTAGATCTCGCCTCCTTCCGTTTAATAGCACTGACCCACTTACTCCAGTGGTTTTAAATCCCGAAAGTGCATCCAAAAGTGAAGACTTCCCCGCCCCCGATGGGCCCATAATTGCGATCAATTCATTGCCCGGAAATTTTCCACAAATCGTGTGTAAAATTTCCTTTGAGCCTGAGATCAAAGAGAAAAAAGAGACCATGTACTATATATAAAGGGTCTATCAACAGGAAGTGTAATTTTAAATTTGTTATGATTTTTTGCTATTTCAATTCATTGGGCGAATGTGTAACGATCGATATTTGAATACCTTCTGATTTTTACTTCTCAAATGACCTCACACTGACAGTTAAAAGTTGAGAGTTGAAAAATGACGCGAAATTTAAAAATATACCTTTCGTGGAAACACCCTATACTATGTACTATTTATGTATGTACCTTTTCGGAATCCTAAATTAACATTCAGTGAAAGATCCTTAAATTCGATATCGACCGATTCTGTCTTATGAAGTTTGAAAAAGTTGTCATCATAGCCTCCACTGTCAACGCATTCCAACCCATTTTGCGCGTTATGCGATAGCTTATCACACTGTTGTTGTTGTTCTTCATCGAATTGTTCAGTTAGACTATAATCCTTGCTTTTTTTTGATATGACATTATTTAAGAGTGAGCCTGCAGATGTAGAAGATGAATCACGTGAAGGCTTCATTGTTTCAATAACCATCGCCTTCCAATTTTGAGCTTGAATCACTTAAACTCACACACAACTAATCTGAAAGGAAACAGAGTTTACTGAAATACATTTTTTTTAACCTTTTTGACAATTTTTTTTAAGTATTAATTTGACCTATTTTAGACATTACAATATGTTTTTCAACGGCCAAGAGTTTTTTATTTTTTTTTAAACCACAAATTTATTATTAATTTCTTCGAAAACCATCGGAGCTCATTGTGAAGAGAACATAAAATAAATAGATTTCAACTTTCCATGAAGGTACTCATAATATCGCTGCTTAAATTTTTTTTTCATTTTTGTCATATCATTATTCACAAATAATATAGTTTTTCCAGCTTATATGAATACCAGTGATGTCCGCCGTAGGTCTTCGAACCTTTGGAATCTTACACTGAAAAATGCTCAGCCAGTCTTTTATTCCAATTCACCAACAAGAACTACATACGTTTCAAACTCACTTACAAACCTACATATATCCGGAACTATTTAGAGGTAATGTGCAGGAAGTTTCCTTCCCTTTAAGGGCTTTGCCGTATGAGCGAAACTGAGTCTATTCGCACAAGATTTAATAGTTGTAATAACATGCCTTAACTGTGTACTTAATACTTTAATATTTCCTGTTTGAGATGCCCTTTTTCAATGAGGGCTTATAGCGTTGGCACAATTGTTGTATGAGCTTTACAAATTTGATGGCTAAAAATATCAAACAAGTTTCAAGAATCGTAATAAATTCCAAACAACTCACATTGAATTTTGCTGGTGTTGATAACAATAGCAACAGCAACGATTGGCAGCCAACCTTTTAGAGCAGAAGTTCTTACTGGTTTGTTATTATTTTTGCTAAGTTGCGCGTAACCCAATCAATATACTCGTAACTGAAAGTCAAAAGTCCAGACTTATCTGAACAGGCATCGAACTCTGAGCCAACAAAAACAAAATACGTATATTATTAAATAATTTATATTTGTATCGATTGGAAGGGAACGTCTTTCAACGAAATCTATACAATTTGTTTACATACATAAGAACAGATAGTAGAAAGTATTAAGTATATTTCATATACATAGATCAAGGTTCTAGAGCAAACAACAGTGTTGTTTATGATTATTATTATTAAAAACTATTTATTCGGATGTATTGAAGGAACCTTTAAAAAATAAACTGAGAAATGCACTGAAAAGCAGTGCAACTCAATAGAAAAACGAGGTTTGTTTGCCATACTATTCGCTTAACTCCTAAATACAATGCTTAAATATAATAGAGAAAAAAATTGCCAAAAAGAAAAAAGTAACTTCTTAAATTGAAGCAAAATTGCGGACTAAAAGTTAAAGAAATTGATGGAAATTGATTTCAAAGCGGAAAGCATACGTATTGTGGGCTTTACTGTTATACAAATTCTTTTAATATTTTGACCCATTTTAAATATTTTTCCTTCGCCTATATTTCCCCCTTCACATATTAAAAAAATTGTAGCTGCATAAAGACGACATATCGCCGTACGTAAAAATTAAATACAATACGATTCAAGTGTTTGAATAAAATTTTTAACTGCAATATTTCTTTAAGTGCAATATTTAAAATTGTATAAATCATATTCGCATTATTATTATATTTTAATACGTTCTCGTATACATACTTATTAATATTTAGAAGTCATTGTTAATCAAACAGCGTAAACAATATCGTTCAAGGTTCAAAAGTTGAATACAATGATAAAACGAATACTGACCCAGCACAAATTTCATTGGTTCATTTATTTTTCTATTTATAAGATAACACATGATATATGTTATGTGTATGTAGAAATATGTACGTTATAATTGCTAAGATTTTAATTTAAATTTTTTTGCAAAGCTAACAATAAAGCTCTTCTAATCATTGCCACATTATCATGCCAGCCGAATCGACTACTTCACAAAGAGGTAGACCATATTGGAATTAACTGGGTTAGCTAGTTTTTAGTTAAAGATAACTCAACGTTTAATGATGACAGTGCTGACGTAAGAGTGGGTACCTGTACCAGTGACATTACGGGCTACAGTTAGTTACATACATACATATGTACATACTTGAAAATCTGTACTCAAATTTAACCTGTATATTTTTACAAAAATCGGCCGCCTGGTAAGCAACAAGATCTCCTAATTACAAAGAATGGCAGAAATAAGCGATATGCCAATGCCTTTCTTCGCAAAGAATATACACATAACGCATGAAAACGTTAAGTAAACTATCACAAAAAGTATACCCGCTAGAAGTATATCAGTAATAATATACATATATCAGTGATAATATTTTGATCGCATGTCCAAAAATTTTACTCTCTCGTGATCCTATTCGAGATAGATAATAGATATTAGCATTATTTGCTACGCTCTGAAAGCATTATGGCATTTTCGCTAAATCTTATTCTCCACTGCTCTCACGCTCTGAGAGCTGTTTGGGATTTACGCTAAATCCTAATGCTATTTTCTCGCATGATGCTCGCTTTTATGAAAGTGTCATACCTTGATATGCTGTAGTATTTTTTATACAATGATTTCAGGCTGTCAAATAGTGAAGATATTTAGTTATTCGAAATATACGATGAAGGCTTAAGCCAGTTTACTCAATGTGTTGAGACTGTCAATTACTTACCATGAAAACACCATGTCTGCAGCATTGTACTCGTATTGTAATTCAAGAGAATATTATATCGTATTTCGGTGGTTATTTTGAACATACAAAGTGCACTGAACGCATGCAAATCCGCACTGCACATAATTTTTGATTTAGCTGACTTGCCTAAAATGTATAACCGAAACCGAATCATTGATGTGCGATCATAAATGTTCCTTCACATATCCCGAAATAAAACCATTGAAACTTGTCGGCCTTATCTAATTTTTTGGCTTTATTTCATTTTCCGACATATAAAATAAATTCATCCTAAAGAAATTGCAGCTAGGCAGATATAGTACATACTAGAGCATACATTTTAAAAACGTATGTGGTTCGCGACCTCCTAGACATTTTACGTCACTGGTTGAGACTTAATCTCTCGTTGAATAATCTTATAGGCAGGCACTACGTTACAATAAATATTGGTAAAAAAGTATACCTGGTTATTTAAATAAATGTTCTGCCGGATTTATAAAGATGAACACTTTTATTAGAATAAAAAGCACAAAAACAATAAAAATAGTAGTAAAAAGGATTTAAAAAGTTAAAATCTTAATACATTAAAATCATAAAAACATTTTTTGGGCAAATATTAGTCAAAATAGATCTTATGTTTTCTGTTAATAAATTTTCTTTAATGAAATCGGTTCAGTTGTTTTCTTGACCCAAGACTTGAGCTTAATGCTCAGTATTAGTTGCTGCCGCGTGGAATATATCTCTAATCTTTTTATCGCAGAATCAGTATCGGAAAATTAATTCCTAAAATATCTTTTTAGAGCCATTTAACGCTCCATTAGGGATCTCATAATTAAAAGTTTCTATAAAATCGTTGGGTGTTGAATAAAATCGAAAAATTATGGAATTTAAAGTTATTGTAAAAATTGCTTCGCAGATACTGGTAATGTTTTAAAGCAAGTACGACAGAAGAAAACACTGTTTTTAAAAAGTATATGTAATAAAATACGGAATTGTAATAGAATGCGCATTCATACAAGTAAGAATTTCATATAACGGTCTCTAACGATGGAATCTCTGCTCTTTGTTGATGCTTTTTACTCTCATTATAACTCGTTTCCTTTACTGTATTTATTACTTTATTTTACTTTATTTTATTACTATTTATTACTTTATTACTTATTTTCTTTATTACTTTTTACTGTTTTCTTTATTATCAGAGTTGTGTGTTTGTGTTGGTTCTTCATGTTGTTAGCTTCTTTAAGTCAACGTTTGCTTTTGTAACCAAACGACAAGAATTTTCTGTACATGCGTTATGAGTTCGCCCTTCGGCATAATGTGCTGTTGTATGCATGAGTTTTGCGTGGCTATGTTTTCGGCGTCGGCAATAGAAGCGAACGACTGAGAACATTTCCGCAAGGGTTCGCCAACACGCGGCCCGCCAGAAGTCATGTCATGGCCCGCCAGGTCAAATGAACATAAATTCTAACCTTTATTATGCATACCAATTAAAGAGGAAAATCCGTCCTTATCTATAAATATGTATATTATTTTTGTTTAATATACTTATTTTTTTGATTTCTTCTACATTACAGCAGGCAACCGTTAGGCCACGATCTACTTGCTGGAAAGCGACCATATGGTCGAAGCTGTAAAACGCTTACTTGCTTACTTTATTTAGAAAAAAGAAAAATTAGATGCGTGGCCCGGCGGAAAATATTGTTTTTGAGTTTTGGCCCGGCTGCTAAAAGCTTGGCCACCCATGATTTACACTATTATAAGTTTATAACAAATTTCCTTGGAAAAACAAGATTGAAAATATTTACTCATTAAATCATCTGTATTTTAATTTAAAAATCCTCAACACGCAACATGACAAAATACTAAAATTGCTTTGCAAATTATACGAAATTATACGCATACGTGATATACGTATTATAATATAATGATCATCTGCAATTATATGCAGTGAAAAAATTGTTTTACTAAAATCCGTGTCGAACCTGATTTTATATGTTTATTTTTGTAAATAGTAATGATACTATACCAACCAGTTTCATCTCGTTTTTATCTCAAAAAAAAATATAAAAATGATCCGGAGCATCCTCCAGAGGAACCTTTTAAAAGTTTTAATAGTCTACGTGAATGTTCAAAGCAAAAACTGCATCCAAATCGGTTAAATTGTTCAAGAATTTACTTCAATCAAACAAACATGCATTGTTTTAATGAATAAAATCAATTTTAATAAGAAAATAATTGTATTATTATTTTAGTTTTGTTGTTAGGTAAAGCTAGTATAGAACAGGACAGATATATTAAAAAATCCTGGCGGTGCTGCGTTGCCACGATATTACATTTGTTAATCTTTTTTAGTCGATATTATAATTCTGAGCTAACAACAACCATCAAAATATATATTTTGAAATTATAAAAGTGAAAGAATTACAGAACTGAAGTTTCTGTTCTGTTATCGGAAATTATAAAATGACCCACGGCGAGTCATAAGTTGGCGAGGGCTGTTTTATTTTATATTATCTTTTACTTATTTGGCTCGAAGTTGATTAAAATAAATTAAATTAAATTCAAAAAAGTTACGTTATTTCTTCTTCGGACAAAAGGCGTTTTGGTTATAATGAAATTAGGCTTACAGTTACAAACGAATAATATATCATATGATGGATATATAATATTACAAAAAATAATAAAATATAAACATACATACATACATACATACATACATATGTATATGTTAATTGCTGAAACACTATAGTCATTAGTATATACGTTATTACCATGGAATATGATCCTTAATTATGGCAAGGCGTTAAAATGTATAATGATATATATTAAACTTCTTTAAATTTCAACCAAATATTTTTTCGAAACACATGTGACAATATGGTTTATCATTTTGCTCCTTGTAAGTGCCCTTGTTCAATTGCTTCAAACAAAATGCGCACACGAAATGTTCAGGGTGAAACTTTTTGAACATCGCCGTGATACATCGGCCTATGATGGGTTTTGAGCAGCCCGCACAAAGAGTGCCACGCTTTGCATGGTAATGCATCTCACAGTACGGACGTCCTTCGTGATCAAAGAAAGAACCTCTTTGGAAGGGTTGTCTGCAATCCTGAAAATTATAAAATTTAAAAAAGAATTTAGAAAATTTCGTTGGTTGTTCATTAGTTCACTAAAGTAAATATAATATTAGAAAGAAATAATGATAAATAATTAGGAAGAATAAATTAAATTGTTTGCGATATTTTAGAAGTACAAACAAATCAACCCATCGTGAAATTCAAAGCCGCGTGAATAGAGGTACCTTCAATATTCTTTAACAGTATTAAATCTGTATAAAGTCTAGCCCTTTCAGCCAATCGAGATAAAGCTCGTATGTCGTTGGGATTCAAGGAATATGTTCAAGAGATTTTGTTCTTAAAGAAACATCCTAGTTTATGTCAATAGAAAATACTTATACTTAGAAAAGTATTGTAAAAAAACTGCATGATTCTCATTTCTAAAATCACAGCAGTCTTTTAGCTGTTTAACAAACAGACGTTCTGTGACGTGAATTTGTTTTCTAAAATACAGTAATTTTGTTTAATAGGAGTCTCTCATCTAATATTATATGGACTAATTTTTCTAAAGCTTATATACAGCTTATATAAAGCTTTCAAATAAATTGAAAATAAGAGTTAAATCACAATAAAAAAGAAAGCCAAATTTGGAAAGCAATCAGAAATCGGTGTGCTTTAAGGAGATACATATATAAACCGATCATCAAAAGCTGTATAAAACTGTCTTCTATTGAAAAATAGCAACATTATTGTATGTGCCCTTAATTATGATAATGCACTAAGTCAAGAAACCAAAAAAGGAGAAATAATCGGTTATCTCGCATTACATTCCATTAAATTTAATATATAATACTATAATTTGAAAAATAGTTTTTGAATTTGAAAAAATTGAACCGTTAAAGTGACATTGTTTTTACTGAAAATTTTTTTTTTACTAAACATTTATTGTTACGCGAAATATTAAAAACATTTTTTTTAAAATTTTAATTTAAAATTAATTTATTAAAAAATTAAATAAAAATTTAAATTTTTTGTTTTTATATTTTTTAAAAATTATGTTAAATTCAATTATTATTAAAATTCATTGAAATTTAATTAAGTCATTTGTCTCATTCCAAGTCTTCTAATTATTTTCATTACGAAATTGGCCTAAGTCATTTGTAGCCCTCAAAAAATCACCTTTCCTTACAAGTTACTCACAAGATTTTATTACCGCAAATAAATTTAATATCTCAAAAGTCAATATTTGGCCTCAAACATATATACTACATATGTTTGAGGCCAAATATTTACTCTTAGCATTAAAATATTTTTTAATTTGGTCAAACGCACACATTTAAATATCTCGAAAGGCAACAAGTGTGACTTGGTATTCCATTTTCATAATTAAGGACACATATAATATATTAACAAGCTGATGCGAAAATGCAAACATTTTGAGTGTCGCATATTTTTTAATTACCGTCAAGTGTTAGCACGAAAATTATATGCAGCACTTTGCACTTTCGCATTAACTCGTGTATTTTCCTAACATAACAACATAGAAAACATATTACTACTGCGTGTGTGTGATTTTACTTGTGTATATTTTCTTCTTTTTTATTATTTTTTAAAATTATTTAGACTTTTTATTTAAATATATAAACAAATAACAATATTCGAGTACCTAACTTTAAATGAATAATTTGCATGAAAATTTTGTAAGGGCTATTATTTTACAATATTTTTCAGTGTAATTAATGTCCATGATGTGATTTCTATTTTACATTAGCTTTAACTTTCTTCAATGTATTGTCCATTTGCACCTAATTTTAATCCAGAAAGAGTATATAGCTTATTCAGGGGCATCATCAGACCATCACATTTCTCACAGATTATTGATTGAATGACGACGTACGCTGGTCAAAAGTCGACTTACTGAAGTCGACTCATATGCATCACCGTCAAATTCCGTTATAAATTCTTTCTCTCTATCTGATAGAGAGGTGGCATATTAAGGTATGTATATATGTATTTCTCTAAAAATATCCGAAGATTTCTGTCATGGCCAATTTGATAGACTTATTAGTATAGTTGCGAAATATATGTATGCATATGTTGGTATATATTGTATGAATAGATAAGTGCTAGTGCTTCCGTGATGTACGATATATTGATACCGGGGCGGAAAAAAGGGGGAAAACGTTGACATTTAACGAGCTTTCTATTTCGTTTACTCTTCTTCTTCAACACCCACACATGTCGGACATACAGGCTTTCCTTCCATGGCGTAGAAAGACTTTCCTTTCACGGGCTTTTTACAGTCCTAAAGTGAGAAATTTCAAATAAAGACTATCGCAAAACTTAAAAAATATACAATATACGAGTATCTGAGAACCATAGTTTAAAATTGCAAACTTTTACAAACCCTGCAAACAAAGCAATCCGGGTGCCATTGAGAATTCAAGGCTGAAATGTAGTTTTCCATAATGGCGCGATTGCAGCCGTTGCACTTGGGCGCAAACATTTCGAAGTAATCATTCCGGCAGTACGGCTTGCCGTCTCGCTCATGGAAGCCGTCTTCGCCAAACTGCTGACCACATTGAGCGCAAAAGAAGTGTTCCGTGTGCCAAGTTTTCTCTAAAGCGGTAACGCATTTCTAAAATTCAACAGAAATTACAGTACTTATATAATTATCCATATATATATATTGCGCGTGTGTGTCTATATATACATCGAGAATGACGCCATTGCAGTAAGCGCAGCGTGGACTGAACAAATTGTGATAGTCCGTTTCACAATAAGGAAAACCATCCCGTTCGAAAAAATTGCGTGTTCCCAATTCCTGGCTGCAATGATTGCATGTGAAATGCTCTGGATGCCAGGTTTTTCCCAGGGCAGTGATGACCTGGCCGACTATGGGCTTTTCGCAGGCACTACAGCAGCCTTTCTGTACAGTACTCACACCCTGACGACTCATGTTCGCTTGCAAGCTGCCTAGCATAGAATCCAAATGATCTATTTCAGAATATTCCTCTGCGAAATTCGAGTTTTGTGACACAATTTTGGTGAGTTTAGAGATGCCCTTATTCGGCCTGGCGTAGTCCGTAACCGTTTGGTGATGATGTGAACCGTTATTGACCTGCAAAAGAATATTATAAAGACATCTATGCATCTGACTTGCGTTTTCTCGCCCTCGATTAAAAGAAGTAGGAGGAGAGTGTAGTGTAATTAGTTTTAAATTTAAGACAGTTACATGAACTGTTCGAATTGTAACAATTAAAACAATTGTTTGAAAAAAAATCAAACCTTGCAGCCGCAGACGTGGTTGGTGCAAATCGAATGATGAAAATATTTCAACTGAAAATGCTTATATTCAAAATAGCCGCAAAAACTTGAAATTTTCCTTAGAAATATACAAAATATTATCCACAAACAAAAAATGAACACAAAGCTCTTGTGAGCTGCAAAATGTGAGCATTCTCGTCCCTCCCAGCAATCGCTAAAATATTACTAAAAATATAACAAGTTGCTCTTTTTCAAAGACACATACAGAGACTCTTTGCGGTGTATATTATTTACTCTTTCAATTCGAATTTTACTTATACTTAATAAATATCTCACAAATTAATCAAATCTCAATTTTTCGATAAAAGCTTAAAATTTCATCAATTGAATCATAAATTAACTTTCATTTTATCAAAATCCCGAGAGTTTGTTTTAACTCGTTTCTTTATTCTTTTTTTTTTATTGCTAAAATAATTAGACATAAAAATATTTACAGATTAGAATTTTTCTTTTTTCATATAAGAAAATTTTTAGTTAAAATTTTTAACAATTTAATTTTAATAATTTATTGTTAATTATTACCATTTTAATAATAAACTATTTCATATGTAATTATATAACAATTATATAACCATACTGTATTTGTTACAGTACAATGCCATGTGATTTCTTCTATAAAAAAATGGGTCGACATTTCCGTATATTCCACCCACATCTACCTACACCACCCACTGAGACATATGCATATATTGTGCATATTAAAATATAACGATGACTTTCCAAATAAGGAAGAATTTGTCTGTACATTTTATTATACATATATTGCTGCCGCAGTTTATATTAATATTATTATTAATGGAACAAGTGTGCCCATCGAATACATATAAAAATAAAAGATTGAGAGAGATTGAGAGCGAAAGGCTATTAAAGAAAAAAAAAATTATTGGTTCATTACCATACTTCCAAAATTAATAAGATACATATAAGAAGAGAAGGCGAACAACCAAGAATGTATACGATAAAAATAGCTCGGGATAAATAATGTAAACTATAATTGTGTGAGTTGAATGAGGCCGTGTGCAATATTGTTTACGTTCGTGCTTTTTTTTGCCAAAACTTTGATCATATTTTAAGCTGCTGGCGGACACAGTGAAGCAAAATGTGCAAGGATATAATTCAACGCGACTTTAGCCAATTTTTTTAGAATTATGCTTATAATATATCTATGTATATAACTTAAATGTCTGTACTATTTTTTTTATACAAATAAAAATATATCATCAATTGAGTTGTTATATTTGAAAGTGGTATAAGTTCATATTTTCATATACTTATGTATATCGAGATATTAAAGGTTTTGTGTTTAAATCATAAACCTGTCAAATTTTATTATGCAATAATAATTATTATTATTATTGTAAAAGAAAAAAAACGATTTTTAAACTCAAATAAACTTATACCACTTTAATAGAATACATATAAAAAAATTGAAACAAAAAATGATGGACTTCTTAAAATATTTTATAGTTAATCGCTTTACAAAAAAGGAAAAAGTTTAAAACTGAGATGTTTGGGTCTTCCTTGTTTTCCAAATAAAGCATTAACTTTAAACGGAGCATTTTTTCCATATTTTTTAGTTTTTTTTGTTAAATGTAAAAGAAATTTAAAAAATTATTAAAATTAAAAAATTATTAGAAAGTTGTTTTAATTACGATTATTAGGTAGAATAAGTCTAAAAGTAAAAAAATGTTACGATAACATTTTATAGTTTTATCAAGAAATCGTACTCTGTTGAATCTAAGATTATACCCTTTAAAAGAGGATACCTATATCTTACCAAATTTGGTAAAAACTATTTTTTTTCCCAAAAGTAAACTTGTCACTTTTATCATCATCACTTATCATCCAATAAACAAAATGGAAATGAATGGAATTCTTAAAAATAATCGCTTTTCGGGATTTTATGTAATCCTTTCCAACGATCTTTTCTCATGTATTGGCCAAAAATAAAATTGTATGATCTCAAATCAGGATAATGAATGAGAATTATATTTTAGTGATTGCGATTTGTTTGCTCCACTGTGAGCACACTCACTGGATAAGTTTTTTCCCTATTTTTTTTGCATAAAAATTTGAATAAGTATGTTTTATAAACAAAATCAAACCAAAGTCCGACTTAACCCAGTCCAAGCAAAGTTTGCTAACATTCTTTATAATCATCCCAGTTTTAAGGGCCCGGCAGATCTGATCTACTTTAAACATTCCGGCTTGAATTTATTAAAAATAAGTTATGGGAAGTGCTTTAAGTCACAGAACAATTATTATCCTTTGCAACGATCTTTTCTCATGTATTGGCCAAAAATAAAATTGTATGATCTCAAATCAGGATAATGAATGAGAATTATATTTTAGTGATTGCGATTTGTTTGCTCCACTGTGAGCACACTCACTGGATAAGTTTTTTCCCTATTTTTTTTGCATAAAAATTTGAATAAGTATGTTTTATAAACAAAATCAAACCAAAGTCCGACTTAACCCAGTCCAAGCAAAGTTTGCTAACATTCTTTATAATCATCCCAGTTTTAAGGGCCCGGCAGATCTGATCTACTTTAAACATTCCGGCTTGAATTTATTAAAAATAAGTTATGGGGAGTGCTTTAAGTCACAGAACAATTATTATTAAAGAACAAAATACGTTAAAGTATGGAACGAATAAGCTTAGCCCTCTAAAACTTCTTCTAAAACCTATATAACAATATATGAAGATTTATAACATACTAGCTCTTGCCCGCAACTTCGTTCGCGTGGAATAGTGCTTGCTCTAACTTAGTTTGATTTAATGATATATGTACACATCACATTAGTTTGCTTGCATACATATCGACATAAACATATTTACATAAAACTGACCGGCCAGTTACTTCCAGAGTGGTATCGTATTAAAATGAGCCTCTCGTATTATCCATGATATACACACTTTTTAATTTGGCTAGCAGAGGCCCGTTATAGGAGTGTCTTGCTAACTCGAGGGCCCCAAGAGATACATACTTCTTACTTAAACTTGTTTGTGTCTTACCACGATATAAATTCATTTAGTATTGACATCTATTCTGTCCAGCACAATGCATACTCAATTTAAAATTGAGATTGAACTCCCCCACAATCTCAATTACCTATAAAATAGGTACCTATTTTACCTATAAAATAGGTAGCCTATGTCCCTCCCCAGGGTTCCAGCTATCTCCACACCAAATTTCACCAAAATCGGTGCAGCGGTTTAGCCGTGAAAAGGTAACAGACAGACGGAGTTACTTTCGCATTTATAATATTATAAGTGTTTATTTTTTTATCGTATATAAATTAGATCGTGTAGACGATCACATGAGAATCTTTTACCTCTCATTCCGTTTTCCAAAACAAAAACAAAATTCCTGAAAAGTAGGTACAGGCAACCCCCGTAAGAGTAACGTATCTCTTAAAATACAATCGGTTCGCTCTGACACGGTTTGTTAATGGGTACAATCCCGCATACAATACGGACGGTTTCGCTATACGATTTCTGTAACGTTACTTAGTTTTTTGCACTAGTTCTTTGCCATATTTATTACGGCCTTTTTCAAGACATAACTAACATAGTACACCTGTACCTAAATTCGTATAAAACCGTGCGCCTATTTTCTCTCTTCTCCGTCAATATTAATTTCTGCAACTTCGATGTCAGTATTTTTATGCTAATTTGTTTAGCCCGTGAAAAGTAGAAATTTTACACTTTTAAAAAAGCTGATATCGTGCAGAGCTTACATGGCATGGCCAGAGCAAAGCATTTTTTCACAAAGAGTATTTTGTTTCGACATAAATGAGTATGTATATGTATGTATATCGAAAAAATTTCTTTCAATAGTAAAATATCGTAATAAGTTTTTTTTAGAAATTTGATCATTTATAAAGGACAGAATCCTTGATGTTTATTAAATCACATTATCGCGAATATTTTGTAATGCGTTAATATGAAAATTTTCCAAAAAATGCAAACATTTTTTATATTATAATGCAAGGATAGGCAAACTACGGTCCGCGGGCCAACTCTGACGCTCCTGAAGGTTCTATCCGGCCCTTCGTAGAATCTTTAATCAAAACTATCCTGGAAATAATGTTGTCTTTTTACACTGTGCTATACATTAAGATGCCTTGTGTAAATCTGCACAATGTCAATAATGTGATATAGTGAAAGGAAGGTGAAAAGGATACGAAAGGAAGGTGGCTTAAGGCTCAGTTTCATAGACTCCGTTTGCGTGCGTATCCGTTAGAAATCTCACGCAGGAAAAGTTGAAATATGTATATGTAAACATATGGGATAAGTTTCATAGTCTCCGTACGTTTACAACAATAGTTGTTATAGTTGTAATAGATTTCTGACGGATGGTCCTGCGTGAACAGCCTAGGGTCGCAGAAAAGCATTACAATCTTTAGTAAAATCCGACATATACTCGGTTACCAAATTTTTTCTGCGTTTGGAGTTCTCTGTATGAGTGTCCTACGCCCGATAAAAAGAAAAAACCCGTTAGCTAAAAATGAGCCAGAGTATACTAATAATAAGTGTCAAACAGTGAGCGCAGTATAACAGCTCGTTTGACAGTTTGACAAGAAACCGCCTATATTTTGCCATGTTCACCTCCCTCCCAAAAAAAAAATCCGGCCAGACAGATCCCTCCGCAACTGAGTGTAGATTTCCATTTAAGTGATTATTGCACCTACTAATTACGGTTAGTCACTTAGCATCACTTCTCAGAATTAATATGTCGCCGTTTGAACCGCAACATAATGAAACCCTTAGAAATGCAGTTGCAATTTCATTTATCACATTAATATTTGTATTGTAATAATTGTACGATATATTGTTTTTAAAACTTTAGAATAAAATTAATTTATAAGTTAATAATCATTAATTTTATTAATAATCATTAATTTTATAAGTTATATTGGCCCACTAAAATTAGTCTGTTTCTTGGCCCTCTCCCAAAAAAGTTTGTTCCTGACCTAAAGTATATTTTAAGAGATATGAGTAACACGCTATAATATTAACCTTTAATGCCTGTTGATTTTATACAACTTCGATTTGAAACTCCTATTTTTAACTTCTAACCGTATTAGTAAAAGTGAGTATGCATTATTGGCAAATTCAAAAGGATTTTCAAAGATCTAAAGATTTCTCCAGAGTTTCTGTGGAAGGTCCCAAACTGAAAAATCATAAAATAACAATTTTCGATAGCTTATAAGAAAATAACCCTTTATAGCTGTACATACATACATATGTGACATATGTATATATAGCACCAAAGTAATTTTAATGAGAATTAATGAGAGAATGTTAGATGCTTGTATATAATTAAAAGAAATAAATGCAAAAATTAATGAAAACTTAGAAACATATAGTAAAATAAAAAGCAATAAAGTGACAAATTTTTAGGAAACCCTTAATTTTTCCTTTCCATTTCTTCTTGCAGGCGAGTACAGACCCGTGGACACCCGCCTAAATTCGAACCTGAATTAGCGTGAGTTGATTTCGAAGTTTAAGGCGAAGCTGAAACAAGTTTTTCTGCAGAATAATGTGAGCATATTTCGGGAGTTTAGAAGTTAAAGATATAGATGAAGTTAATAATATGATTGAAAACATAATCTAATCGCTTTCCATGCTATTTTCACACACAACGAAGCAGAAGCGAGAGCGACATCTATATGACATTCGATAGCTGGTGACCGATAGAAAGTGTTCCCTATTATCATGTACATATACAGGCCATAGAAAGGACTTGATATGGATGCAAACCGCTATTTATTTAAATCATACGTGCAATCCTGTGTTTTTAATGGGTTTAAAAATTTATAAATATATAAATTTTTCACTAACTTTTCAATGTACTCGAACGGTGTTTCATATAATTTCTATATCAGTGTACCTCTTCCTATAATTTCACAATACAAAATAATATAATTTTTAGTACAAAAACAACATAATAATAAACGAAAAATAAAATTCATTCCAAATAAAATATATGTAAATAAAATAAATAGTAAACAACAGTTATGTATAATAAACAGGAGTTACGAGTGTATTCGAATATTCATTATAATTAATGAGAAGGATTAAATTGTTTATGTGTAGACGACATAACACCATAATTCGGTTCCTTGGTTATTAGTTTTAATCTAAGATGCGGTTCCACACTCTAAGGCATTTTGTCCTTTTGGAACAAATTTGGGAAGTAACAAAGTAAAATCGACGAAAATTGCTTGAATTGATAAAAAATAAGGTCATCAGACCAAACAATAGAATACAGTAGCCTGCTAATACGAAGTACATACTGTATAGTAACGAAGTTTTGAATTATTAAATTATAATTTTAATTATTTTTATGTCTGTAATAGAAAAAACTAAGCTGCCTGATGCACCAGGCGCAGCCAAAGCCCGGGTAAGCTGCGCATACCCCCACCAAACTATTACCGTACCCCAGGGGGTACTTGTACCACATTTTGGGTAACACTGTCCTAGAATACTAATTGCGGGTAAACATTAATCAATCGCTTAAATACTGGTAGTTTTGGCCAGAGTGAAACATGAACACCATGCAACAAATATATTAATCTATTGATTGATTTATCGCGAAATTTTAATAAGTTTATAGATGGTTTTTTAGTAAGGTTTCATTGAATTCTGTGGACAGTAAGACAAGTTTTTCTTGCCACAGAGAGAAGCCGCGTGGTACACCTACCAACCCATAAATGGAAATTTAAACATAAAAAACACGGGCTCTAAGAAAATCGCAGAGATGAAATTCTTATTACGAGTACAGTGCGTTTTATGTTCCAGATCAATCTTGTTTGGCCGCCATTTGTCAGTTGGCATTTCACAGTCGTAGAAAGTGGTCGATAACAATTTATTATGGAGCATCTAGATTGGAGTGCTTGAGTTTTAAAGCTTGGTGTAGAAGACCACCGTTTTTGGCAAAAAATCATTATGAGCGAGGAAGCACATTTCGACTTTACAATTAAACAGAATTGCCGCTATTGGGGCACCGAAAACCCTCAATTAATACGCCAAAGACTACACTAACAAATGGTGCCATTTGGGCCGCACCATTTAGAAGTTGAAAAACTTTTTTGTGTCCGAATTGAATCAATTGGACCCACATTGAACCCACCCCAGATAGACATTTGCATGATAATGGCACCATATGATTCAAAAACTCATCGCATAGATGCGTAGCTTGTGATGGCAGAAATTTGAACACGTATGCTACAAAGTATGATAACATTAAATGTAGTCAATATGTTTGCAATATGAAAAAATTTTACATGAAATGTTCTCATTTGCCGTAATTATACAACTCACTAAATTTTTACTTCGACAAAAATTCTAATTCCAGAATTAGAGATTCAGATACAATTCAGAACCAGATAGAAATTCTTGTCTATCTGGTACATTGCAAAAAATCTTTACTAACGTCATTTTTCCACTGCTGTTAGTCTATTCTGTCCGGTCTAATTCTGTGTGCGATGATGAGATCTCAATTAAATTTATAAACGAATTAATGTACTAATTCGAATAGCAGGTTCTTTACAAGCGCTATTCAGCTTTGGAATTCCCTGACGCTTAATATTAATCGTGAATCCAATATAAGAAACTGATATTTATTTGCGCAACTGACTTTTCAGTATCTGCGCTTGTGATGATTATCCTCCTAACTCTTCATCTTATAAGTGTGAGTATCTTATAATCTAATATTTAATATATTTCAATGTTTTCCTGCATTACTATATTTATAAATAAACACAATTTATATAAAGAGTTTCCCAATACACGGACGGGTCGATGTTGATAGTTGTTATCATCTTTATTTTTTGGACGTGCGGCTCAATCGTCATGGTTGCAAGATTTGGCATTATTGACTGAATTATTAACAATAGATTTGACAGACGTTTCCAAAAAAACACCGCCGCCACAGACTGTCAACATCGACCGGTCCCTATTGGAAAACCCTTAAAAAGTACTTTTAATTTTAATTATTATAATTTTTTATGCAAGCTTTACCCTTACAAGCAAGATTACCCTTACATGGCTTATATATAAATTATTAAAAGAAAATAAATAATCATACGAAATTTTAGGGAAACACCAGGAACAGTTTACACTCAAAATGGACAACGAGATCAAAGATATTTCAATTGACAGAATAAAACCGACATTAATGGAAAAAGCACCAACACATAATAGAAACAATAACAAAAAAAAACTTTTTAAACTCTAGGAGGAGTATTGTTGAGCTCATATTTCTATAATACAATCCTTATAAGAATATAATCATTTATTATTATTCATAAAATTATATGTCAATCAATAATTTTGAATGAATAAAGCGGAAGCAAATTCTATCAATCTGTCTCACTTCATCTTCTCTTAAATACTAATTAAAGAACATACGATCTTACCTTGATGTCCGACAATGAAGCCATTAAATCATCTAACTCCTTAGTTGTGGAATAACCGGAATAATTTTTTGAATTCGTTTTCGTAGCAAAAGTGTTATTTTCCAGGATATTTTTTTCTTTGGAGGATCCTGAAATTTGATAAAAAACGAATCAAAAAATTACTAATACAGTCAGTTTATAAATTATTATTATATTATATTATTATTATTATATTTTATTATTATATTATATTATTATTATATTATATTTTAGACACCGCCTTTTAGCAGAAATTGGCCCCAGTTTTGCAGAGAGCAACTAACTCACATCGCAAAAAAAACTGAGCTACGATAATTTTCAACCTATCTTAATTTTTTAACCTATTCCGTATTTTCAACTGCTATCTGCTTGAACACACGTGAATGCACATATCTACGTATGTCTATATCTATCAGTTGATTGTCTTATGCAAAATGAATAATAAGCTTAAAAGTCGAAAAATGACAGTAGGTCAGATTTTTCTTGCAATGTGGATTGTGGAATGGTGACTGCAGCGTATTTTTGCACTGTCGTTGTTTTGTTTTCATCAGGACTTGTGGCAGTCACGGATTTTTATACAACGCAAAAAAAAACACTGCAGTCAACGCATGAAAATTTTACTGTATCTGAAAATTATATTCATGTCGTCTTGTGCAGCTCTTGGCACAATGTGTATGTATGAACGTTGAACCAAAGCTTATAAAATTATATCAAAAATAGAACAAAACTATACCTGTATTCTTAATATCTTCCACATTTTCAGTTTTCATTTCACGAACAGTTATGGTAACATGCCGGCCAAGTGTTGGAGATTTATGTGTGCTGCTGGATTTGTAAATAATTGAAACGGTTATACTCGTATTTGTAGCATTCAGAAGATTTAAGCCGTCCGCATGCTATTCGGTAGTGCCCTCTCAACATTTCAGGGTGCCAATGCTTTTAGACATGTTGAGTGTTTTGTTAATTTAGTGAAAACTTAACAATATTGTAGTTTCAGCTTAAAGCTGATAACTTCCATATATGCTAACATAATTTATATATACATGTGTATTGATTTTTAGCTTAAGAAAAAGAGCATTCAGTAAAATGGCAGCCGTAAATGGAGCGCTCCCGAAGCAGCAGGAATATAAATCTTCATACATCTGAAAAAAATAATTTTTATTCTTACTCATTGAGGTCCGGAACTACGGAAAGTTTATCAGTTTCTCTTAAAGAAGTTATTATTGTTTCTTCGTCTTCGGATGTATAATTTACGTGATTGGAAGTGATGCCATTATCTGTCGCAACTTCTGTAAATTGATTAAATAAGAATATATAATGGTAGATTTCTTATTGAATAAGTTTTATTTTGTTTTAAAATAATAGTTCAAATATCTCAGTATAAGTTCGAAGTTAAATCTTCATTTTAGTACACGTTCTCATCTCCTTTCTGCACAAAATCAATAGTTAATGCTAAAGCAAACAATAGAAAAAACGTCAACTTGAACTTAAACTGTGACAGTAACTGATGACAAAGTTAACTAAAATTCTATTTAACTTGCCTTTTTTACTTTTGAAATCTTGGCGAACATAACTAAGATCCTGTAAAAGTGAATCCAACTCTGACAGATGGCTCTTGTTGTCAAAAACTTCCGAATGAGCTTGAGAGTGAAGTGAATCTAAAGTGAAAATGAAAAGTATTCGACAAGATAGTAAGTAAACATTTTTGTTCGTATGAAATCCTTCGCATTTAATTTTACCGTCGCATAAAGTGTTCAAGTAATTCAATGGGTCGATGAGGCTGGAATGAACCTAAAATATGAGTATTTTTAAAATTGTCATTTAATTCATAGTTAGAAGTAAATTCTTACGTTTTGCGAGTCTTTTCCCTCAATCAAGTCGGCACATATTTTCACAGTTTTTTGCCGTTCGACGAGTTCGACCGGTCCGACGGAACCGACGTCGACTTTAGGATATTGAAGTTTTTCGGGAACACTTCTCTGTAAATCAGCCAGAAGAGAATCTGCAAAGAAGAATAGAATTAGGTTCAAAGCTAAAATGGCTTATTGTCAATGTGATGAGTCGCGAAATTTTTCACCAATTCATAATTCCTTTTTTGCTAACAGAAACCCTAAACGAGAATAAGGTTGGGTTGGCACAGCCTATTAACGTTTTTCGCAATGATCTTCCTAATTTTCCTGTTCAAAATAAATGGCGCATAAGTAGGGAAGAAATAGTAGAAATGCCATGGAAGTATCCGTAATAAGTAAATAACAATCGAGAATCATTGCGGCACAGCCAAGATCAGCCCTTGCCACACTACTGGTGCCAGGGCCCAGCGGTTGCGGAGCACTGACGTTATCGGTAGAGAGTGACGCACGCATCAATACATAGCAATGCGACCAAACTTATTCGTGAAATCAGAAGAAACAAGATAAAATCAAGGCGTGTGACGCACTCATCAAACGTCATCAATTAGACACCATAAATATATGTATCGTAGAAAAAACCACATAAACGCTTTTGCAAACAGTGGAACATTCTTATATCCTGCGGTCTTTAGAAAATACAAAGAATGCCGTCGCCCGATTTCGATCAAGAATTGAAATTTACAAAATTTGTCAATAACGTCATCCACATTCCTTCCAACCATTAGTGGGTAGTAAAGTACTCCATATATACAAAATTTATGCATAATAATACATAAATCACATATGTACGTACATACATACATACATACATAAGTCCAACCAAAGATATTTGTTGACGAAAGGTGAAAATATGCTAAAGTGCGTGCGTAATCAATATTTGTACATATTTAACACTCACCCAAATCATCCATTTCCATTTTCTTTTTCTTGTAGACTGCGTTAATGATAAAATGACAACATGAACGTATCTTAGGCGTTTTATTGCATATATTTTTAGCTTGATCACTTCTAAAGCTACACTTGCTTAATGTTTAAGATATTTCGGGCAGTGGATTGTATGACTTATCTCTGTTGTATGAACTAGTATTAACGTTAAAATAGCCAAAATGCAGAAGGTGTTAATTCGCCCGGGTTATATTCAGAGGGTGTTACCGAATCAAAAAATTTTTGAAGTTTTCATAATTTAGGAAATATTTTCTTCCTTTTTCGGAAGATAATAGAGTGCTCCAAAAACGGACTCCGAAAAGTCTTAAATGATACAATTATGAATGAAAAGATTCTTTTTGAACATTCTTTTGAGTTATAACTGGTTTTGGTTGACCAGCATGTTCATCATCTTCCGGCGACTCACGATCCTCTTTGAAACGCCTACACTACTCATGAACTCTGCTACTAGATACACAATTACGAGTATCATTAACTTTGTTCAACAATTTGTATGCTGAGAAGCAAATTACACATATTCCAATTTTCATTTAATTAAAATTAAATAATTTAAGACTAAATTGCATATTACAACATAAATGTGAATATTTTTGGAGTCTGGAAAGATTTGAATTTTGTGCCCAGAAAAGAATCACAAAAGGCTCAGAAAGGAGTCGCAAAAGGTTTAGAAAACAATTATAAAAGGCTCAAAAAAGTCATAAAAGGCTTAGAAAAGAATCATAGAAGGTTAAAAAAATAATAATATAAGACTCAACATTTTTTTTAGGATATTAAGACTTACAAAACGTACAATCTTGTAAGTCTTTTCCGACTCTTATCTAAGACTCTTTACAGCGAGCTGTCTGGGAAAGAAGAAACGTTCATTTCTCTTTTATGTGTTTATAAAAGCGTATTTGTTTAGAAATATGAATACTTTTTGAGTCTAAAAAGACTTATATTATTTGATGAGATCATAGGCTGTTTGGAATTTTTATTTTTTTTCCATGTGAAATAAACGTACAAAATTTATTCTCAAAACTATTACACTTAAAGAAATGCGAAAGAATTTTATCGATTTTCGCGCCAGTCAATTTGAATAGCATTTATTTCACCGAAAAATTAAGCACAAGCCACGCCATCCAAATGGCAATTCCCAGACAATTAAATTCATACAAGTCTGCCATGTCTCCTATGTATAATGTATAATTTTTTAATTCATGTAAAAATGTATACATAGAAAAGTTAAAACGGAAGAGGAATCTTTAGCCGCGTTTTGTATTTGTAATAAGCCTGTTGTAAGTCTGTCTATAATAAAAATATGTTAGTCGCAATATTGCATTATAATTATTAATTTTATTGAACTCATATCGGGCATATTTGCAAGTCTGCTCACCTAGTACCTAAATAATAGATGAATAAGCTTCATGAGGAGCTTTTCTTTGAAGTTGTAATAAATGTACATATTCTAAAAGAAGCTTATTTACTTTTCTCCTATTAACGGAACTTTAGTAATTTGTTGCCTTTATTACAGCAAGGATCAAGGATTTGTGAAATATGTTCCGAGCATAATTTAAAAGAACTAAATATTTCTGGAATTAAAAAATTATATCGTTTATTACGCATAAAGGCATCATCTCGAATCATAGTCGAGACAAAAAAAAAATTTAATTTTTGGCGAAATAACGGGAATACGAAATAAATACGAAAATAACGGGAACCACTAAATCACTATTGTTTTCTGTTTTTAAAAACCAAACATTCTCTCCTTAATATGCTTCTTAAATTCGGCTCCTCGGTCAAACGGTTTTTAAGAAAATTAATGTCAGTTTAATTTTTAAAAAAAAAATTTGAAACAAAAATGTTTGGTCGTATTTTTTTTTTAATATTAAATTTTTTCTAATCTCGCTGTTCTCCTAGAAATTAAAAAAAACTTCCAGAAGAAAGGATCCTATTATCCTTTCCTAGCCGTTATTTTTGAAAGCGAATTTTAATAAATTAGTTTTTTTAGGATCCTATTATGTCTTGTAGTTCTTGAGAAAATTGAAAATTACGAAATATATTGTACTTTTTCTCCAGAAAACACTTTTTTCGTTCAAGTGCAAAAACTGCAATCAGGACTACACTATTTTTGTTACTGTAGTTTTTGTTCAGGTTAAATTGTTTATTGAATCAAATGCTTTAGCATTTCCGGTAATAAAAAGCTCTATACTAGTTAAGTTTCTGTTAAATAAAGCTCCTTGTTACGTACGAGTTATAGATTTTATAGAATTTAGGACGGATAAAAACAGTTATTTCATTAGTCACCACATAGTTGTTATTATACATAATAGCCTTAAAACCCGAGTTTGGAAATAGCGTACGACATGTGCTATTTTTATTGCAAAGCTCGTTAACGAAAACGAGAGTTCAGTTTTTTGTTTTGTAGTCTTTGCTGTTTAATACAGAATTAGTAGAAGCGCTGAGGCCTTGACAAAAGTCTTTTGCTAATACAGAGCAACAATAATGTGAAATAATATTTAACACTTTTCAGGAAATGAAATACGGGAATAATTATAGCAACATTTTCAAAGTGTTTACGAATGATGGACGGCTTCTTCTCAGAGAAAAAAGCTATAGTTGTGTAAAACAGGATAATGGTGCCCAGTTGCTATCAAAACTCTATTCTCCGGGTAAATTTAAACTATTGGTAACTATTATTGGTAACTAACTACTTTAATGTTTACAGGCAAGCGAACACAAGAAACGATATGTGTCTTCATGTATATTGCTCTAATGATAATCAATCTTATAATGTTGTTAAAGAATACTCATGCAGATAAAATATGTTCGATATGTGTGTCAGCCATATGTGGAATATTAACGGCCGATTTCGGTTCTGGATTGGTTCATTGGGCTGCTGATACTTGGGGCTCAGTAGACCTGCCAATTATTGGAACAGTAAGAAGAAATTAATTTTTGGTTTGGACGATGATGGACTGGTTTTGGCGATGTGCCATTTTCGGTATCTTTTTTCGTTTCGTTTCGGACAACAAGAATGTAGTTAAATATTTTTAAATAAAGAAAATCAATCCAATCAATTAACTTAGATAGTCTTAGGAGGATATTACATAATATATATTTCAGTATTTATATTGTTTTTGCAGAACTTTCTCCGTTCATTTCGGGAGCATCATTTAGACCCAACATCAATAACAAGACATGATTTCATTGAAACTAATGGGGACAATTTCATGCTCGGCTTACCCATATTAGCATTTGTGGCATATAATTTAAGCTCACAGTCTGAAATTGATATTCAGGAACAATTTGGTTGGATTTCGTATTTATTTATACTCAGCATATTCGTGTCCATGACAAACCAGGTGATTTTTATTAAATTCCTAAAGAGCTTGACTGAACTGAAAAATGATAAAATTAAAAATTTAAAATCAAAGATTTTCAATATAGTAGATTTCATCTCCTTATATTGTGACAAATTAAAATAATTTCTATTTTTCAGTATGCACAAATGGAAATTATTATAGAAACTAGCCATTATATGTAAAAATAACATAAATTAGCAAGCGTTGTTTTTAAAACCTACTCGGCTTTTACTTATGAGTTACTTACTTGTAGCAGCCAGGGTCTATAGAAAAATATACCCATTTTTCGTAGAAATAATACCACTATAGAAGCCTTTCAGTCGCGTGTGTCAACAGCTTCGCAATCCCTTTATCTCTGCTAAAAAAGTACTTAAACTATCGAATTTAATTAAATTTTTACTACTTTAACATTTTTTACAGATTCATAAATGGTCTCATACATATTTAGGACTTCCTAAGTGGGTCTTGTTTCTGCAAAGACATCATATTGTTTTACCTAAAAAGCATCATCGAGTTCATCACGTGGCCCCACACGATACTTATTTTTGCATAACAACTGGTTGGTTAAACTGGCCTTTAGAGAAATTGAAGTAGGTACATATATGAATAGTTCCCCGGTTAGTTACACCAAACCGGTATTTTATTAACAGACTGAGTGTCATAATTTATGTGTTTTGTTATATTTCTGTTCTTTTTTTGTTTTCTATAATTCAATATCAAAGATAATTAAATTTTTTCGCGTCGTTTTTCGTCTTTCAAGATTTTGGGGGAATTTGGAACGAATTATAGAGCACATCACAGGATTTAAACCAAGAGATGATGACTTAAAATGGGCAACAAAATATAATAATAAAACCAAAAAAGTATAATAAACCAAAAAAGTATATTTTAAGGGAATAAATTTGGGTTGTCCAACTTTGTTTCTAATAAAATTATACATATTAACTGTTATTTTTTAAAGTGTATTTTAATAAATTTGAAAAAAAATGTTATCAGAAAAATTGTATTTTTCAAAATGAAATAAGGTTAAACTTCATAAGTACATACATATGTATATTACTTTGTGAACTGTAGAGGCTTCAACTCTACAAATATGTATGTGCCTCGATGCTTTTAATAATTTGGCACCTATTCTTGTGAGCATCTAGATAAGGCTTTTATAAACCTGAATGACACCCTACTTTAGCTCGGTAACTGACTAACCCAAGCTTACAAAACTTCTGGTTAGAAAAGATATAAACGACAAATATTTTGTATTTAACATTTATTGACTTAGCTTAGTTTTTTTATCCAGGCACAGCAGATTGTATTTTAGAGACCATGTAAATTAGGATGTTGATGAAATGAATTGTTAATCGCTTTTATAACTTCCTCGCGAAGCGTGGTTGGCGGATCAGATAAGATATCCGTCTCCATTGACAAGTACTTCAATTTCTTTGATATGGCTGCAAACCGAAGTTAAAAAGCAATTAAGTAAGATCTTAGGTTAATTAAAGAATATCCTAAATTGATACGCACCTGGACGCAGATCTATTAATGAGCAGTGCTGATCAATCCATAGAAAAACTGTTCTGCGAAGTTCTTCCATGTTTCCACTTGAAACGGAAGTAATATAGGAAATTAATAATGGCTCCAATATTAAGCCCAACTGAAAAAAAAGTAATTAACATGTTACTTTTTCCACTTACTTCCAATAATCCAATAATATTTATCTTATATAAATACATACGAGGGTGAGCTAAAAAGAAATGCACAGAACATAGAACTAACACATTTCTTCCAACGTGTAATAAGTTTTTCATTCCGTCACTGGAAAATTCTTTCAGATCATACAGATTTTACGGTATTTCAATTATACAATAATGAAGCCGACACATTCCTTGGATATTCCAATAACCTTTGTGATAAGCTCTTAAGTGATTCGGCGTTTATTTTGAATCAAATCTTCTATTTTGAATGTTTATCGTCTGTGTCCATCATCGAACGTCCGCTGCGTGTTTCATCAACAATTTTGGCTTTTCCAGACTAACAACCTATACCTATCAGCAGCATCGTCGCTATAAACAGCCTTTAATCGACGATAGATCTCAGCAGGAGTTACTTTTTCAGCAGTTAAACATTCGATAAGACTCTCGTTGACATAGCACTGGAACACGTCTCCATACTTCCGCTATTCAAAAAACATTTGCTGAACGCAACGCTTTCAAATTGCGCATGCATATACTTCCACATGCCATCAGGCGCGCTTTTGAAGATAATTTTGTTAGCGTTCTACAAGCATGCGTGCATTACTTTTCAGCCCACCCTCGTATATATATATGTGTAACAAATTTGCTTCCTGTGGTTATTAAATGAAGTTAAAATATATATATAAGTAGAAACAAAATTTCTTCCTGTGGTTATTAAATGAAAAGAAATCTTAGACTTATCTAAATCTGTCTTATGTAAACACCATATAACGAAAGCAAAAATAAAATTCCTCGGTTTTTTGAATTTTTATATATTTGTATTTATTTTTTTAACATATTTTAGGTCCTTATTTTAGGAGGCATGGCAGGTACAGAAAAGTATATACATATATTCTAGCTCAGAATCACCTCCTGATTCGATCAATCCTGATTCGATTTAGCCCTGTCCGTCCGTCTGTCTCTCTGTTTGTTTGTCTGTCTGTCCGTCCGTCGGTGGAAGTCACGATTGCAGGAGAACGAATAAAGAGACTGTCATGAAATGGTACGAATATTCTTTGTTATCCTAGGCTGGTTGCTATTGAAAATTGGGAAAATCGGACCAGCGCCACGCCTCCTTTTTATAGCAAGTATAAATTAATCCGTGCTTATAGCTCAATTTCTTAGCTTGTAGAGTGAATTTGAAGCTAACGATTTATTCCCACCGTCTCAGACTAAAATAAACTCACAAAAATGGGCGTGACACGCCCAGTGATATACCATACCATATAATGAGTTAATAGATCAAAATTTACTGTTTGTAAGTGTAATGAAAGGGGGCGTTACCCACCCACTTTAATCATGACTACACCTTTGACGGATGTGGGTGTAGGGTATATAAGCTTCGGCCAGACCGAAGCTAACACTTTTACTTATTTTATTCTAATTTTTTCAACTCCTTGCCTTCATCAATATAGAATTCAGTTAAAAGAAAAATCATTTAAAACCACATTAACATAAAACTTATATATATATACTTACCACCCAAAATTTCCAATTATTCAAAGTCCGAAAACGTACATACTTTTCAAATAATTGAATAACATTCTCGCTTCTTTGCTTGGATAACGGCGCACCATTTACCGGTAGAATTGTATGCAAATGACTAAAAATATGTAGATTTTGTTATAATTTGCCTGACCGGACGTAATTGACCAAACTAACTTACGCTAAAGAGGAATTTAAAGTATCTCGCTCGAAACTGAGTTTACTAATTTGCTCATGTAAAAAATTACGTTCATTCCGCAATTGTTTGATATGATCAGCGCCTCTTTGCAACATTGCAGCTTTACTTAGCTAAAACAAAAATAGTTTAAGCGGATGTGAAGTATGAACACAGCCAGTATGAGCACATGCGTACCGAGATTGATCAATAGTACCGAAATAGTTTAACACGCGTCTTACCTTGGCATTCGAATTTTGCTGCAACAGTTGTGGAATAAGGCTGTGCAAAGTATCGAAACCATTTTTTATATTAAATCGGCGCTTCTGTTCAGCGTGTATGTGTCCGGCTCGCCGTTGATGATCTCGAGATACTTTAATATTAGATAAAGGTGAAGGGGGTCCATCCCTTTTGGACAAAAAATCTGGAGACACACTTCGCTTTGTTGAATATGCAATTGATGATGAGTAATTGGATATCTGAGGAAATGGTTTTTCGTAGTAGGCTCAATATACAGAATGTTTTTTCCCCACAACTTACTTTATTTGAGCGGCAGTTATTCGATATTTTTGTTGTTATAGGCATCGGCAAAGAAATCGACTTCAAATAATTCATTGATTTAGAATTTTGTGGTTGCATCTGAACCGGTTGAGTTAAGTCAATCTGTCCTATATCAGATTGTAGTGGAAAAATTGTTGTACCAGACAAAGTCTTTGTACGAGCCAACGATTCGTTGAAACTCGTCAACACATCGTTTGATGAAGATATTTGATGACTAGTTGAAATTGCTTGATCTATGAACAGAGAAAGATTTATTACTCTATTATTACTCTATTACTCTAATATAACGGTTATATTATAACCTATTACTTCCTCACTTACTTGAGGCAAAAACATGAGTCCTTGTGTTATTGATCACTGGCTCACTAATGGCTGCTTGAATTCCTTCCGGATTTATATTGTCGCCTGTAGTATCCGCGGTAGAACGCTCATACTGGTGGATTGAGCTGCTACTTAAGTAAGAAATCGCACTCTTTGGCTGGTAGTTGGCACATTTAACGTCTTCAAAATTTATATGTTGCGGTGAGGCGTTCAAGGGTAAACTGTTTGACCTAATTATCTCCTTTGGACATGGGTGCTTTTTATGATGATTCGGCGATGATATCTGAATTGATTGTTGGTCGCAAGCAGCTTGAAAGGAGGAGGCTTGGGTGATTGGATATAAATTCAATCTTGAAAGCTGTGTTGCATTTTCACCATATTGTATATGCGCTTTCTCACAGAATCTACCCAATTTATTAGGGTCTATTGTTAAATCAGTACCTGAGGAAACCGACTTCTTGGGTACTTTTGTAGTGCAAAACATATAAGGCGCTGTCTCAAAGTCTCCCGCCCATGTTTGAGTTTTGCTTCCGTCAGCTTCTTCTGCATTGAAAACAGAAAGTGCACTGGACGAAGAAAGTTCCTTTTTAACATTTAGCTGTAAGGACTGACTTTCTGTGAGCTTAGCTAAGAATTTATCTCCCACTTCTTTTGAGATAACATAGTTCTTAACTGTATCGGCGCCTTCATTCATGGGCGTCACTTGAAATATATTGCTATTTGAATTTTTTGGCCCCAGATATTCAGAGTTAGAACTACTTAAAGCATCAGCATCAGAATTTCTTATAGATGGATTCTTTAATTTGTGTGCTTGATAAAGTACTTGAAATTGTAAATATTCCTGTAATGTTGAGACTTTGTGCTGATCAACGCATGTGTCGTTTGGTCGAACACATTGCTGTGATTTTTCTTTCTGTTTCTGCTCCTCCAGCATTTGTTGATAAATTGTCGTCTGATGAGGCGTTGGCTGTGCTCGGTCATAATTATGTGGTTCTCGTCTAAAATATTTGAGAACAAATAAGAGCGTTATCTTCGGCCTGACCGAAGCTCATATACCCTACACCCGCATCTATTGAAGTGATAAAAAGTGGGCGGGTAACAACCACTTCCTTTTTATTTACAGGGAGTACATTTTGATCTATTAACTCATCTACAACACCGCTTTTTCTACCAAACACCTCATTATATAGTATATAAGTGGGCGTGTCACGCCCATTTTGGAGAGTATATTTTATCCAAGTTGGTGGACTCGGAAATAAAATTTTAGCTGAAATTTTGCTATACAAGCTAATAAATTCAGCTCTAAGCAGGAATGAGTGCATATTTACTGTAAAAAGTAGGCGTGACACTGGCCCGATTTTCCCCATTTTCAATACCAAACAGCGTAGGACAACAAAGACTATCTGTACCAAATTTCATGACGATACCTCCATTCGTTCTCCTGTAATCGTGATTTCCACAGACAGGACTAAATCGACTCAGGAGGTGATTCTGAGCCAAAATATATATACTTTTCTATACCTGCGACGCCTCCTTTAATGCGTTACAAACGGAAGAACAAAGTGAATATATCCTCATCCCTTCGGGTGTAGGGTATAAAAATAGATAGGTAATTATCGACTTGCACAAATTATTGTATGAAAATAGGCATGGGTGTTCCGCATAATAAGAAGCATCAAAAGGTTAAGGCGTGTAGGTTGAGTCGAGACAGGAAAAGACTCGTATGGAAGGGGGTCGATTCCCCCACCACCGCCCTTTAATGTGTAAGAAGGAATTTTTTAAAAACACGACTTAAAACCGAAAATAAATAAAGTATTAGCATGAAGCTTGCTTAAAGCTTTTGTTATGTTTTAGTGTTACCTTAAAAGACGCTGGAAGTTCTTCGGATTTCGACCTTTCGAAGCACTCTTATTAGACAGGTCTTCTAAGGTTCGGCAATTAACTGAGCCAGCATTCATCAAATCGAAACTTTTCGTCGACAAAGCGTTCAATAGGGATGAGTCATTATGTTCTCCCACGAAAATGGTATTTGGCGAATTAGATTGTGGACCCAAAGATGTTGTTTTGCCTATGCAACTTTCTTCCTGAGGCACTACTACTTGTTCCATTGCACTAAACTGTAACGTGCTATGAGGTGTATTAATCATAGTGGCAACATGATTATTTTGTGCAATATTGTCATTTGTCGTCACTCCCAATATATTGATGGCATCAATTTGGCCGGCTTCTATTGTAAGAAAATGTTAAACGTCGATGAAGAAAAACCATTGGTTCTGTACCTGTTATGGCCGCAAAGTCATCATCGTAATTTTTAAGTATTTCAGCAGAAGCCTCCTCCTCCGCGACCGGTGGCAATCTTGAGTTTTCGAGTAGATCTGTTACAACTCATTCAGATATAAAGTGTTTATAAACTTTAGAAATATGAACCTGCAAATGTTATATCAATGTCGTCTAAATTCGGTTGAAGCGGTCCCAAGCTTGGCTGCATAAAATCAGCTATTCCAGCACTGCGAGCTAACAATACGCAAGATTTCTTAATATTTTAATAATTTCATTTAATTTAGTATAAGACAATTGTCTGTTTTTTTACCGATTTCTCTACGGTCTGGAAAAGGGAATGGCACATTAATAGTTGAAAATAATGTATCGCTAGTCCAATCGTCAGATAGTAATAAACTCCTTTCACTCAACGGAGACCATTCTATGAAACCAAATTCACTTTTCTGTAAGCAGAAGAATATGTTAAAACAGTTTTTTAAAAAAACTAAAGAATATTAAATCAAAATATGTAATAAATAATACATACACTGCAGAAGGATAAACTTCCTACAGTTTTCGATTTATAATTCTGCCGCCATTTTCTGTATTCCGCTTTAATAACATTAAGCTGCCGCTTCCAATACTTTCCTTCAAGAATGACGCTCTGTAAAGAATATGAGATAAATTTATAAGAAAGTATTTGTCACAGAAAAATGTACCTATACAAAATGAGGGTATTAATATAAACTTTCACCCCTTCGAGATCTTAGAAGCAATGTACAATGACAGAGTATATTAAACTATACCTCTGAATTGTGAAATGAGCGTTCACTCCACCAAAAGAGGATTCTTACGTACATTTTATTATATGCTACCTCTCCATATAGACTACCTTAACCCAAACTTTAGTTTCTGTCACGATATATGTAAACGATTTCCAATAGGGGCGGGTCGATGTTGACAGTTGTTAACAACTTTATCATTTGGACATGCTGCTGAATCATTTAGCTCGCGCAATGATTTGGCATTACTGACTGAATTTTAAAGAACAGATTTAACAGACGCCGCCAAAACAACATGGCCGCCACCAACTTGTGAACATCGACTAGTTCCTATTGGAAAACCCTTTATATTTAATTGTTTATTCTAGTCTCATTGAACTTTTTGAAATTTTTCTTTAATTCAAAAATTTCATTTTAAATAATTCACTTTAACTTTGTACATATGTATTTGTATTGTCTTATAAAATTTGGTAAAGGCAAAATATGTTCACTCTTTTATGGAAAAACACTTCTTTGTCTAACATCGTTACAACTCTGGTATACTTTTACTCATTTATAAATTTTAAAAAAATTGTTTAATTTATAAAAATAATTAAAGTAATGAACTTACCTCCGGATTACTGTGTACATCTACATCTAGCGGAGAAGCAAATTGGCATACATGAGCTCTCCGTTTTAAAATAACTGCAATGGAATTGATATTTTCTAAATTAAATAAATAATTTAATACATACATATATGTATGATGTTTTCTAAAATTTTTAAAAAAAATCTCTAATAAAAGTTATGAAGGCACATAAATCATTAGTAGTCTATATAAAGGCGATGAAGTTTTAAGACAAGCTTTATTAAGTTTAAATACACACATTTCGACTATAGTTTTGTAGCGAAAATAGAAACGGATCAGTTACTTTGGTAACATTTTAAATTTCACCATGAAGTTTGCTGTTGTATTTTTTTATTTATAGGATTTTTTCAGTATTTCTTTCAACCTTTTAAATGTGGTAGGTGTATCTTCTATTAGAATTAAATTTTTAACACTTTCAGCCGACTTTGTGGCTAGTACAAATTTTATTAGTTTACATATGTTATTGTTAATCTTTGATCAGGATACTTTCAAAAAATTCTATTAATCCTAAGAAATTAATGAATTCTTTTATATTTCCTTGAAATTCTGGGATGACATTCGAAACCGTAATCGAATCAAAATTTCCCATTGTTTCTCTATATTCTCAGTTTGATATTTGTGGGCAATATATTCTTTAGACTCAAAATCTTTAGAATTTTTCATTTCTTCTGAATCTGAATCCTTCTAGATGCCTTCATAAATTAATGTTTTGTTTTTTATTACTTACAGAAAACTACTAGTCTTACTTACATTGCAGTCTTACTTACATTGCATATGCCAACAACGCCAAATAACATTGTTTAATCGTATTTTGTCTTTCCACCTCAACCTCACGCCTTTGAAATGATTCCATTTAGGAGATGTTAGTTTCTGGCTGTAAAATAAAAATACGACTATAGGAGTTCTATAATGATAAATAAATAACGGATAAATAATAACAATGATAAATAATAAATTTTGCATAACAACAGCAAAATTAAAAGTATAATAACAGCTTATCTTTAAGAATATGTTCTCAATGTATGAATATATGTATGTATACCCAATGACTGCAATTATCTGAAAATATGTTTGCCAACAAATACCTGTACGCCAAATTCATGCATTTAAATAGCTTGGTTAAAGTTGTCTCGATCTCCAGATGCGAAGTCAACAAGCCCACTGGAATGTTGTCTTTGGATTGGAAGGAGAGAGAGAGGGCACTTCCCAGATTTTGTGGGACGTACAGTTGAATATCCATGCCAGAGCTACCCTCATCTAATTTCAATAAGCTGGGATCCTCCGGATCCAACATCTTCACCTCGCTGTCGACCAACTCATCCAAAGCTTCTTCTGCTTCAAACTGAGAAACCATAAATTGTCCTGAATGTATAGATTCTCTTTCAGATTTTCTCCTGGACTTCTCCATGGCCTTATCGTGAAGCCCAGTGGTATTAATTTGGGTTGATATTATTCCCGTATGCATCATACTAATATCAGCACGTCAACACATTCCATTCACCATTAATCGTTTCTAAATAAAGGATATATCACTGAAATTTCACGCCTGATTTTTGTATATATATAAAAAAATATTTAAATATTCGTTTATACTCGCTAAAAAACTAATTTCTTGCATAAATTATGGTTACTACCTAATTTAGTAAGTCTCTCTAAATGCTTTATTATATTCTAAAAACGAACGACTGCGACTTTCGTCCAAGGACATGCTTTTGGTAGCGCTTTCTCAACGAACACAACAGTACTTAACAAAGAAGACTTCTCCCAAAATATTTCATTATGTGCCGGAGCGAACATATTGACTACTGGCACCAAATTACTGCTGTTGGACTTTACATTTTAGTGGACTTTACAATTTATACTTGAATAGCTATGATTAGCTGCAAGTTATGTTTTTCATTGCTGAAAATAAGGAAAAACGAAACTACACAATATATCGTATATGCAAGAATTACCTACGAAATGTGTGTAAAGTTGATACTCGACTCGACTTTTTTCCTGCGAAAATTCGTCAGCAGATATGTTTTTGGTAAAATGAAAAAAAGTACATTTTACAGATAAAAAACGTTATAACTCCTAAACCAAACTACGTTTTACACTTAAGGCAACATCAATCTCGGTGGCGTATTCTTTCGATCTTAATTCGGGTAGTTTTGCCCTAAAGACAACACTTATTTTGTGAAATTCACATGCAATAAAACAGCACAGGACACGCGGGACACTTGCAGATGTTTCATTGAAAGGTCAGAATAGCCTGTTGACTGCAAAATAAGTAGAAGTTGCTTAGAAAAATTCAATATACTTATAATATCTAAAACTATCTAGGATACCATAAATCAAAGTTTTCCTACGCGTTTGCAATTTACCTTTCAGCCATCAGCAGTAAAGACAGAGAAAAGCAGAGGAGAAAAGCAGAATGAACAATCCATGGTTCAGCTGTTCAGTACCAAAAGTCGCTATCTATTATTTCATGCTCCTGTGTTAATCTCAAATACACCTCATCGAAAATATAAGAGCTACCACATCAGTGGACATTTTCTTATTATGATAGTCAGGAATATTCAAGAGGATAAAAGAAAATTCACGTTTTTTTGGTATTCGATTAATAAAATTTTTCTAATTTGAATAAAATTCAATGTAATTTCCAAATAACTTTAAAATATGCATTGAGACTCACTATAGATTTTTTAATGTTTGTTTCCCCAGTAATAGAGATAACCAGAGATATTTCTTGTAAAAGCACCGGCTTAAGTTTACCGTTTGAGCCATGCTCCAATTTTCTTGAATTTTTTGTTGTTGTTATTGTTTATGGAGCTGATTCTAATGAAGTAATCGGTTTTTGTCGCTCTCTTCTAGTTTACGAGTTATAGCCCTCTAAAGTTTGGAATTGATATGCCTATAACTCATAAACCAGAAAAGTTATTTCGATTATATGGGTACCGTTAGAAAGCCCTCTAAAAAACCTTCAATTTTTTAATATAACATTTTTCCGAAAAATGTATAGTTTTTATGCAAATCGAAATTTTTCATTTTTGGAACTTTTTTTTTACATTTAATAATTTTTTTCGTTTCAAAGTGTGTAATTAACCTATTAAATCTTTGGAATAACAATAAAGCTGAGACCGTAAGCTTTCTTTGAGTATTTTTTTCATTTTTATCAGTCAAGTATTTGAGGAGAAAATAGCTGTTAAAGGTCAGAAGAACGTAAGTAAAAACTACTTTTTTCATTATACTACTACAGTCTAAACCTACACTTTGTATTACTCGTCTAAAAATTAAAAATTTTTTTCGCCTGCGGCGCAGATTAAAAAAATTTTCTTATTATGTAAAAATTTAAAATACTTTTTAAAAAATTACGTGAAACCAACAATAGATTAATAACTTAATAGTAGTAGAATGGAAAAATGGAGTTTTTACTTAAGTTCTTCTGACTTTTAAGAGCTATTTTCTCCTCAAATATTAGACTGATAAAAATGAAAAAAATAGTCAAAGAAAGCTTACGGTCTCAGCTTTATTGTTATTCCAAAGATTTAATAGGTTAATTACACACTTTGAAACAAAAAAAATTATTAAATGTAAAAAAAAAGTTCAAAAAATTAAAAATTTGGATTTGCATAAAAACTATAGTTTTCGGAAAAATTGTATATCAAAGAAATTGAAGGGCTTTTGGGGAGCTTTCTTACGGTACCAATATGATCGAAATATCTTCACTGATTTATGAGTTATAGGCATGTCAATTCCAAACTTTAGAGGGCTATAACTTTTAAACTAGAGGAGAGCGACAAAAACTGATGGCTTTATTAGAATCAGCTCCAAAAACAACAACAACAACAAAAAATGCAAAAAAATTGGGGCATGGCTTAAACGGTAAACCTGTTCCAAAGCACCTGTACACTTTCTAAAAAGTCATAAACTTTTCTTATGACTTTCTTAAAGTAACAGCTTGATAGTGTAAACATCCATATCTCTCAAAGACGATGTTTACACGTGCGACGGATTGCATGCCTCAAATTGCACCTTCTTATATTATGCTTTGCACATTATGCGGCAGGAATCATAACCCTTAACCAGCAGAATCCTCTCGGTAATGTGAAGCAGAGATAACGAGATAGGAAACTGCTTAGAGACCCATCGTATATGTCAAAAAAAAACGAAATTTGGTAGTTAGGTGAAACACGTATAGTGTATGTGTCGTGTATATGTAGTTCACCACAAGACGTCACGTTTATATGACATTTCTTTTGTTTATTATTTTAACAGATGAAAAATGTTTAGCTTGTGAAAATTGTTTAGCTATTTCGCAAAGAAATTAGTGTTTTTAGTGAATTTAAATGAAGTTAAATCATGCACTGGACCTCGGAAGTAGCACTTGCCGGGGCTGTATACGAACGGCTTGCCATTTTGGAGCAGGATGATTGGCCTGCAACGGCAGGCATGGACATTTCAGTGCAGGGAATTTTGTTGCGAGCTCTGGTATTTTTCTCCGGCCAATCGGAGTTGATGGGTCATGTTTTGAGTGGTACCGCATCGGATCCGATATCAGCATATCAAGGCACCACCTTGTCGCACAATCATGAACACTATGTGATACTATCGTCGGGAGCCACGGTCTTAATGCAATTGCTCGGGGCTCAGTCAGTCGATTTGAATGGAAGTGGAATGGAAATGGAAATGAACTTAGCATTTGGAATCGCAACGCAAATGCAGAAATTAAGAAAAGGTACTTTAATTAATGATTAAATTATTATTTAAGTGTTTTATGTGATGTTTTTGTATTTTTTCTAGTACGGGCGTTGCTGTACTTGGCCACACGGTTGCTCGATTTACTCACGCACAAATCCGCCGGATTTACTTTAGCTTTAAATCAAAAGAACAATGAAATGTATTATATATACATACGTATTATATAATGTATATAATAATATGTAACATATTATTTTTATAATTCAGACTGTATATTTAAATGTTACTACATAATATTGTAGGAAAAATTATTCATCTAATAACTTAAATGTTATGTATCGGATAAACACATTAAATGTGGTTGTATGCATAAATAAATAAATACATGAAAGAACTTAAATTCTTATTATTTAAAAGCAATTCTTTTTTACCCTACACCCGAAAGGATGAGGGATAGATTCACTTTGTGCTTCTGTTTGTATCGCATTAAAGGAGGCGTCTGCCTGTAAGTCTGTCAGTCCGTCCGTCTGTAGAAATCACGATTAAGGGAGAACTAATAGAGCTGTGAAATTTGGGACGAATATACTTGGTTGTTTGGTATTAAATACAATACCAACATGGTTGTTTGGAACTAATATGCAATCTTGCGTCCAGAAGATTTATAACTTCAAAACCATGTTCGTTATTGAACTTTTGAAATTTCGCTAGAATGTTTAGCTATTGCAGCAAAGATAAAAGGAAAGAAAGTTACTCATAACTACTGAAAATAAAGAATACACCTAAACAAACAAATGGCGGAATTCTGTACATTTAGTTAACATTATTTGTATCGTTAAATACGATATCCATGAATAAAATAGAAGATTTCATCTAAAATTTATTCATTTCGTCAATTGTGGTGAAAAAATCAATGATATTATAAAGCAGCGTTACATTTTACGTTAACAAAAGAAAATTCAGAAAGTACAAAAAAGGTAAAAGTACTTTTTGTAGTACTCGGTGTAAAGAACACAATAATTTTCTATTCTAGGAAGTAATTTGTACTCCGCGAAGCAAGAATAAACGTTTTGTTAACAGTTCAAGCACATTTATGCACTAATGTATTTGCTTATTAAGAAAAAAATCAAATTTATTTGATATTGTAGCATACCGACAACACTGCTTTGGTACCAGAATTCATAAGAGGCGCAAAAATAGATGCGTTCTATACGAACGGGCAACACTAGTATCGGCAAATTCAATGGCGAGGTGAACTAAAATATGAGGGTATACCAACGCCATTTCATGTCTGCTCTTTTATTTTAATTGGATAATCAATTTAATTTTACAATGTTTTATTTTGCTTGAATTGTTCATAGAATAGGTCATACAGTTTCTGGTATAAAATAGTGGCGGATTTGATCGTATGAAATAATTTACATTAGATTTTTTGTTGTTAATCTGCACTTGCAATGATTTTTAAACTTAAAATACTTTTCCCAAATAGGTTATAATTAAGAAATAAACTATTAAAAACTAAAATGGATATTAAATAGACTAAATATTGGCATAAATAAATAATTACAAATTGATGTCTTCGAATTCATTACTTATATGAAAAATTAACTAAGTTGCTATCTCAATACAAACGATTTGACTTAAAAATCTGAATTGTCATTGGGGTCTCAAAGCAGAACCCTCTCCGTCCCGATCACTCTTCATCCGTGTCTGATGTTACCCCTCTCAATCCCGAACACACTTCATCATTGTCTGATGTTAACCCCTCTCCCGTGAACGTGCCATCGACAACAGGGGTGGTGACTATGATTTTCCTATACGAAAAACCTCGTTCCCTTTCCTTGACACTCTTCATACGGGGTCTGATGTTTGATTTTCTAAGAAGCATTTTTAGGTTTTTCACAAACACTACTTTATGCCAGAGTTGCATTTCTTAGCATTTTTCAGCAGTTTCCTATCTCGTTATCTCTGATGTGAAGCTATTTGCATTCAGGTGAAGTTGTTTGCATGCAGATTTTTTTTGCAGGTTTTGTATACAGGTATTAGATATTTTTAATACCTTTACAATTGTACCTATATCATCTATTTTTCATAGTTTAGGAAATATATGGTATTAGAAGATACAGAAAATTTTAAACTTTAAAGGGCTATAACTCTTAAATCAGACGAGAGCGAGTAAAATTGGTTTTAAACAAGAATAAAATTGGAGAGTTTGTGCTACGGTAAATTTAAGCCAAACTCTGTAATACTAAACACTCAAGTATGTTTTTATTTTTGTAAACTTTTACATATGACAATTATTTGGGGGACTTCTTACTCCTTCGAACTTTTACATACACGAGACTAAAAAAACCGACCCCCTTTTATTTTTGTGGTGAAAATTATAATTTCCAAAAACAAAGATCACATTTTTTGCAACATTTGATGTCATTCGCTTGGAAATCCCACAAAAAATAGAAACATTCCATAAGCCATGGTGGTTCATCTACTTGATACGAGTAATGTTTCGTCTTTAATAAAAACCCAACTTTAATTCGACTACATAAAATGGAAAAGAGGACGATTACTTCCAGCTCAACTTTTGTTATTGTTGGAGGTGGTATTGCTGGAGTTACTTGTGCAGAGACAGTTTCTGCGCTATGCCCTGGTGAATCAGTTACGTTGATTAGCGAATCGGCTATCCTAAAAACGGTGACCAATTTAGAATCGATGACGAAATGTCTTTACAAGTTTCATGTCGAAGAACAGGAAGTTAATAATTATGTTAAACAAAATTCGTCTGCTGTAACTATTTTAATTGATACGTTAAAGAATATCGATTCAATTTCAAGGCACATACAAACTTCTGGAGGGCACTGTATATCCTACAACTATTTATGTGTTTGTACGGGAGCCAGACCGAAATTAATCCAACGTGATAACGAATACGTTGTAGGTATTCGGGATACCGATTCTGTATTAAATTTCCAAGATCGAATTAAATCAGCTCGAAAAATAGTCATTGTCGGCAATGGAGGCATAGCCACCGAACTTGTTTACGTATTAAAAAATATTGAAATTCACTGGGTTATTAAGGATGACCACATTTCATCAACTTTTTTGGATGCTGGCGCTGCAGAATTCTTTCAGCAGTGTTTAAAAACAGCTGAAAAACCAGAAGAGTCCGAAGTGGCAGGAAAAGTAAAACGTATACGGTTTGATGAAATGTTACCAACGGAAAATTTGAGATCAAACAAAAAAGGGTCAGCTCTTGGCCCGGATTGGCATAGCAATTTTTACTTTAGTGGAACTAATAAAAATTTACAAAGCCATTTAGAAATACATTACAACACACAGATTGCGTTATTAGAGGTTAAACGGGATATAAAGGACGAAATTCCTTTAACTGTCTCTCTTGCATCAGGCGAACGAATACAATGTGATTTATTGGTTTCTGCTACAGGCGTTTATCCTTGTATAGAATTTACGTGTAACGAAGATATTTCGTTATCAGATGATGGATTTATTTTGGTGAATTCATTAATGGAGACTAATGTAAATGGAATATATGCTGCTGGTGATGTTTGCAGTGCTAATTGGAACTTAGCAGAGAATTGGTTCCAAATGAGATTGTGGACTCAAGCACGACAAATGGGAGCCATGGCAGGACGCAGCATGGTGGCTGCTTATAAGAAAGAAAAAAGCATACATCAAGACTTTTGCTTTGAATTATTTGCTCACACCCCCACATTCTTTGGTTTTCAGGTAGTGCTTCTTGGTTGTTTTAATGGTCAGAAACTAGGAAACAATTATGAAATATTACTACGCAGCACTCCAGGAAAAGAATATATTAAGTTTGTGCTTTGCGAAGGCAGATTAAGGGGAGCAGTTCTTATCGGAAACACAGAATTAGCAGAAATGTGTGAAAATTTAATTTTAAATGGTCTTGATCTGACCGTCTTTGGAGATGACTTACTGGACCCTAACATTGATATTGAGGATTTCTTTGATTAATTCATTTTTTGTTCATTAATTTTATAAAAATAGTAGTAGAAGTAATTTAAAGAAAACAGAATTATGTATCTAAATAATTGAGAACGTGCACAGTTATTAATTTGTTTTTCTTTTTTTCTACTAGGATCATTAGGACCGAGAGTTGTGACAAGAAAATATTTATTTTATACTATGTAAGAAAATGATCAATTAAAACTTCGAAAATGTATAAATAAACTAAATGTAACTAAATTGTATTTTAGCAAATACTGACTTCCAACAGAAACGATAACAAAACCAAGAAAAAGGAATTTTTTTAGAGGCTTAGCAGGTATAGAAAAGTATATATATATTTAGACACACAAACACCTACGTCGATTTAGCTATGTCGTGAGATTTTCTAATTGTAATTGAGAAAAAAAAAATTAGAATTAGTTTGATTTGTTTAAGAGCATTTTTTTGTTCAGCGGAAAAGAATATAAAATAATTTAAAGCTAATAATTTCTATATGCACTATTATTGTGTTCTCGTAATCAGTCAACTAGGACTAGTCGACAATTCGGTTGGCAGAGACCAATGCGGAGTGATCTAGAGCACTGTATTCACTGTTGATCCACTGACACAATTTCGCCTTTGAAATAACGTCTTTAGAATCATCCCGTTGCCTTTGTAATTTTAATTTATTTTGTCTGTAGTTTTGTTTTCGCAAAGCAGATTGCTTGATCAATAATTTCATCTATGTTTTGGCAGTTTGGGCCTGAACATTGTGCAGAATCCGGTTTTCCACCACCCTTTCCACCCAACTTAACAGATATATATTGCACCCATTCGTTTGCTTTAAGACCTTTTTCTACAGAATTTTTCGGAACGTGGCATAAGCAATATATTTTTTCGGATGTATGATCTACTGAAAAGAACATGGCAGCAGTTTTTGGATTTAAACTTCGGACTTGCTTCAGTGCGGCATCAAGAGCTTTCGTGTTATTAGATGCCTCAAATTGTTTCACTAATATCAATTCATTGGGATTTTCTTTACAAAGATTCTTAGCCTCTTCCACTACCGTTGTAGAGATAGATGCCTTTGCGGAACGCTCTTTAGCGTCAAGGCTTATCTTAAGTTGTTTAAGCGCGTTACGCATTTCTTCCTTTTTAATATAAGGAATTGCAGCACCTGAAATATTTTCAGTCAATTTAACAATTTGCTTGATGTAATCTTTTATATATTGGTCACTTTTATCCATTTCGATTGCAGTTTTTAATGCTTTTATATCATTTTCAAAGACTTCAGCCTTATTCACAGCTTTGATTGCTTCCAATCCTGTTAAGGCTGTAATGCGTCTAATACCTTTTGCTATGGCTTCTTCACTGACTATGACAAATTCTATAATGTGTCCTGAACGTTGTAAATGTGTACCACCACAAAATTCGACGGACGTCAACGCTGCTTCATGACTATCTTTATCAGCTTCTAGTTTCTCTACTGGTATCCCAAAGGAAATAACTCTTACGGGATCGGGATACACTTCGTCAAAGACAGAACGAAGGCCATGGATAGCTTTAGCTACAGATAAATTCGATTGTTTTGCATAAATCGGTACGTTTTTATAGACCAGCTCTTTGGCTAATTGTTCGATTTTTGTAAGCTGGTCAATGGTTAAAGCCAATTTGCAAGCAAAATCAAAACGCAGTTTTTCCGGCGCAACAAGAGAACCTTTTTGGTCTGTCTCATTACCGAGGACTTGTAACAGGCAATAGTTCAAGGCGTGTGTTGCTGAATGATTTCTCATAATAAGTAATCGCCTCTTCATATCGATTTCTAATTTTAAATCGTCTCCCACACGTAAAGTGCCTTCAATAATTCCATTATGGACAATGTAGCCTCCTCGACTATAGACAGAATGCACGAAGAACTCGTTTGCCTCGTCGTTAACTGCAGTCATTACTCCGATGTCATAAATTTGACCGCCACCCTCCGCATAAAAGTTCGTTTTATCTAAAATAATTCCACACTCTTGTCCAGAGCATGCTTCTGTAACGAAATTGTTATCTGAAAAAATCGCTACTATTTTTCCTATGCACGGTTGAAATTTATATTCCGCATAGCGATTGTCCGATAAGGCTTCATATTTGTATTTATAAGAATCATCAGTTACCGGAACTGCATCTTCTTTTAAATGAGATATTGAATTCACGTCGAATTTGATTTCCGTAACTTTTGATTCTTTTTCTTGGGAAATTTTGTACGCTCTTAGTTTGCAAACTTCGTATTCGCACATGTCTACAGTTAAGTTCTTTTCCTCCGCCATTAGCTGAGTTAAATCTATCGGAAATCCATAGGTGTCATGCATACGCCATGCAATATTTCCGGGAATCACGTGCCCCTCTCCCAACTTTCCAATTGTTCGATTGAAAAGATTTCGACCTCTCGTTAATGTTTTTAAGAATTGGTGTTCTTCTTCGTTTATGATATCAATTATACCCTGAGGGTCCTTCCTTACTTCCGGAAAAGCTTCTCCCAACAGTTCTACCACCGTGGTTACCAATGATGCAAAAAAGCCCGGCTTTGCACTTAGCTTTTCGGTGGCGTACCTGAAATGGGGAAAAATTTTTTATAATAAATTAAGAGGTCACAATCATCCTTATTCCAGTTGTCGTTTCACGTGACAAACGTCACTACAACATAAATTTGTGTTCTTGTATTGATTGTCGGTAAACGTCATGAGTTCGTTGTTACCGCAACTATCTGGCAACTATAATGAGCCAAAGACGAAGGGAAAAAACGTGGATGTTTATGGAATCGGTCGAAAGCCGATTCCGACTTAGTGAGGACCAGGGTTGGAACTCGACAAGAATCTTTGAACCTTGTATGTAGTTTCTACTAAAGTAGTCTACTTTCAAAACTGTAGATTACTTTTACATGTCGAAAACCTCAACCTTGTCGAAAGCTCTTAAACATTCAAGAACTTTAAGAATGACTCAATCAAATATCGTTTTTTACTCGCGTGAAGTATAGAATCTATCGACATACACGGTCTCCATCTTGTTTATACCGAAAATGCGCGAGCCAGTCTAAGTAATAAAAGAAACAAGAGAAAGCAATAAGATTCACGAATATACATTTCCTCTCTTTTTCTTGTTTCTTCTAATACATTTTTACTCGGGCCTTGTGAATGTATACGAGAGCACAAGTGGAAATATAATAATAAAAGAATAATAGAGCAAGAGTCTGATGACATCGAAATAAGTGACGATCAAGACTCAGCACTTTAAATTAATAAAATTCATTGTCACCCAATAAATGTTCCATTTTATCACAAAGCAATAACTGGACTCAAACATAAAATTCAAATTCATTTTTTTTTTTTCATAGAAAAATCTTTGCAGCGTTTGTTTGTTCTAATTGTAATTGATAAAGGTAAATTTTCCAAAGTTTTCGACAATTTTGTGTAATCTACTCCAATTTGGTTTGGTAGTCTACCGTACGTATTCGACATGTCGAAAATGTCGAAAACAAGTATTCGGCATGACAACCCACTTGAGGACGATGTAAAATTTAAAAGTGTTTTACGCTTTATATATGTATGTAGCTTTTGTAATGAAGCAAATAAAAAATATTGCCAATCTTACCGAACAGCTCGTCGAAGAATACGTCGTAGCACATAACCTCTGCCAGTATTATCTGGAACTCCACCGTCCGCTAAGGCAACTGTAATAGTTCTGGCATGGTCTGCCAGGACACGATAGGCCATATCAATGCCGTCAACGTCATCACTACCGATTCGACCCAAATAAGGCGGAGCTCCGGTGCCCTTCTGTATAGCATCGAACAATGGTGAAAATATATCCGTTTCGTAATTCGATCGCTTGTTCTGAAGAACGGACACAAGTCGTTCGAAACCCATTCCACAGTCAATATGCTTGGTTGGTAATGCCAATAAATTTCCATTGTCTTCGCGGTTATATTGAATAAAAACTAAATTCCAAATCTCCAAAACATCCGGATCATCTTGATTAACTAATTCAGGTACACTTCGTCCTCCAATTCGATCGAAATGTATTTCAGAACAAGGTCCGCATGGCCCTGTGTCTCCCATCTCCCAGAAATTATCCTTTAATGTGCCCGGCACAATATGATCTGGAATTACGCCAATATCCAACCAAAGCTGTTTACACTCCACATCAGGTGCCAGACCACTCTTTTCATCGCCACCAAAATAAGTCACATATAAATTGTCCTTAGATAATTGCAACCGGTTGGTTAAAAATTCCCAGGCCCATCTGCATATTTCCGTTTTAAAATAATCACCAAATGACCAGTTGCCAAGCATTTCGAAGAAGGTATGATGATACACGTCTTTTCCCACATCATCCAAATCATTGTGCTTTCCACCAGCACGAATGCATTTCTGAGTATTAACGATTCGAACCCACTTAGCCATTTCACTATTCGGATCAACTGTGCCTAAGAAAATGGGTTTAAACTGGTTCATGCCAGCATTAGTGAAGAGCAATGTCGGGTCATCCAGAGGAATTGTACTTGAGGAGTGTACATATAAATGCCCTTTTTCCCTAAAGAAATCCAGGAACGCATTACGTACTTCTTTTGCGTTAAGATACCTCATTTTATCTACAAATATATAAAATACATTTACGTTATAATCTCTTAAACAAGACCAAGTATATACTGCTAACAGAATAAAGTCTACCTTATATTACAGAAACAAAGAAATTCAAGAAAAATTTAAAATTAAGGGAATTTTAATAAATCAATTAATATTACTTTAATTTAATTTTACTTATTGGTGAGGTGGATTCGCTATTATTCGAATTGTTTTTTTTTTTAAAAAGGGCTTTAATACTTATGTTATAAAAAAGAAATTATGAAACAAAGCGTAAATGTTCATACTTAAACAATTTTTCCAACAGGATCCGGTACAAAAGTTGCAAAAGCGAAAACTAGTATCAATTAGTGATATTTGGTACAAAAATTAACCTCATTCTAAGGGAGTTTATACATTCATTTTATACAGTTTGGTTTACGTGGCTAAGATTCAAATTCAGAACTGATACATTATTCAACTTTAACTACACTATGTGGTATAGTGTAAAACGGCATTAGAACACACACGAGGACAACACCCATGGATTCTTCTCGTTTTGGCTTTGTACATTTTCAGGTTATTCCTGGTAAACAACAGCAAAAATGGGAACAAGAAAAAATCCGAAAATGAACAAAGCAAAAACAAAAAACCTCTTCTCAGAGCAACACTCCGCCCAACCGAAATAAAACGTTGCGCAAAAATATGTTTGTTTTCACCCCTCTTCCTATGTATTCAATTTTCCGTACTTCACTATTTTCCTTGTTCTTCTTACAAACAATAGAAAAAATATTTTAAAACGGAGAACTTAAGTTTACTTGAAGTTACGGTTTTTATAAACTCTTTTGGAAATCCGTGAAACACATTCCTTAACGGCACCCAACTCAACTCAAAACTCATCGCTGCCGGCAAATGTTTTTTAATCCGGATCGGTGACAATAATATGTCTAATTTAAAAAATTATCTGTTTTAAAATACTGCAAACTACATTGAACAATTAAATTTTGCCATACTAATCAATGTGATTTTGCATTGTTTGTTTGTCATTTTGCGTTTGATTCGTAACACGTCCGCAAAACTTTTGACATTCATTCACGCAAACACTATCCTACACGACACAAAATATTGCACAACATAACCCTACACGACACAAAATGTTTTGTGTCGTCTAGGGTCCCCCTTAAGTTTTAAAAGCTAAGAGAAGCAAGACAAATTTTAATAATAATCGTGGTTTTTTAATGAACTGCATAGGTCTCGTTATCCAGTTCATTAAAAAAATTACACGGGGAATCTTGTTAAATTCAACATCGCAACCAACTATATTGCATAGCACTATATATTTTGATAGGATTATATATTAGGATAGGATTATATGATTATATATTTTTTTTTGGGGTATTTTGACCTGAATAGAAATCTGGATAAAACCTGGGTTTTCGACTTTGTATGGAGGAAACCTATAAAAAACGGCTTAGTCGCATATGTGAACTATTCCATATTATCTTCTTTCATTAATGCACATTTTACACATCGGTACCACCTTCAAAAATGAAATAATTTCTGCGCTAACTTCACTTCTTAGCGCATGTCAAAATTGGAAATTCCAAATGCTTTGCGTCCGGGTGTGGTTTATTTCAGCAATTTCCGTAACACGCACTCACTCCAATTACATTTTGACAGTAACGGAACGCACAATGCACTTAGGCAGGGTCCACAGTAACTAAAAGTTATTGATAGGCTAAATTTGTCCATTATAGTCTTAACATATAGTGGCATATGTTGCTGCGGCAAGCAACAGGAGTTGTCAAGCTCAAGAGCTAAGCACAATAAAATTTCAATAGAAACAGCTTCGAGCGGCGAAGGTACGAGGTTACCTTCTACCTCGTTTACGTTTTACAAACAACAACAAAAAAAGGGAGGCAAAAACTTTTGCCAAAAAGTAAACAAGGAACAAAAATCAAAATAAGAAGGAGGGCAGCGTTAAGATGCAAAATACGAAATAGAGCAATCGGTAGCGGCATTGCTGCTGGAATGCAAGCGGTAATTTGTTTTTTTTTATCATTTCCCATAAGAGCCAATGTAATTTTCACATTGCATCTTGCTGCGGCAGCAAAGCAGCATTTGATGTGTGCAGGCTCTTATTCTCTTTAAAAATCCTGCCAACAAAACTTTCTAAGAGTAGTGACGCAACGCAAAACGCAACGGACATATATAGCTGGACCATAAGATACGATAATTGTAATATCTAACCGATTGTTCGAAATATCGTTTAAGAAAATAAATCCCAAAAGACGGAATACAGAATATCAGTTTATAAATGTGCTCTGTATTTACAAGACGTGTACCTAATTATAAAAAGATAATTATGGAATTATGGTTGTGGATGAGTAGTGAATGATCATATTAGACACATCTGAAATTGCATGTGAAAATTTATCTTCCGCACAGCTATACATATATGTATGTGGGCATGTAAGGTATAACACCATAAATAATATTGTAAAGGAATTAATATTGCTAGTATTAAAGGCTTTTTCTTTATTGTCTAAGTTAATGAGAATATCGAAACACTTTCAGTTTTATGTTTTTCAAAGCCTCTATGTTTCTGCCAAGTTGGGTGTGTTCGTCCGGGAAAAAGTAAGACATATGCCACCAACTCCTAGTTCTTAATATAAAAAATTGCGTGGGAATCAGAAGTTATAGGCAATTAATTTATACAAATATATAAAGATTTAATCGCCATGATATAAAATATGTAATATGTACTTAATGATTTCGTAGATGTCCTATCCTATAAGTTAGAGTAAATCGAGTTATAAATTTTTGCTATTAAAAATGAAATATCTCTTGAAGGTGTGTAAATTAAATAATGGCAACGTAGCATTCCATCTGACAATGAACACTTTGTTTACGAGAAATGGAGTGGCAGCAGGTGAACAGGGACATACGCTTTCAGCATGAGTTTGAACTCGCTCATGTGGTTTTCCACAAACAATTTGATTTGTGCGTGCACCAGTTCAGGCTCATTTTTGAATGCAATAGAAAAAACTTTCATAAAAAAAAGTCGCTATGAACGGGTTATAAACGGAAAACCAAATGAGCAGAACCTTATATTCAAATAGCCCTCTTCACACAGAAGAGCTAGAGTGTAGCTTCGGTTCTTAATGCATAGTTCCATTAAATGTTTCCGATCACTCCGAAAAAATGTTCCTAATGTTTCCAAGCCGAACAGCAATTCACAACTGAACTAAACTGGCTGCACACTGTATTGTCAACTCGTTCCAATCTTTTACAATGTGACTCCAGTAGATTTTGCGATTTTAATTTAAAATGCCACAAAGCTTCAGCCGCAATTTTCGAACCTACGATACCTTTAAATTTTTTTTTCAATTTCACGGATTGCACTTTTTGCAGATGGACGAATTCCGCATCTGTACCCACGCGGGATTAAATATTCAAGACGAGGAAGGATCAATAAATTTCCGAAATTAGTTTTAAGTTATATTATAAACTTAAAATTACAGTTTAAATACAATTTAATTAAACTGTAAGTTGGTTAAAATTATAAATGCAATAAACACCCTAACTCTAATTTGGCTCCTTAAAGATAAGAAGATGCAAGCGTCAGTATCGCCCGGAATACGAGTAGTACGAGGCCCCAATTGGATATGGCAGAATCAAGGTACTTTAAAACGGTTATAAATAAAAATTTTCAAGTAAAAATATATCCGCGCATAAGTCCGCAATCTTATGACACCGCTTCGCTCTAACATGGTTAGTCGCAATTGGCGAACGTAACCCAGCTTTTTGCACTACCTTTTTGTCTTAGTGTTAATTATTATTAACAATGAATAAGTAAAGACGTCGAGTGTAATTTTGCTCTTACTACTGCAGACGACGGTGAAGGTCACGTTGGAACAGTTTGTGAATTAGGACGCAGTGGATCTAATTACTCGCCGGATAACACCGTAGTTGTGAACTGGGATTCCGGACAGAGAACAAACTATCGTATTGGATATCAGAATCAGTACGATCTTATAATTGTTGATAACGCACAAGTCGGTAAATACAATAGATATTATTTTAACTGATTATTTTATAACTATTAAATAATTAACTAATTATAAACAACAACATATGAAGCGTAGCTTCGATCTCTCTTTCGTTTATATACCGAAACTTCGTTTCACCGAAGCAAAAACGAAGCAGAGCCAACGTTTTTCATTATTTCTTTAGTAAATAAGGCTACATTACTGCATCATGACCTTTCTAAGGCCTTCTCAAACTCAAATGATTATATGCGCAGTATTATTTAATAGTATAAAGAGACAACATATTTTATTGTCTTTTAGGAATCCGTCATTCAAACACTGTATGTGATGGCTGCCTTAAGGGTGGCATTGCCGGCATACTCTTCAAGTGTGCTCAATGTCGAAACTATCATTTGTGTGCGCAATGCTATGGAGCCGATTTGCATGATACTGAACACGCTTTTATTCGCTATACAACACCTACATCGGAAGGGTATGAATTGGATAATCGTGGTGCCAAAATATTCTAAGCACATTGTTTCTATAGTATTTTGGTTACACCAAGAAAAGGCCTTCAGAAAATTCAAATCAAAGGAATTTTTATCGGAGCGAAAGTTAGACGCGGCCCGGATTGGGAATGGGGAAAACAGGACGGTGGAGAAGGTAATTTTACTAAGTAGTTACGCAGATAAATTTTTTTATATATCCAACAGATATAATGATCAGATCATATTAAAATTATGGGCAGATTATTTTGAAAGTGGGGCAAGTTTACTTCATGAAAAAATGGATTTTAATGATGAGAAAACTTGTATTCTAATCTTATCTTTGTATTTTCATTCAATTTAGAGACCAATCTTTTCAAAATCTACACAATTTTCATAAAACGAAACGTTCTTATCCATAAGAATTGCTTTACATTTAAAATGCAAATATGTAAATATTATTACGTCGAAATGTGAAAGGATAGACTTGTCACTTTCAAAATAAACGGCTCATGTATAACCATTATTTACATTTATTTGTTAAAGATTTTTTTTTGCCGTAACTGCATGTCCTATATCCCACCAGGAGTCATTAAACTTTAACAGAGGAAGAAAAGTTGTGAAAGGGGTCATCTTTCTAAGTCAGAAGAGAAGAATTCGAATCTCTTCAAATTTTTGTAAGCAAAAATTGCAACTAAAGACATTAAGAAATATTTCAAAATGCCAATATCGGTTGACAAGCACGGATCCCAAGTTCCTTTCTCTCTCTCTCTTATCGTCTATCTTTCATCGTCTATCTTTCTTTACTCAGTGTACCCAAAAAGTTGTTCTCTGTACAGCGAGTAATAAATCTGTTATAAAATAATATAAATTTGTATAACACCAGGTTTATTACAAATAGTTATTGTCAATTTCAGGTAATATCGGAAGTGTTGTAGAAATTCGAGGTTGGGATAATGAGTCTTGCAGAAGTGTTGCAAATGTGTCATGGACGAACGGATCAACAAACGTATACCGTCTCGGACATAAAGGTAACGTCGATTTACAATACACCGTTCCGACACCAGGAGGATATTATTACAAGGAACATATGCCTGTCTTGGGTAATATGTTTTTTCATTTGTTTTTACCTACCTCTTAATATATATCAATATATTCATTGTGTTATAGGTCAACCGGAAGAACAGCAACTAGTTGCTCCAAGTACAAAATCTTCTTTCAGCGTGGGTGATCGAGTTAAAACCTGCTTAGAAGTTAATGCTCTTATTAAACTACAGCAAGGTCATGGTGGTTGGAACCCTCGCATGATAGAACATTTAGAAAAATTGGGCACTGTCCACCGCATAACAGACAAAGGCGATATACGGTATCAAATTTAATAAATTATTATTATCTAGAACAATTTGAGTACTTTAAATATATGGGGGGTTGGGTGGTGTGGCTGGTAAAATTCCAAAATGTTAATTTTTGCATTATCTGCTATATTTTTTAAAAATTTGTTTTTTATTTTATTTATTTTAATTTAAATAACGAAAATAAAATACCAAATAAATAACAAAATAAAACATCTTATAAAGAGTAAGGTAACCTTCTTTTTTTGTGTTACCCTTAAAATTGGAATCTTTATTTTTTCCCTTTGGGTTTCCTATAAAAATAAATGTCAATAAATGATGTATAATAATGCTTTGTTCTGTCTCAACCACAAAAGTTATTATTTAGCTTATTTTTTTATTATAAAACTTCTAATTTCTTTAATTTAGAATTAGATGGGCCGTTGCACCTGACAAGGCAAATGCGGGCATGTTTGCAATGGTTACCTGTAACTACTTGCTTAGCTATATGTCAGAGCCGTGAGGTTAAACTTCAATATTGCAAGGCCAAAATGATACCAATGATAATAAGGTTCCCTTTATAACTTCTATATTATTACATAAAAAACAACTTGTTAACAATACAGACAGCCTTATGCAGTTTTGAAGGAGCTTCGCTAGGTTTTATTTTATTAATGAAGTTTTCTCATCTCAATTTATTCCTACGTTTTTTGTCAATAATCAATTCTCAGATTTTTACCTATCGATTTATTTAATTTACTTTAGGGTACAATATGACAACTGTCCGAATCGTTGGACTTTTCATCCCGCAGCTTTGGTAAAACATGTTCCATTTCGAGTAGGAGACTTGGTGACCGTTATCAACGACGAGTCTAAGGTACAAAAGCTTCAGAAAGGCCACGGTGAATGGATTGAAAATATGAAATATGTAAGCGCTTCAATATCAATTTCCTCAATGAATTTTTACCATTTATATACGTACATATATACTATCTTCAACCACAAGGTAAAGCATCCTAATTTTTTTGATACACTTTTTTATACCTTCATGCAAAAGGATGAATATATTTTCCAAATTTAAAATATTGTAACAAAATTATTCTGAAAAAATAGAGAAAGAAACTAAGGTTGTTTTACATTGTGAGTAAAGGTAAAGATATATTAAAGTACATTTTGAAGTAATTCTAGAGCTTCAGAGATTTTATTTTATACTCCTTGTAGGTACTTGGAAAAAATTGTAGAGTAATAAAAGTGTATTCCGATGGTGATCTTCGCATACAACAACTTGACGATGGTTTTGAGTGGACTTTTAATGCTTCCTGCGTAAAACTGGAGCGATCAACTCAGGCTACGACTGACGAAGGTGACGACTCATTGTCAAGAGACAATATGATGCACCCAGACCACCGACGATGCGATCGTACACGGTCTCCACTATCAGGCCTTGCTGGTACGTCAGTCAGAGAGAAATTAGTTCGGGAAGCAGCTCAAGGTCACTTAGAGTTTGTAAAAGAGTATTTAGATAAAAATCCTGCCGAAGTAGATGCCACAAGCGGAGGCAAATCGTGCATTCAAGTCGCCGCTCATCAAGGCCACGCAGACCTTGTAGAATATTTAGTATCAAAGGGTGCTAATGTAAATATTGTGGACAAAGAGGGCGATTCGGCTTTGCATTATGCTGCGTTTGGAAATCAACCGAGGACTATGCGAATATTACTGGAGAGCGGTGCAAATGTAAATTTTCTGAACTCGTGTCGCTGTTCCGCATTGCACATATGTGCTCACAAGAAAACGCCTCTTTGTGTGCGGGAGCTGCTGCAGCACGGAGTCAATGTAAATATAAGAGATTCTTACGGTGACACAGCGCTCCATGATGCAATTGCCAAAGAAAACACAGAAGTGGTGGAGCTTTTATGCAATGCCTCAAATATTAACTTCTCCATCAAAAATAATCGAGGATTTAACGTGCTTCATCACGCTTGCCTGAAAGGCAACATTTTGGCAGCGAGACGAATTCTGCAACTTTCACCAGAATTGGTTAACATTAAAAAAGATGACGGCTTTGGAGCAATGCACTTAGCTGCCCTAAATGGTCACGCTAACATTGTGGAAGTACTTCTTACCGAGGGGCAAGCTGAAATCGATATACGCAACAATCGCCAACAAACGCCCTTCTTATTAGCGGTTACACAAGGGCATGCGGCAACTATTGAGAAACTAGTATCGTTGGGTTGCGATGTAGGGGCAAAAGATGAAGACGGAGATAATGCACTGCACATATGTGTTATAAAGAAATCGAACCTACAGAAAGTGGGTGAACCTAACAATGCTCCGGAAATACAAGCTATTTACTCAGATCTCTGTAACTTAAATAAGGATAGGTTCATGTTTGCAATATTGTGTTATTTGGTGAAAAAAGGATGCAAGATTGAACAAAATTATAAAGGCGGTCATATATTTCAGTGGATTACCGAGAAACATCTGAGGCAGCTAATTTTGAGCCATCAACCTTCCAATTCATTCCAGAAGGATGTTTTGATAAAATCAAAAAAAAATTTCTCTGTAGATCAAGCAAAGCAAAATATACCCGAACAATGTACTGCAGCTAGAGAAAATATTGTTAGCTGCTCCAGTAACAATATAAAATATGGCAATATTCAAATGTCAGAGGATTCCAGTAAAAATTTTGGAGATATATTTTTTGAAGATAACTCGAATAACGAACCAACTGTGAACACGGACAAAGTTAAAAATAAGAAATGCATTAATAATGTAGATAAAAAAACAAAAAACAACGTAGTAACACCGGAAGGACTTGAACGGCAGGATGACGAAGGCGCTGCTTGCCTGCAGGGAGTCCTGTGTGGACTTGAAAACGAACCGGAAAAATGTATTGTGTGTGATGAAGTCTTACCTCTGATTAAATTTGAACCCTGTCATCATCATATTGCTTGCGAAGACTGTGCAATTCGCATGAAGAAATGCTTAAAATGCGGTTCTCTCATCGAACGCCGTGTTGCCGAAAACGGTCGTGATTTATACATCGTCGACCAGATACAAATACCCTCGGCGGATAGACTGAGATATTTGGAAAACAAAATACAGGAGTATGAGGAATCTCACTATTGTAGCATTTGCATGGAACGAATACGTGACGTTGTATTCCTTTGCGGGCATGGAGCCTGTTCACGTTGCGCCGAAACCTTACGCACATGTCACATGTGTCGCAAAACAATTTTGAAAAAAATTAATTTGTATTGAAATGAAATCTTCAATTCTTCTTGTATTAATTTAATAGTTAATTAATTGTGTTGTGTAAATTTTGTTAGCTCATCGGTGTCAAAATATGACGTATGTGTCAAAATATGACAACAAAATATGAGAAAATACTGATTTTGACAATTTTTTTCTACATATACATATACCTTCCTAATAAATTACAATTTAATTTAGTGAGTCATACATATGTATATAATTTTGGTAACGAAAATTACTTTGTTGGGGATGTGTATACTCTATTTCCCTCTTCGTTTGTGGCTGCCGGTGAATTGATTCAATAAACGGACAAGTTTCAAGGAATGACCAGAAGACGAAAATAAGGTGTTTTTCGGTTCTGCTATAAATCTTGTTATTGTTAATATTTGGAATGTTTGGTGAGAGATAAACGAGCTTTCCAGAGACAAGGTAAGATGTCCACCACGGGCAAGATCTCCATTCTTCAAACAGAAAGGATCTATGTCTTGTAGTTCTTGACGAAATATAAAATTATGAAACATACTTTTTCCTCAGAAAACATTGCAGTTTTTGCACTTTGGACGTAAAAAGTGTTTTTTCAATTTCGTATTTTTCAATTTTCTCTGAAGTACAAGACATAAATATTTAAATCCTTTCTGTTTGAAGAATTTTTATGGATTTTTAGAAGAATTTTGGAATAAGTTAAGAAGGAGACTTAACTTAAGGAAGGAAGGTTCTTGTAAGTTTTAGAAAAACCAAAAATTTTCCCCTCAAATTGTTTTGAAAATTTCAGTTTTAACCTTGATTTTCTCAAAAACTGTTTGATCCAGGAGTCTAATTTTAGAAGCATATTAAGAATATATTTTTAAAAACAGGAAAGGGAAATTATCTAAGTGTTTCCGTTATTTTTTAGATTATATTCCGATTTTTTGTCGTGTTTTTAGAAAATTCCTTCTAGCGCCTAAATGGGGCGCTTCCCAATACGATTTTTTCTTGCCTCGACTCAACTTACACGCCCTAACTTTTAGATGCATGCCAAATTATTTTTAATAAGTACATATTTTACATGTTGCACAATTTTCTTGTGAAAATAAAACATTTAGTACTTCGCTTTAATTCGCAGTATACAATTCTGCTTAATATATGTATTTCTTTTGCTTTTTTATATGTACATATATGTATGTTACAAAATTTTCAAGGCTACGAATTTTTTATATTCATATTTTTCAATATTCTTTAATTAGTTCGTAAAGAAAAATATTTACTTCTGTTCCGTATCCTTACACAAACTTTCATAATTATCGTAATATTCACGATAATTGTACTCCCTGAATGGCACATTGAAAGTGAGCAGCCCATAGTCCATTGCCTTCTGAATTGCTGTTATTAGTTCGAAATGCTTTTTTTGGCAAAGTCCAGTTTTGCTGTAACTTAAAATCTCTCCAGTGTGCGGAGAAATGAATTGTTTTAACAAATCTGTGTTCCTATAGTCGAGAACTAAGAATTCATCTCTGCAAATCGGGCATGGATTCCCTGTAGATATCATCCCTCCTCGTATGCAGGTCTTCCTCGTTTTTTTCGGAGCAAATAATCCCTTATGATTCCGTCTGCGAATAGATATGAAAAGAAAATGTTAAAAGATAATTTCTTCTGGGACTTTTTTTTATAATAGTTTTGCTATCCTTTCGTTCCTTCGTCTGGACATTGTGTTTTTCAAAAAGAGAAAATTACTGACTGGAGATTTTTTTATTGTATCAGTATGGAAATACTTTTACGCACACCAATCAGATCAGTTGGTGGTGTAAAGATCTTAGCTGACCCAAATGGACTTTGCAGCTTAGATTTAACTCTGAGGTGTAAATTCGAATGTTGCATGAAGAAAGCTGAAGCAACTCGAGTTATCTTCGACTTTTCGCATATTTCTGTTATAAAAGTATTGCAAATAAACAAAGGTTTTGTTAAGGAAAGTTAGTCTCCAAAAAATTGCCTTTGATTATGAAAAGTTTTCACGGCAGAAATAAAGTTTGGAGTATTTCCACCAACAACACTACAAACAATTAAACTTCTAATTGTCGTAATTGTGCTTTATTTTGACAATTATTATGCAATAATTTTAACAGCTGCGCCCTTTTTTCTTACCGTCCTTTCAGCACTCCCAAAATATTTGATTTTTTTATAGAAACACTCTTTGTTTTTTTTTTTATTTTCAAAACACTTCAATCAAACACTTTCTAGCTTACCATAATAACTAGTTTTTTGATTTAACAAATTTACCAAGACTTACAAATAACCTTATCGAAACTTTACAAGAGAGAGACAAGATCATTGTATTCGAACTGATTTCTGATCAAAATTGACTGCACCAATTGACTGCGTCAAATTGGTTTATAAAACTTTTTGGTTTGGTCATCGGCGTGAACGGTTGCCTCTTGTAACAAATTATTTTTGCAACTATCTCAAAAATAATTTTCCATAAACAATTTTTATAATATTTGGGTTAACCTTTTTTGTTTAAGAAATGCAGCCTCGTGTGCAGGTTTCTTTATTTCACCACTTATAAATATGGTGTAGCCTATCCGTCAGTCACGGTGTTACCGTCAGTCACGGTGTTACCGTCAGTCTCGGTGTTACCGTCAGTCAGGGTGTTACCGTCAGTCAGGGTGTTACCGTCAGTCACGGTGTTACCGTCAGTCAGGGTGTTACCGTCAATCAGGGTGTTACCGTCAGTCACGGTGGTTCCGTCAGTCACGGTGTTACCGTCAGTCACGGTGTTACCGTCAGTCTCGGTGTTACCGTCAGTCAGGGTGTTACCGTCAGTCACGGTGTTACCGTCAGTCACGGTGTTACCGTCAGTCACGGTGTTACCGTCAGTCACGGTGTTCTAGGGCCTGGTAGTATTGAAATTATGACTATTTTTGGTCGTTTTAGACCGTGCCACGCCCCTTTTAACCATTTAGGGGACGGAATTCTTGAAAATGTGTTCTCATTGCACATCTACGTCATAAGGCCAATCACCATACAAAATTTAAGCTTCCTGAGCCTGTTAGTATTAAAATTATGGCCATTTTTTGTCATTTCAGACCCCTTTTAACCACATAGGGGACAGAGGTCCCCCTTTGGGGGAATAATTTTGGTCCAGAAATTTTCACGGGAATGCGCACAACAACATGTCCAAGATTCATCCCAATCGGATGGCCGGTTTAGGAATCCATAAAGGACAAACACACACACACACACACACACACACATTCATTTTTATATATATAGAAGATAGAGATAACAATCTTATTTACACGTACTAATTTCCATTGGCTCTCTTCTTTTGAAGAGATATTTAAATATATGTATCAAGAAAAAAAATTCCCAGTTCGTTCTCTGTCTGTTGTTGTCCTCGTTGTTCCAACGTACCGACGACCTACTAGGCCCGGCTCGCTCTTTGTTCTGTCGTTGTCTCTGGGATGATAACGTCCCAGTTACTGGGATGATAACGTCCTAGTAGTTCATGTCTCTACAACATCTTCAAATAGTCTTGCACGACATAACATTTTAATTTTATTTATACATTTTTGTTAATGACCATGTGCCGTTGCGGGAATCAAACCCTCATGCCTGGGCCACGATAAAATCGCTTATCAGCGGTCGAGCGACTGAAACAAATGTATGTGCTAAACTTTTTACGCTTACAAAAGACGCTGGTAGCGGATAAACGCTTCAAGCGGAGCGATTTTTTCGTGACCCAGGCATCCTATAAAATATTACTAGGCGAGCACTTACTTCACTAGGCTATTGACAGCCGCTTTGTTCGTCATATTTTTTTATATCAATCACAATCGAAAATCAACAAACAACTTAACATTTGGAAAAATTTAAGTATATGTAATTAAAAAATCATAATAACAAATGCTCGTTGCTATGCTTAATTTTAAATTTTTTGTTGCTTACAAGACAACCTGCAGGACCTATCCCTCACAATGTGCGATTGGGACAAAGACTTCATTCTGTAGTCAGTTTTATTTTGGAATAGCGAATAGTCAGCTTTTGACAAAAGTCTGACTTCAAAGAACGGACTAATTTTTGTAAGTAGATTAAATGTGAGTAGATCCGATTTTTAAATTTTTTTTACCGTTATAATTTACCGTTAGAACCAAAAGTAGCCATTTTGTTTTCGTCGGAATTCAGCCATCTTGGATTTAGAAGCTTTTAAATGTCAAATAAATGCAACTAGCAAAAGCGTAATATCTCTGTAAATAAGTGAGCTATCGGGACGGGTAATATACCGTTTAATAGGTATTTTCACATACTATTTTTGCTCATATCATACCGGTTAAGGAGTTTTACCAATTTTAGTGAAAACATGTCATTTATTCCTCGAAACAATAATTTTTTTCTCCTAAATGAATGCATTAATGTAAAAAATTAAATATATTTCCGAAAAGCCTGTTCTTTTACCTTTAATACGGTATATAATATAATATACTTACTACTTTAGTTTAAATGACTTTAGCTTATTTGAAAAATGTTAGCAAAATCCTCTCGAAAACGTGAATTTTTTTGCAAACAGGTTTTCTTCGCGTATTGGCGGCCTTTGGCCGCGGCAGGGATCATAACCCTTAATCAGCAGAATCCTCACGGTCATGTGAGGTTTTTTGCATACCGGTGGGGCCTTCCGCGTGGGTCCTTCGGCCGCGGCAGAGATCACAACCCTCAATCAGCAGAATCCTCTCGGTAATGTGAAGTTTTTTGCATACAGGTTTTTCCGCGTATTGGCGGCCTTCGGCCGCAGCAGGAATCACAACAAAAATCAACAAAATCCTTTTGGTAATAACAGGTATTTTTGCATTCAGTGAGCTTTAAAATGCATTTTCTCCTAAAATCATGCACCGATACTGGTGAAAAAAATATGTCTGGAAAGCTAAGAACCTCAGCTTTCTTATGCTGAAATAATTATATGGCTTAAATATACATTTTACAATAAAAAAAATTAATGTTATGATTACTGCCGCGGCCAAAGGCCGCCAATACGCGGGAAAACCTGTATGCAAAAACTTCACGTTACCGAGAGAATTCTGCTGACTGAGAGTGATGATCCCTGCCGCGGCCGAAGGCCGCCAATACGCGGAAAAACCTGTATACAATAAACTTTTTATTACCGAGAGAATTCTGCTGATTGAGGGTTATGATCCTTGCCGCGGCCGAGGATTGTGAGCTTTAAAATACATTTTCTCCTAAAATCCTGCACCGATACTGGTGAAAAAATATGTCTGCAAAGCTAAGAACCTGGGCTTTCTTAGTATTGACATGATTATATGGGCTCATTATACATTTTACAGAGAAACAAATTAATGAATAGAAAAAAAATAGTAATAATAAAAATAGAATTTTTAAATTTCCTCTAAAACCTCCTCTATACAATTTTGGATAAAATATTATTTTAAAAAAATGAGACATTTTTAATACCTTCCCAATGGTATTATCCAGATATCTTTTACAGTTTAGGAGATATAGACGTTAAATTGTTAAACTTTAAAGGGCTATAACTCCTAAACCATACGAGAGCGACAAAACATTTTGTTGTTGTTGGGATAGGCGCAAAAAACAACAACAACAAAAAAAACAACAAAATTGGAGAGTTCTTGTTGTCCTCAATCTGTTCCAAAAATTTAAAAAATCGGAGCCACTCACCTATTCTTTATTTATGCTAAAATATCAAATTGTCATGCTTGTAATAAAGTTTATTTACCGATATTGTTCCCAAACGGGTGATTCTCCGTACGTTTTTTGGTAAGATTCACTTTTTAAGTAACTGATAGAAAGTTGGAAATTAACTTCGGGTCGTACTTTCGGCAAACCCCCTTTTCTTACAGGCATTTCATTTTCAAAACCGGATTTTGCACATAATTTCCTACAAAATCCGTACGAAGAAATGTTTGAAGTTTTTGGAGAAACTTGTACAATACACTGAATATAACTACGGAGCATTTTCTATTTTATTTGCCGGACATTAAAGATTCCATATTGATCGTAGAAATTCTATACTTCGACCGTTCATCAGTCGCTTAAATTTGAGCAACTCAAAAAAATTATAATATATACGTGTTGTGTCAATTTGTAATGTGGTTTTGGAAGAGTTTAATACTTCGGTTACACAGACGGCAATTGGCTTACTTTGGACAAAACTCACAAATATAAAGAAAAATTTGTGGCTAAAAAAAGTAGCAGCTTAAGTCAACCTTAGAAAGAATTGAGATATGAGTGCTACCATATTCCTTTCTGCACCTTTAGGTAAAACCAAAACTTTTGCGCTTTTTTTAAACAAAAGTTATTTTAAAACATATATTCGCTTATGTTTAAGTAAACATTTAAAAAACTTTAAAAGCTAATTTTCTCGAAATAGGAAATTTAGACTTAAGCGTTTACTGCTTGTTACTGTAAATGCGAAGGAAAATTCGAATGAAAAAACCATAATCCCCTAACTGCGAATTCACACTGCTTTTTCATTAACTACAGCTTTTCCACAATTCACCTCTAAAAAAATGTCACGAAGTATCAAAAATGTTATAAAAGCCGTTGGTTTCGTCAACACACAATATACTGTTGTTGTTTGGTAAAACATAATGCGAATAATGCTATAAACACAATATTCGCGAATTTCGCAGTTTTGTCGGTGCTGTTCGCGTCGGCAGCACAGACATTTTTTTTTTCTTTTCCCATAATTAAATCCTACATAGATGATATTTTAATATATTTGATGTTTTTAGTTTAACAGTAGCAGATTTTTGACATTTCACACCGGCAAACTTTATGTGTTTATAGCATTACAGATCCGCATTTAGAGTCGTTGTTAACGTTTTATTGTATAGAGTCCAAGTGACATTAGTAAAATTAAGGGGACCCTAGACGACACAAAACATTGCTCAAAATTTCTTCGAATTGCCGGTGTACAATATTTTGTGTGGTATAGGGTCGTGTTTGCGTGATTGGCGCAAGGACTGTCAAAATACCAAAATCATTTTAATATTTTTTATTTTGCGCATTCATTTTGTATCGTCAAATTTTGCTCATATCTGATGAATTTTTGTGAGCTGCGGACGTGTTACGGAAGAATCGCAAAATGAACATATTAAAAATTGTAGTCAGAATTGAAAGATTTATACAAAAATTTTTAGTTAAAATCCAATAATATTTAAATAGAGTACATATATATATATATATATATATAGAGATTCCGACAAGTGGTAAGGTCAACCCACTGAAACAATTTTTCACGATTGCGCAACATTTTTTACGTCTGTGGCCAATGGACGGAAAACAATTCGCAGAAATTTTGCGCAATGTTTGGTTCGTCTAGTGTCCGCTTTATTTGATGCAACCTCCAAAAACAAATTCGAAAAAAGTAAATGGAGGAAGTGCGCCACATCGCTTCTAAATTAGAAATTCTACAGACCAGCTGTAAAGTACTCTATTTCTGTTATTACTATCTCTTTATCATATTGCGTATTTTAGTTTTATAATTATATAGTTTAATTTGAAAACATGCAAAGTTATAGGATTGCCTGCAATGTAGTGAAAATCTTGGCCAGTGTAGCTTATATGGGGAAAGCGATAAATAAAAATAGTTTAATTCCATTCAAATTTTGGCATTTGCCAAATAAATTATTTGATAAGTTTAGATATCAAAATTTTTTCAGATTTCTTGGTGCTGGAATAGTACTTTCAGGTTCTTATAGAGTAAATTTCTTCACAAAATTTTTTGAAAAGGATGAAGAAGAAGAACTTATAACAATGATAAAGCGCTCCCTCTTATGCATTCAAAAGGAGGAATACAAAAAAGCGGAACAAATGCTTCATTTGGCCCTCAGGACAGCTCAGGATCTTCAAAGCAAAGAAGGCATAACATATGTATTTGATGTTATGGCAAATTTAGCTATGGAACAGGGTCATTACGATAAGGCTGAACAGCTTTTCTCAGAAGTTATGAAACGCCTTTTCGCCGATGGAGAAACAGATGATAGCACAAAAGTAAGTTTTTGTTTACATAACATAAGTAGAACTGGTAGAACCTTTAAAAATTATCCAAAAATTTTGATGAGATGAACCAAAATTAATAGTTATGTATGTCCGTTAGTAACCGAAGATGCATAAATAATAGCGATGCATAAATCCATAAGAAAATGCTGACGAATGTATGTTATAAAAGTTATATATTCGTATATGTGTAAGTTGTATATTCATTATATATAATTTTCGTAATGTAAGTTAAGGGGGTTATTCCTGAACGCCCGGGCCTTTAACTTCCATGAATTCTTCTCAATTATGCTTTGTTCATTTTGGGGTGTTTGCTGGTAAACAACAACAACAATGGAAAATAACAAAGCAAAATCGAGAAGAATTCATGGGAGTTAAAGGCCCGGGCGTTCAGGAATAACCCCCTAAATATAATTTCCGTCATCGCATGTTGGCTTTGTGGACAAACCGGTTTCGGTGGGGAGCAATCTACTTGTGTCCTTTTTCGATCTGGTTAGTTCGTATTTATCAGACTGTGTTATACATATGCTCCCAGTAATTACTTGTCGTTTAAGTATTCGTCTTTTATTTAAATGCGAATAGATAGATTCAATAATTTTACTTTTATTGTACGTGTGTTGTTTCTTCTGATCTTTGTTCTTTTAATTGTCTCTATGGTGACTTACAGGGGTAATCAATAAAACAGGAGTATTAATGCAATTTCGAGACGATTCAATAGTTAGTGACTCTCAGAATACCCCTGTTATTTTATGGGTTTTTATTGTTTGGTCCTATATTAGCCGCCAGTAATTCGTACTTTGAGTGTTCATTGTTTGATTTGATTTTTATGATTATGATTTTTTTCGCCATTGGACATTAATTTTAATAGTTCCTAAATAGGTTTTTGGGCGACTTTTGCTTCCTTACCAAAAAAGTCAAATGCAATTCGCCTACGCATATTATTCCGAAAACATGTATGCTCATAATTTATGGATAATTTTATGTTTATTATAATTTATATATACCCACTATCAAACGTTTTAAATTCAATGTATTTATAAAATCTGTTATAGATATTACATATAAGTTTCAAGATTGCACATATGGCCCAGCTGCGAGGACAGATAAATAAAGCGGTGCAGGGATTTACATGGACTCTGCGAAAATTGGAAGAAAATGTGAAGAAAAACCCTAATGACAAGGATATTCGAGAGCTTCTAGGATTGACGAAAAATTGGTATTAAGATAAATCGGTAAAATAGTTTAGTTAAACTAATAAATAGTTCAAATACCTTGTTTTAACAATTTTTTTAAGTACTACCAAAGAACATGCAATATACAGAAGGCGCATCTCATATAAGCTAAATTTTTACTTACGGGTTCCAATATCAGGACCCAAACTTCAATTTCTATGGCGGCTCTCTCGCACAGTTCATATCGTTAGCCATGCTTACAATTTATATGACGAATCTCTCGCACATGGCGACGCTATCTCACGCTATTCTCCCCTGTGTTTATAACCAATCATGCAGTAACATGTGTATGCGCTAGAGCTGTGGACAAGCCGTTTTAAAGACATCTAGGCGCAAATCGACAGGACTGCTGCTTTGCGACTGTCGTATGAAAATTGCAGTAACTAACGAAACTGTAGTGCAGTGCACCCGACCGACAGTAATTTTTACTGCTTCGAAAATTCGCAGTGCCAGTTTTACTTTTGAGGCATTTCTATCTCTTTTCCTCCGCTCAAACTCCAGAGGAACGAAAGAAACGGAAAAAACTCTCCCTCTTTATCTCCGCTCAAACTCCAAAGGCATACTTTTTTATTTTTCCATTTCATTATCGTTTTTTCTATAAGCTCTGCCGTTGTACCATTGCAGGCAGCAGACCGCCATATAATTTTGAAAACAAAGCACCAGCGGCGGAGCGGCGACTCTCTTTCTGTACAATCTTTTGGAATCATTTCCCCTCGATAGATACAGTTGAATTTGCGTCGCCCTATTTTTTGCCTATTTGTCGCCCTATTAATTGCCGCAAACCTCTTAAAAATTAGATCACTCCTTCTGTATGCTTGATATAATATGTAATTGTCAGAAATAAGTTTATATTTATACTAATATCGTATAATTTTGTAGGTTTGGACAACTTCAAATTACCCGTAATATGTACACGGAAGCAAAAACTTTACTATCAGAAGCATATGAATGTTATGTCCAATTGTATGGACCTGTCAATGAAGAAGCGGCTACAATATTAAATAATCTGAGTGTTGTTTGTGTTCATGTACGCAAAAAACCACTTTACTTCTTTTGAATGACTTAACATAATTGGAAGATTATTTTGCAGGTAAATGATTTTAATGAGGCTAAAAGATATTCCCTTAAAGCCATAGAAGTTGCAAAAGAGCTCAAGGACACTAATCAAGAAGGAATACTACTAGCAAACCTCGGTCTGATATATCTAAAGGAAGGAATCGTTGCCAAGGCAAAAGAAGTGTGTTCACAAGCATGGAAACTTGGCGTCAGAGACAACAATTTCGATGCGATTGAACAAGCTGAATATTGCCTAAATGAGATTAAACAGTTTAATAAATCCTAATAAAACCATAAAGTGTAAATAGTATGCGCATGACCTGCTACAGTTCCCAATATTAATATCTTCCAAAATAAGTTTGCAACGTAAGCAATGTTTCAGAAACTATTTTATTTAATCCGGAAAATTGGTGACGTTAGAAGTACTCTACTTTTTGGAATTCATTTCGAAGTTGAGAGCTGATGTCAAAGGCTCAATTTCATAATGTCCGGTTAAGGTTTAATCTTATTTTTGTTGTAATTTTTCTTTATGTTTTGTTGTCCTTACTGGTTTCTAATTTTTCGTTTCATTGAGCTCAGGAATGGCGCAAGAACTTTGATTTTCGATGTCATTTTCAAAATGAAATTCACGTGTATATACTCATGCAACTTGCAGCCGTTTCTTAAAACGTTTCGACATTTTTTCAAATAGTACGTATTTTCACTTTCAGTGATTTACTTGTATGTGTAAACATTTGGCACGAACAGTGATTTTCTAAAACTCTAACGAATATGCTAAGATTCTCTACGCTTTTTATGTATTATAAAATATAGCCTAAAAGAGCAGTATTTTAAATAGCACTATTTTTATCTCTTATTTAAACATTTCCTTCACTTTTATATTTTTATAATTGCAAGCAAATCTTATTTCTGAGGTATGTAAACCACACTACTACATTACTTACCACAGTTGGTAACTTCATATCCAGATGTACACAAGTATTTTAGAAAAAAACTAACTTTGAGGATTGAGTACTGATTATGGATTATGAAATTTGATCGAATAATTGTAAATCTGATCTGATAGCTTTTTATCTGTGCCGGGTCTACTTGTAAAAGTTTTTCACCTTTCCAAAGTTTCTTCAACCTTTCTGTAAGGCCGAAGTCTCACCCTTTATCTGTAGAATGAATACAAATGTTCACATTGATGAAACTTTTGATAATCCTTACGTGAGTAAATTGTGAAGCACACACATTATCTAAAAGAACTAAATTAACTAACTAACTGGGCTAATCGAATGAGCCCAGGAAAAACATTACTTTTATTAATTACATTTAAAACAAAAGTTCATAGAATAGTTGTCCAATTTTCTCTCGATTCCACGTGGACGAAGCATCAAATTTGTAAAACTTAAAATCTTTCGACATTTGGGAAACGGACGCATTATAGCACATTTCAAAGTTTTATTTAGAATTAGAACAACGTCACCTTGTTGCAGAACCGGCTTATCCGCGCTTAAGAATTGGAGAAGTTTAATTTTTTCCACTGCTGCTTCCTTTCCGAAGTAGGAACTTTTTTCAAAAACTAATAATTGTGCGAATTTTGTGTATTGCATTTTATTTTCTTGCACTTATAAGCATGCATCATGGAGAGTACTTGATTTTTTATTTATTTAATTATAGTTTGATGAGGATGAAATTTCTGAAGAACAACAACTAGTAACAACAACAGCTGGACGTAAGCGTTTATTTAGTAAGGAACTACGATGCATGATGTATGGTTTCGGTGACGATAAGAATCCATACACTGAAAGTGTTGACCTTCTGGAAGATCTCATCATTGAATTCATCACAGAAACTACACATAAAGCAATGGAAATTGGACGTACTGGACGCGTTCAAGTAGAAGATATTATATTCTTGGTTCGTAAAGACTCACGAAAATATGCCAGAGTTAAAGATTTACTAACAATGAATGAAGAATTAAAGAAAGCACGCAAAGCTTTCGATGAAATAAAATACGTTGGTAAAATAAATGTGTCTAAGAATTTTACATTATTTTAAGTCGTTTTATTTCTATTTTAGGAAACGAAGCCAAGATAAAATGAGGTATTTCTAATCTTAAGATCAATAATCAAAAAGTATAAAATGTGGATAAGTCAGATTGGGTTGTATTAATAAGAATGTGTTTATAAATAAATTTTTTAAATCTATTTCATGTATGTACATTATTTACAATAAAGTAAAAGAGAAATATATATATGTATATACTAGCTGTTGCCCGCAACTTCGTTCGCGTGGAATAGTGCTCGCTCTAACTTAGGAGTACATTTCTGATCTACGAACGATTGACATATCGCTCGTTCTGCTTTGTTTATTTTCTTGTTTTTGCTGGTAAACAACAACAAATTTGGAAAATAAAGCGGAACGAGCTCAGGTGTTGAAAATATGAAGATGGATTGATTCACTTTTGGAGTCTACTTCAAAGTGGGCGCAATGGTGAAATGTGCCATTTTTGGCCACCTCTAGCACAACGGAATTTAGTATTGAACGGTGTTATAAAATGTCGCCAAATCGATATGTTTAAGAATAAACAATATATATTTTTTTAACGCTCAAAACACATTCCGGGCAAACGGTTTATTTATTACATCTTTTTTAACAGATTTTTTTACCTCAAGATACTCTCGCATTTTAATCAAAAGATGTGATATATTTAACATCCACTTTGCACTAATAGGTATGACTGGATGAGAAATTTTACATTCTAAATCTTCAAGTTTCTCTTTCGATCCCACTTTATCGACCTTATTTCCAATAATGAGTTTTGGTCGGTTAATCAGTCTTGGATTGAGTTTAGCCAATTCATTAATTAAACTAAAGTATTGATCCCACGGGTTATCCAATGATATGTCTAGAATGAACATTAACAATTCACATTGGTCAACACATCTGAGAAATTGAAAACGCCGATTGGTATCGCGGTGGGAGCCTTCAATCAACCCCGGCAAGTCGGCAACAGCAAACCGAGTGTAATCATCGTAATGCACAAAGCCTATATTAGGCCGTAATGTATATTCATGTGAAGATATTTGCGATCTGGCTCTTGTGATTCTGTTTAGAAGAGTACTCTTTCCCACCTTCGGACAACCGATAAGACCAATATCGGCTGCTCTTCGAACTTCCAATTGGTAAGTAATTTTCTCTCCGGCATTACCATATTCACATAGTTTTGGACGGCTATTCTTCATATTGCCAAAAAAGTGATTACCCTTACCACCGCTTCCGCCTCTTGCGCCAACAAACATCATATATTCCTTGTCAAAGTTGCATATAATTTTACATCCATGGCGTATAATTGTGCCAACTGGAACTTTAATAAGAACATTTTTTCCATTAGCACCATTACACCCGTAAGACCTGCCTTTTTCACCATCGGCAGCCTTTATAGTCAGATTCACATGATTTAAATTACGAACTTCCCGTGAAGCCTTAAAAATTACATGTCCTCCATTTCCTCCATCGCCTCCATCGGGTCCGGCTTTTTCTCCACACCACAACTGAAGAAATGAGATTGATCCATCACCACCTTTTCCACCAACCGTTTCAACAAGTTTAGAATTTGAAAAGTATGAAAGTTTTCTATGCTGAAATAATGCGTTTAAAGATTGTAGAAATTCAGTGGAGTTGCTTGAGTGAAATATTTTTTCTGATGAATTAAAAGATCTTATTTTGAAACAGTATTTATAAAAACTGCACGAACGACTTCCAAACAACATATCAGAAATAAGGAGTGGAACACTTCACAGCAAAATCAATGACATATGAAACCCTTTATACCAATCCCGCATTTTTTTGATTGGGTTAGTGAAATTCCCCAGGAATTCTTTACTAATGGTAAAAAAATCCCACCACAAAACTTCTTTGAGTGGTGACAATTTTAAGTTTTCAGCCAAATTATTTTGCAAATAATTCATTTAATATAGAACTAATTTATTTAACCCTCATTCGGCTGACAGGGCACCCGGGTGACTATTTCAACTTTAACACGAAAAAAAAGTGCCTTCTAAGCACTTTATTTTTCTGAGCCTCTTTGACATCTCAAACCAATGATTTTTGAGTAGAAAAAATATGGATTTATGGTTTAAAATTTTTTTTTCGTTCTTTTTTCTTGATTTTAGTGGCTGAAAAACATTTTTTTTTTGCTTCGGCTTTGTAGCTCAGCAGGACCATGTCGTCAGGGAACGCAAACTTGGGCGCCAACTTATCAAATTGTAATTACTAGCTCAATGCAAAGACACGCCGAAACATTTTGTGAGCAATGGCACTTGCTGTTCATAACACTGCAATACTTTTATTTGCGAAGATTCACACTTCAAATTCACTGATATACACATACATGTATTCAAACGCGCCAAAACCTGTTATGTCATGTTATGTTACGACAAAAACACTCGGTAACACTCGGTAACATTGCAATACTGTTATTTGTGTAGATTTCCACATTTGAAATTCACCAATGTGCACATAGATTCGTGTGAATAGTCAGTCACCGGGGTGACCGTGTCAGCCTAAATATGTTTGAAAATTGGTCAGCCGAACTAGGGTTAAAATTTTTAATCATTGCTATTTGTAATTTATTGTTTCATTTTTTTCAAAGTCGAAGTCTGACGGACTCTATGTGCCGGAGCCTTTAGAAAACCACTATTCCAAAAAATCTTTCATTAGGGAAAGAGGGAGGGCTGTTTTTTTCGCACATTTTTGTTGCTGGAATCCAGAGAAATATGCCTTTGGAGTTTGCCCTGAGGGAGAGATTTTCTTGTTTATTTGCGAATGGGACTCGTCTGTTTTATGAGTTAGAGCCCTACCAAATCTATGAAGTGTAGGCTTATGTATATACATATTCTAAACCTTTCGGAATATTGTCGCAATATTGTTGTAGGAGGACCCTGCATACAAAGAGACTACATCACGAAGGAAGACCCTGTTTGTAAAAGTCGATCTTTGAAAAAACGAAGTTTTTTTGGCTAAGTCATTTCTGTACAATAGAATATTGTATATCATTACTAACAAATTGCAAAGATATCTCATAAATGTATGTAGATTTGGAAAAAACTACATTTAACATAACATAAATTACCACCATCCCATAAAAACTTATTTAAAGCGATACCCATACCAACTTCATGTCATGTAAAGTTTAGGATATATTGCTCTGAAACTTAAATTCTGAATGACTATAGCTCCGAAACCATGAGGCCTCATCTATACATCAAAAAAATTTGTTAAAAAATCGGGCTTATGTCCGTAAAGTAGACTTGTTTCCTTTTTATATTTGTTCGTTTATTGATTGAACATGAAAATTGAATGAAATCGCAGAAAATGGAATTTTTATATGAACACCTTAATCTCTTCCTCACTTAAAAACCTAAACAAGAGGGTGCTTTTCTTTCCTGTTAAATTAAAATTGGGACATATAGAAAAGCTCCAAATTCCAATTTTGACATCGCGAGAAGTTGTATAATTGAAGGATACAAACATCTGCTAACGCAATGCTCTTATTTTAGTTTAGCGCAGCGCCCAGCGCACCATGTTACTATTTAGGTGTCACAGTGATGCCAAACAACCACGTCCATATAGTCGATTATTATATAGAATCGTATTAGCATCAGCTATATTTAGAGCTGTTGTATTAAATCATGTACTTGTGTCTTAACGTTTCTAGCTTAGGAAACACTAGCCTAGTCTAACTTTCCTTGTATATAAAATTAACCCGAATTTTTCAGGCTGAGAGGTTTTATTAGGTAAAGAAGGTTTATTTAGATTTAAGCGGAAATAGGCTTTAATGAAGTACTCGTACAATACCAAACTTTTATTAAATCAACATTCAAATTATTTCCTCTCATTATTAATGATTTTATAACAATAACTTTAAAAATGTAAATTTAAGAACTACTTTATTTATATTCAATCAACACACGCTTTGCCGGTTATATTTAATCTATTAAAATGTATGGTAAATAATATAATGGGAGATAATATTCTGGGTACATTCACACTTTGACAAATATGCTTTTCAAACGTGTCTACAGTGCTATCAAAATCTCATTTTATAAGAAATTTGTATTAATCTTGCATATCCTCTTGCAGCTCATGAGGATTAAGCATACCGGGAACGTTGCGATGCATTAATCTCTTGTTTGCTTGCTCTTCGCGGAGTGTTGCCTCACGTTCCTCTAAATACAAATCGGAATCGTCTTCTCCAGTTACCTCCTGAAAAACACAAATTTATTTTAAATATCTTAGCTGTTTCAAGACATTATGAACATTTACCCGAATTTGAATTAAGAAATCTCTTAAATGCTCTTTAAATGCTTGCACATTTTCGTCCAAATTAAATAGGCCTGTGACGAACACTTTTATCTGGTTATCCGTGAGGTGGCTAAATGCGGACTTCAAAAGTGAGGCAACGTACTCTTGAATAAACAATGTGTTATCAGGAATTGGGCCCAAATTAACAGTAATTTTATTATTTTCAACCAAAGAGAACATGTACGCTAAAATAATAGCGTGATTTGCTAAACCGGCCGTGTGCGAGGTGTCTGTGACTACGGAAAAGATTTGCATCAAAATATCTGTGAAATAAGTTTGGTAAAAGCTTTGTGCGGCCTGGGGATGCTGTTCCAAATTTTGTAACATCTGCATAAAATAAAGCAAAAATAAATAATGATTTATTTTAGTCGATAATGAATCTTCTACAAACCTTATATAAAATGTTTAAGCCCAAGTCAGCCACGTTTCGCATTGTATGTTTAAATGCCCAAACAACGGAATCGAAAACCAATTTGAATTGCGCTGGCGGTATATTCAAGAACGACTTGAAACAATGAGCGTTTACTGCTTGCAGTAATTCATAAAAGCTAGTCCTGTGCTGCGGATAGTCTTCAAAATTCTTGTTTATCATATCGAGGGTACATTCAAAAACTGCGTCAAATATTTTTGGTATCTCATTCGTAATATGGTTTTTCAATTTGTGAACAATAGCAGCCATTGAGCTAAGAACCTTTGGTTCTCGTGCTGATGTTACTTTACAGCGCTAAATTCAAAAGTTAAAAAACTATTAATTAATTAAATAATTTATTTAGTTTTTAATATTTATCTTATTAATTTTTATTAGATATTATTTAGACTCTAGGGCACAGCTTTATCTTATTATTTATTTTAATGATTCCCCAATTCCGATTAAATTAAAAAAATGTTTTGTTTAAAGAATTTAGAAAAAAGGCATAATTCAAAGAATTGATTCAATTAAAAGCATTGATAATTTAGATTAAACGAAATCACTTTTTCCAGTATACGCGAAAAGCCCGATTTCGTAATTAATGCGCCATTTTATACAAAAAATCGAAATGAAAGTCTAAAACATAAAAATTATTGGTGCGCCCAATGAATGCTGATAATACGGTTCTATAAAAATTAAAACAAATTGAACAATCTGAAAAGTCATCAAAAGTGGGGGTTGTTGATCTACGATATTAGAGAACGCCAAGTTTGATAACCCATAGGTGTAATTAACTTTTGTCAACACTGGATTCTTTAATCAATATTATAAGTACTATTTTAAACATTAAAAAATAATAAAAGTTGCAGATGTTTACAAAAAACAAAAGAAAAATTAAAATTTTTATTATATTTTAACACATAAAAATAATAAAAGTTGCCAAGTTTAAAACAAAAAAAAAATTTATAAGTTTTTAAGTCTTATTGTTAGTAGGTGTGTGTGGTCTAGTTCCGTACTACTATTAGGGAGTATGCAAATTATTACCTGATAATCCAAAAGAACAGCATCCAGAAGAGGAGGAATGAAGTTATCTATTACTAACTGATTATCATTCGAGCGTGACACCCATTCGGAAATAAGATTGAGAGTTTCCTTTTTTACGACATGCATTGCTTTTATTAATGGTTGATTATTCACATTAACACCATTTAGTTCTATTGCTTGAATGATATTTTCTGAAGTAATTTTATAAACGTTAAGCATATCCAAATAAATTCGCCCCAACTGAATTACATATGCATGTCCTAGTGCTTTACATGCGGCGACATTTGTTTTTAGTATGCTACCAAGTTGTTTGACAGCTGTCATATTCTTCAAAAAATCTACATTTTTTGATGCACGAGATATAATTTCATCCCAAACTTGATTTGGAAGAAACATGTATTTCTCTATTAAGGCGTCTTGCTGCACCTGATCTACTTGCGCGGAAATCATGTAACCAACTGCTTCATAAAAAGTGTGTACCTAAGAATCGTATTTTCGGAATAACTTTGTATTCAATTTATATAACATGGTAATATAATTTCTCTCACCTGCTGTGGCTGCAGATCACAAATTATACTGCTCATGGTACTAAGTATTTCATCTATAAAAGTACAGGCTTCGTTTGGTTGAATGGTTACAAAATATCGTCTACATTTTATAGCGATTTTTATGAATGTATCGCACGCCATGTCCTGAACTCCGTCATGAGTTTCGTGCATAAATTCAAACAGTTTATTTACAACAGTTTTTAGGAATTTCCAGTGAGCGCGTAAAAATCGAGGATACTGCCCCACAACATACATAATATTAGAAGCAATGATCGCTTTATTATCCTTGCCTTTTTTTTGTTCGCAAAGGCCTAACAAGTCCTTAATAACAGTTACCAAAAATCTCTTCTCGTCTTCTTCACAAAAAGCACCTTTAAAGGATGTAATATTTTATATTAATTGTTGCTGTAAAAACAAATACACAATATTTATAATTATTTAGATAAGAATTCTTTTTAAAAAAGCCACCTTTGTTTGACCTTTTCATATTACATACGAGTGGTGATTAACAAACACCCACGTTTGGATAATTATGGCGCCACAGACGTTAAATCTGTGTCCAGTGTCAAACGGTGACTTTCAAGTGTCAAACGCTTCTGGGTTAGCGGTAAGCGGGAGATGAGGATGCGAATAGATAGAATAAATCAAAATAATTTGTTCTATACGCTGACGCGCGGAGCCACCTATTTTGTCGACGCACGTGGCGCGATTGTTTCGTGTACGCTATAGAACTACATATCTCATCAACATTTGTTCGAGACATTTGTTTGAAAACATAAAAATATAAAGATAAAAAGCCATTATTTTCCCGAATAAGTAGAACTGGATCTATTCTATTTAAACCCCCGGTACCTTTCATTTGCCTGGTGGGAACTTTTTAGTTTGTTATACCCCGAAAGCTCACGCAGATAGCAAAACTGACCAGAGATGTTTATTAAAAAAGCACAAAAAGTATAGAAGCAGAGGCGATCTACTATTAAAGTTTAGGCTAGGGCCGATTTTCGAAAAACGAGGTCCGTAATACGTTAACATTTTTTAACGTATTTTTTAATTTTAATCTCTATATATAAAAATGAAAGTCCTGACTGTCTCATCAACGCCCAGGCTAAAGGCTTGGACCTAGAAAGCTGAAATTTTGCACAAGCGTTTCCTTTATCATTTATAGAAGCACTAAGAACGGATATTTCGAAATTCGCCCCTAAGGTGGTGAAAAGGGGTTGCAAAGTTTGTATGAGGAATATTTTGTTTGTGGTCAGATTTGCCTGAAACTTGGTCTTAATGCTTTTTGGTATAATTAATCAAATACATATTTTGGCATTTTTCAAAATCCAACCCATGAACGGGTGAAAAGTTTTCAACGTTTGAACGGGTTGCAACGTTTGTATGAGGAATATTACATTTGTGGTCGGAAGCAACACACGCTTTCTAACCATTTAATTAGAATGAGCCACAGCAACGCGGGGCCGGGTACATCTAGTATTTTTATAAAGTTAAAGTTAATTTCTAGAAATAGTGGATAAATATTTCTCGCTGGGAACAGATGTTCGTTAGTAGATTTTTTTCTTAAACAATAAGGCCGTTTTGTGTTAAGAAAAAAATTGTAAAAGAAAAATTAGTAGTAGCTGTATAAGAGGCATAGGTACCTCAGGGGAACAAATAGCAAATTTTTGGTACCACTACCGCATGAACTGTGTACCGAATGTATGTGATCTACCCTGCCACCAATTCGAATACCTGATAATACGTAGGGATGATACAGGAGTTTCGAATACCATTTCAGGTTCTCCGGAAACATCCTGTTCTCCCGTTTCTAAGAATCTAGTACGTGTCAAAGCTGAGAATTAAGATAGTACGTGCTGATTTCACAACGCTGAAGTCGTGGCAGTTGCGGTAGCCCACATTGTGCGGGATTCCAAGTCTATGGGCCAGTGCTAACAAAGACCAACCGTGAGATGTCTAGCCTAGACATCCTTGGCAAGTTCATTGCCCTACTGAGCTTGTAGCTTGGACATATTGCTGCGCATATGTCCAAGCTACATATGCTATATATGACATAACTGCGTATGTTGCAATCTTACAACGTACTCTTTTATTGGCCAAGCTCAACTAGCTACTGCCAAGAGTTTCTAGTTTTTCTTATCAAAACTTAAAGAAATGCTGAAAACCGGAGTCTCATATGCGTAAACCCAACATGATCCCAAGAGACTAATTTTAGCTCTTTTTATATCAACCGTATATTCGGTTTAAAAAGGACTTTAAACAGTAATATTATTATTAATATTATTAACAGTAATATTAAACAGCATATTAATGGCAGGTGGTTGTTTTTTTGTACCTCTTTCTTATTTGAAGTAATTGTTTTTCGTAAATCGTCTTAATAGGAGGAAATAGTTCCATCCATACAATTTTATCTTGCATCGACCGAAAACAGGAAAATAGCTATGTTAATTATTGAATAATCAAACATTGCAAGAAAATAGAAAAATTTGAAAATGCAAATATCAGTAGAAATATTTATAATTGTCAGAGATTAATGATAGAGTTTAAATCACCTATATACATAAAAAGAAGTCAAGCAAAGGATGATAAAAGAAATCCCACCTGAAATTGATCCAATCGCCCAGCACAAAGTATTTAAATTCTTCCACGAAAATTCAGTGCCATTAACTTGGTTTAGTAATTTTAGAGTCATAATTCGTTCAGTATCCGAGTAATCCAGATGGGTTAAGAACACTAACGTTTCTCGCATATTTTTGTATAAATTAATAGCATTCGTATCTTTCAAGAACTCGCGCACTACTTCTCCATTTTCATTTTCAACTATAAGTACCTCTTCTGGTTTCGCCATACGGGATATCATAATGTATCGGACTTTTGAAAGAATATTGGCGTAAAAACGACGACGAGAGAAAGCATTTCTTTTAGTTAAAGACATCGTTTCCGATTGCAAGATACCGGAAGCAAATGGTTCAGTATTATAGAGGTCGGTTACTAAATTGTTCCAATATTCAAGGCATATTTTAAATACTTCGACGTCTTCAACTTCAGAAATCATTACTAGATAAAGCAGTGCTTTATTCAGATAGTCTACATGTTTTAAGTCTTCCACTAATTTGCCGTGTTCTTTTAGAAATGTACATAGAAACATAGCCAAGTTCTGCACGAACTCTTGTTCCATATCGTTCCCGTTGGCGTAAATATGATTCATGTTTGCGTTCTGGCCAATCATCTGATCCAAATTCTCCATCGTATCTTTAAACATACTTACAAAGTTTTCATTGTAGTCAGGCACATTTAATCCGGCTATTTCTGAAAGGCATTTTAGGGTCACATTGCGGAACATGGGGACACTTAGAAACTTGAATGTAAGTGTCTCGATAAGCTCAGTTTCGAATATGTAGCCCAATGGAATCCAGTTAAGAAACCTTAACAAGGTTTCCAATGTTACTTGAATTAAAGGAGCATTCATTGAACTCTCCAACACAAAGAAGCACAATTGAAAAATTTGCGAGAACTCTGAGCACATGGTGTCTTTAAGATGTTTGGCTTTCGTTTGTGTTATCTGCCCCGTAGAAAAATCAAAGACTTCTTCACTTAAATTTTTTAAAATTATTATATTGTTTTTACAAAGACTCTCATTAGTCTTTGATGCTCCGACAATATCACTAATAAATGTTTCCCAATTTTTAGGCCATTCTCGTTTTAATATTTGCACCAATATCATATTCAATTTATTGAGGTACACTTTATTCGCTTCCATCGTCGATGGATCCGATGACGTTTTTATAATTAATCCAACAACATATTTCTTGATGCCTTCACACTGATTTCTGGGAAGAATTTTCCAGCGAGTTTTAATAACTTCCTCCAAAATTTGTAAAGCGTAGAACTTTGTCTGTTGATTTTGAGAAAACTCCAAGATGCTATCTACACGAGTCCACGCGTCGGGATGTTCTTTTAAGGTCGTAAGAATATCTTGAGCAAGCCGAAGTTGATCTCCTTGTGATGTATACAAAGATTCTACGATCTTGTCGAGAAGAGTGATATCAAGTTTTTGTGAGAAGTCTAATAATTTAGTGGCCTCTTCTGTAGACAACATCGCGATGACTTATACAAAGCCTCCCTTTAGAAAATCGGTTTAAACTTTGTTTATATCGTTTCTTTTGCAAACTTTTTACCCACAACAGTAAACACACTGTCACGAATATATTTGAATACAATCTGGAATATAAAAGAAAAAAATTATATATAACAATATATAAACAGATATCAATATATGTTACAATAAATTAAATTTTTATCCCTTTTTATTTATTTAAAAACCAAAATTCAGTAAACAGACTCATATGAACAGTTTTTTATGAAAGTTGTGTAAGTCCACATAAAAAAAAATGTCGAAATGCTGTTGACAAAAAACCTTTATCATGTCATTGTGTCTTTTATTTTCATTCAAAATTGTTAGATATTTACAAGACAAAATATCCTTATCCATAAGAATTGCATTGCATTTAAAGAGTTCCAAAAATGGTAAAAAAAGCATTTATTTTCAGAATTTAAAAAAAATTTGTTGTAAATTTTTAAAATTTTTAGAAATTTATAATTTACTAGATGTACCCGTCCCCGCGTTGCTGTGGCTCATTCCGGTTAAATGGTTACAAAGCGTGTGTTGCTTCTGACCACAAATGAAATATTCCTCATACAAACGTTGCAACCCGTTTTTACCCCATCAGGGGTTGGATTTTGAAAAATGCCAAAATATGTATTTGATTAATTATACCAAAGAGTATTAAGACCAAGTTTCAAGCAAATCTGACCACAAATAAAATATTCCTCATACAAACTTTGCAACCCCTTTTCACCACCTTAAGGGTAAAATTTCGAATTATCCGTTCTTAGTGCTTGTATACATCATAAAGGAAACGTCTTTGCAATTTTAGCTTTCTAGATCCAAGCGTTTAGCCTGGGCGTTGATGAGTCAGTCAGGACTTCCATTTTTATATATAGAGAAGATTAAATACAAAATTCTAATAATAAATATTTCAGTGATAGCATGCTTGTAAGCATCTACGAAATCAAAAAATTGGTGTTGATAATGCAACACAGTTAGAAATTTAGATGACCGTTGTGCACTCTCTTTTCGTCTTGTGATTGATTAGTTAGGCCAATTTAACAGTTGCGCGTGGTCTCATGCGGACTTAAGAGTCGAAAGACAATCTGATACTTTTTTTAAGTACAAGTTTTTAAAAGAAGCTAAACAGAGTACAACTCTTTTATTGATGCATATGTTACGAGCAATGTGAATAGTGCGGACATGCCTTGAGCAATTTATATAATTTTCCGGTATTTTTATATCAATGGACGCTGTCATGATTATAGCGGGTGCATGCGCTATAGTAGGCAATCGATATAAAAATATAAGAAAAATGTCCGAATTCTAAACTTTAACTGTGTTTTTTTAATGAACGGGGTTTTCAGATCAATAAAAAAACGGTGGGTAATTTTTAAACGTAAAGAACTACTTGACATCAAATTACAATAACTAAAAACAGCTTCGATTTCAGCAAGCACATAACCTCGACAGAAACATGGATAAAAACTGGGTTTTCGATTTTGTATGGAGAAAACCTATACAGTTTTTAGAAAAACACGGCTTTTGACAACAACAATTTACAAGCATATGTATGAAATGTTTCTTGAAAAACAATACGGAAAAAATTAGGTAGCATACAGGCTTAAAGCTGGTATGGCCATTATTTTTTTCAAACATTTATTTGTGTAATATGTACACAAACTCCTATTAGATAAATACATACATACGCTCAGCCGTTTCCTAGGCTTTTAGTTAGAAAATGAGCAATGCGTAGTTTTCTTTCTTTTATCAAAAGAGGGAGAGTTTTTTCGTTTCTTTTTTTCTGTGAATTTTTTTGTTTTCAATCGTTGTGGCCCCGATGTGGACAATTTACAACAAAAACATAGTAAGAAAAAGACGATAATTAAATGGAATAATGAATAAATATGCCTTCGGACTTTGAGCGGAGGGAAAGAGGGAGAGTTTTTTCTTCCCTCCGCTCCGAGGGAGAGTTTTTTAGCTGTCAGTTAATTTTTGACAGCTATTTTGCTTGGACGTGTTTTGGCTCGTCTTCGATTTTTGCTATTCCATAAAATGGATCAAAGAATTTTTATAAAATTTTGTGTGAAAAACAAAATGTGCGCGGATGCATTCCGAATGTTGACTGTGGCATATGTTAAAGCTACCTTGAAAACCTTTGGTGGTACAAAATGTTCTCAGAAGGCCGAGAAGATGTGAACAACGAAGAGCGTGCCGGACGCCCGAGCAAGTCAACAATAGACAAAAACATTGATGAAGTGAAGAAAATAGTATTGGCCTATTGTCGAATCACCATCAGAGAAGTTGCTGAGGACCTAAACATATCCATTACATACCTCGTGCCATTCGATTTTTACCAATAATTTCGTCATGAGACGCAGCGAAATTCGTACCAAAATTGCTCAATTTGGACCAAAAACAACATCGCATTAACATTGCTAAGGAGATGTTGAGCTCTGTCCGCGACGACCCAAATCGACAATCGGCAAAAATCTAAGATGAGCCAAAACATGTCCAAGCAAAATAGCTGTAAAAAATGAACATTCAAAGTGGCCGAACTTGTCAGCATAAGTGAGGGATATATAAGTACCAACATAACGCCACAAAAAAATTAAAAATCGAAACGTAACCCGCGGGAATTCAAAATTCACGATACTTTTTGAACAGACCACATACGTAGCGGATACAAACATATGTTCATACGTCTTTTTTAGGCTTTTTAGTTATATTAAGAATATTTTTGTATTGCGTGAAGTTTTACTTCTCCTTCGTTTTTTAGCATCGTTTGAGCGAAGGAAAAGAGGAAGAGTATTTTTCGGCGAGGGGAAATGGATCCTTTATCCCATAAGATTATACAGAAATAAGTCCGCCGCTACGCCGCTGGTGCTTTGTTTTGTCGCTGGTGCTTGTCGGTAGGGTAACTACATCACAGTTTTGTTAGTTACTGCAATTTTCATACGGCAGTCACAAAAAATCAGTCCTGTCGATTTGTGCCTAGCTCTAGTACAGACATCTGTGTAGTATATGGGCGGCTTAATAGCCTGGACACATTTGCTGCATCTTGCCGCTGCGCCAAGCAGCAGGAGCTGTCACACTCGGAGCTAAACACAATAAAGATGTCAAAAGATACAGCTACAATCGGCGAAGCTACGAGGTAAAACGAAATTGAATTTTGACAGGTAATATTAAACAGAATATTACATTATTCTGTTCCTTTAAAATTAAATCCTATCTTGGAAGGTCCTATACTAAATGATATGCTACCTTTAATATGGGTCCGATTTAATATGGTTTAATATTTTAAATAAAAATTTAAGATTTGTCTTAGTTTTTCACATTATCTTATTTGTTTTATATTTTTTGTGTGCACTATTTCTTGAGAAGCCGGCTTCCTCGGTTCAGTAAGAAGCAAATGTCTAGGGCCCCAAAGTGTTTTAATCCGAATAGAATAGACCCAAATATCTACACTTACTAATATTATAAATGCGAAATTTGCTCTGTCTATCTGTCACCTTTTCACGGCTAAGCCGTGGAACTTAGGAGGGACATAGGCTACCTATTTTATAAAAAGTCGACATCTAAATAGGAGATGAAGCATTGTAGGGGGATGCAATCTCAATATAAATTGGCTGCGTTCAGAACGGCCAAACACTTAACGCTGATTGCTTGTTTTTTGTCTGAGAGGGTAGAAAGGTCAGAAGGGCTGACAAAGCGGTCGCCATTTTTTCTATCGAAAAATTTGTACGCTGGATCTGCTGCTTATTCCTTCTCTGTCACTCATTTTCAGTGTTTGTTTACTTCTCGTGTGACGGCAACGTGGAATTTGGCAATGAATTGTTGTTGTTGCTTAAATGTCGTAATTTTTCTGTATACTATCAGCAACGCATTCAGAGCACTTGATTTACGCTGACAAGAACCAGCGAACACCGATTGTCCGTTCTGAACGCAGCCATTAAGTAGACATTGTGCTGGGCAGAATAGATGTTAATACAAAATTAGTTTATATCGTGATAAGACACAAACAAACAAGAAGTATCTTTTGGGGCCCTCGAGTTGGCAAGACAACCCTATAACGGGCCTCTGCTAGCCAAATTAAAAAGTGTCATGTATGTATATCATATGATGGCTGATACGAGAGATTGATTCAATTAAAATACCACTGCAAGTAACTGGCCGGTCAGTTTTATGTCAATATGTTTATGTCGATATGTATGCAAGCGAACGACTGTAATGTAATGCCAATTTTACTCGCTCTCGACTCATTTAACAGCCCTTTAAAGTTTGAAATTTTTCCGTCTATATCTCTTAAACCAATAAAAATATTCGGATGATATTGGTACCATTGTAAAGATATTAAAAATATTTTTTATTTATGTCAAACGACATTGTATCAAAAATCGTGTACTTTTGGAGAAAACTAAAATTTTTAATTTTGAATAATTTTTTAAGAAGTCCTATTTCTTAATTTTTAAACCCTACACCCGAAGGGTTGAGGTATATTCACTTTGTTCTTCCGCTTGTAACGCATTAAAGGAGGAGGAAAAGTATATATATATATTCTGGCTCAGAATTACCTCCTGATTCGATTAAGCCATGTCCATCCGTCTGTCTGTGGAAATCACGATTACAGGAGAACGAATAGAGGTCATGAAATTTGGTACGAATATTCTTTGTTATCCTACGCTGTTGGGTATTCTTGACAGATAGTAAATTTTGATCGATTAACTCATCTACAACACCGCTTTTCCTACCAAAAACCTCATTATATGGTATGATACACCAGTGGGCAGACCAAAATAAATTTTAACTTAAAATTCACTCTACAACCTGAGAAATTAAGCTATAAGCAGGGATAAATACATATTTGCTATAAAAAGTAGGCGTGGCACTGATCCGATTTCCCCCATTTTCAATACCAAACAGCCTATGATGACAAATAATATTCGTGCCAAATTGCTCTATGCGTTCTCCCGTAATCGTGATTTCCACAGACAGACAAACAGACAGAAAGACAGACGGATGGACAGGGCTAAATCGACTCAGGAGGAGATTCTGAGCCAGAATATATGTATATACTTTTCTATACCTGCCATGACTCCTTTAATGCGTTACAAACGGAAGAACAAAGTGAATATACCCTCATCCCTTCGGGTGTAGGGTCCGTGTATGTCCGTCCGTCTGTCTGTCTGTACAAATCACGATTACGGGAGAACAAATAGAGCTAACGCCATAGGCTTTTTGGTATTGAAAATGGAGAGAATCGGTTTAGTGCAACGCGTACTTTTTATAGAAAACTAGTAGCCCCGGCGGACTTCGTCCCACCCAAAAATACAACGAAACTATTGCAAGACAATGCAATTCTAACAATGCCACTTCAACTTTCATAATCCAGAAGATACAAAATGAAAAAAAAATTTAAAAAAATCGAAAAAAAAACTGTCGTAACACGCTGGGTGGTCAAAATAAGACATTTTGAAATTATGATTTTTTTCTTTTTTTTTCGATTTTTTTTTTTTCTTTAAAAAACCCGTACTGAGAAAATACCTTTCCATCAAAGTACAAATCATCAAAATCGGTTCGGCCACTCTCGAGTTATGGGATTACATCTCTTCGGACACTTTCTTTTATATATATAGATATGAATTTTTCCGTGGGTTTAGCTCAATTTCTCAGCTTGTGAAGCGAGTTTAAAGCTAAAATTTCATTCCCTAATCCATAGGACTCTCCAACCTAAATACACATTACCGAGAGGACTCTGCTGATTTAGAGTTATGATCTTTGCCGCGGCCGGGTATTGTGAGATCTACAATAATTTTTTCCTAAAATGCTGCACCGATATTGGTAAAAAAAATATGTCTGCAAAACTAAGAATCTTGGCTTTCCTAATATTAACATAATTATATGGGTTAATTATACATTTTACAGAGAAACAAATAAATGAATAGAAAAAAATAGTAATAAAAATTAAAAATTTAAATTTTTTCCAAAAGTACACGATTTTGAATAAAATATTATTTTACATAAATGAAAGATATTTTTAATACCTTCGCAATGGTACATATGTCATCCAGATATCTTATACAGTTTAGAAGATATAAACGTTAAATTTTCGAACTTAAAATGGCTATAACTTCTAAACCATATGAGAGCGACAAAAAAATGTTGTCGTTGTAGGGATCGACGCAAAAAACAACAACAAAGTACAGGATTTTGGATAAAATGTTATTTTACATCAATGAAAGATATTTTAGATCGTTGCATCGGTACATATATCATCTGAATATTTTTAATAGTTTAGGAGATATATACGAGAAAATTTCAAACTTTATGGGCTATAACTCGTAAATAAGACGAGAGCGAGTAAAATTGTTGTTGTTGTTGTTAGGGTCAGCGCCAAAAACAACAACCCAAAAAAGCAACAAAATTGGAGAACGAAAACTTAGCGTCCGTTTGATAACTCAAATTTGTTTTATCTGTAAACCCCTTCACCGACTACTTTAGCTTATATCTTCTAAACCTTTCAAGCTAACTACAATCTATCTCTAACGAACATAGGTATTGTTTTAAATAACTTTTACACACGACAAGTTTTTCCAAATTTGAGCCGGTTTTCGAGATATTTTAGTTATAACGCAAAAAGGCCGGTTTTTTGTTTACTGCAGATTTTAACCTCCTTGACGCGTAAAGGCCTTCTGTACACGATAATAGAATTCAAGAGACTAAAATTTCAATTCCAGGACCGCCAGCATCATCCTTGCTCCGTCAGAAGCTTGGTGGCACATTGTAAAATAAAACATTGTTGAAAATGGCTTAATTTGGTTACAGATATTTATAACAAGTTCTTTTCCCCTAAAGTGTTAGGAACTGCTGGGACATGGACGTCTATTTACTCTGACGGTGGTATTCTCCATTTTATGCTGATCTTAACTCCCATATAATTCTGATCACGTTATGCTGTTTTCAGAAGGCCCAATACTTTTTCGACAAACCCATCTGTACACAGAATAAATTTCATGTTTATGTTCAAAATGCAAACCCAACTGGAAGAAATTTAGTGAAAGCCGGATATAATTTCGCATTTTTAAAATTAAGTTGTCTAATTACGTAACTTCTAAATTTTTATAATTATTAGTTACAATTAAATAATATCCGACATGCTGTACTTTTATAAATCAAGCATCTACAAGTTTAGCCACTTTTAAGCATCCAGACCATTCACACATCAACACACACACGCATTTATTTCGCCAAAAGAAATATTTGTGGAATATTGGACAATACCTTTAGAAACGTTGTAATTGCGTTGGTATTCCAATACGATCTCACTTTATCATTAAAGTGTAACAATGCACAATATTTTACACGCTCTTTAACTGAAAAAGCACCACAATACGTAGAACTTTAATAACTATAATTTTTTAACCGAGCTATGAATATTGCTGGGCCTACACAATTCATGCGCAAAAATTCATTCTGTATGGGGACGTTTATATGACCATGTTGAATGCTCCAAGTTTAAAGGCCCAAATAACAAATAAATCTACTTTTATTTAATGCGAATAATTATCACATCTAAATAATAACCGTGGTGCGTTGTATACCTGAATGGCAATCCACTTTACTCTGCGCTAAACTGAAATAAAATCGTTGTATTCAGTTTTTCCTATCCAACTTCATTCTTTTGTTTGTTAAAAAAAATGGAAATTCGGAATAATGTACTAGTGCGTTACAGCCCCTCCGTAATTACATAAACAGATAAAAGGCACTTATAACCTAAACACAAATTTCGTTGACTAAAAATGACGTCGTTAGTGTCAAAACTACATTAAACCCTTTATGGAAAACGATAAAAAAATAAAATTTCCCCTTCATCGCCGACGAAAGCATCGTCGGTGGTCGCTCGATTTCTACTTCCTTAGCCATATAGTAAGTCTTGTTCTTTTTTTTTGTTTGTTTGACAACTATCATCGCTCATCGTCAACGAAACGACTGTGTTCAGGGTATTAGGCGGCCGTACTACCGACGTCGGCTAAATTCATTTTAGCCAGAAAAGTAAACAAACCCCATTAAGAAGAACAAGAGTAACAGCTTGGCTGAATAAAAAATAAAGAAAACTTGAAAATTATATAATATGAAATAATACCCACAAACAAAACGACCATTTTCACAAATGAAATATATATATCGAGTCATGAAGCCGGCGTAGAACACAAATATGTCCCCAAGCTCGCACGACAATAACATAAAAACATAACCGCATATTTATAGTCAAATTTAAAGTGCACTTTAGTGTAGAAAAAGTGTAGTTTAACAAAAAGTTTAATTTATTTTATACTTTATACTTTCTGTACTTCAAAATTACAGCATACTCTAACTAAAGTGTACTTTATCTTGAGACTTGAGCCATACTTATTAAAATTGCTCTTGTGGCAACACTGATGGAGACCAGTGTTAGTGCAATAGATTTCTTTAAAATGTGCATTCAGCTGTTATGTCTCACTTCAAATGGCGGTATTCCAATTTTTACCCGCAGAAGTGGGAATTGCAAAAATGTAAGTCAAATCCGTCATTTATAAAGAACTAAATGCAGTAATTTGTAAATCATGGTTTTTCACAACAAAGTGCTGTTCGCTGGAGTCTCTGAGCACTACGCAGAATAAATTTAGAGAACTATTTGTGTAGGACGCATCTGGTTTAGGAGTTATGCGTTATGCTTAAAACGACTAGTGACTGCGAACTTTGATGCATTGTCCTCCCTGAAGTCCTGTCCTTGAAGATTTCTGGATCTTACTCAGTTTCAAGTGTGTGTTCACGCCCAGGACACGCCCAGAACTTTTAAGGCGCAACTTTTGTTGTTTGCTATAATTTAAAGACGTATATCTTCTAAACTTAGGAACAAGATAAGAATAGGTGAGTAGCTCCGATTTTAAAAAAATGTGCACCGTTACAATTTGCCGCTAGGACCGGAAGTAGCCATTTTGTTTTCGCCGGAAGTAAGCCATCTTGGACTTAGAAGCTTTTAAATGTCAAATAAATGCAACTTGTAAAAGCTTAATATCTCTATAATAAGTCGGTTATCGGGTAATATACCGTTTAAAAGGTATTTCCTGCCTACCATCTGTGTAAAACACTTTTGCTCATATCGAAACGGTTAAGGAGTTATACCAATCTGTGAAAATATGTAAATTTTTCCTTAAAACCAATAATTTTTTTCTGCTAAACGAATGCATTAAGGTAAAAAATAAATTATATTTCTGAAAAGCCTGTTTTTAACCTTCAAAACGTTGTATAATATGATACATCTACTACTTCAGTTCATGTAGCTCTAGCTTATTTGAAAGATGTTAGCAGAATCCTCTCCATAACGTGAAGGTTTTTGCATATAGGTTTTTCCGCATATTGGCGGACTTCGGCCGCGGCAGTGATCATAATCCACAATCAGCAGAATCCTCACGGTCATGGGTGGTTTTTTGCATACATGCTTTTTTGCATAGGGGCCTTCGGCCGCAGCAGGGATCATAACCCTTAAACAGCAGAATCCTCACGGTCATGTGAGATTTTGTTAAATTTTTTTTTGCTAATGAATAAACTTTGTTAAGGTAGCTCTCGTAGTTAATTTTAATCATTGAATATAGACACATAGAATATAGTGTGTCCCGGATATATGATTCCTAAATATTAGGCCTTGCCCATGCGCAATCCAATTCATGACTACATGGTAATATCTAATATTCCCAAATGTCTGGAATATCAAACAAGCAAGAGCGTTAACTTCGTCCTGGCCAAACTCATATACCCTACACCCGTATCTGTCTAAGTGACGATAAAAAGTGGGCGGGTGACGGCCACTCTAATTTAATTTACAGATAGTAAATTTCGATATATTAACTCATTTACAACACCGCTTTTCTCAACAAATACCTCATTATCCATATAATGGTATACCAGTATACATATATGGTATACCAGTGGACGTGTCACGCCCATTTTCTGTAAGATAACTTTTTATTTTATTATTTTTTTAAATATTTTTAAGAGAACATTCGTGGCAAATATCAAGACTATATCTCAATTCAATTCAGTGGACGCCCATTTTTGGGAGTGTATTTAAGTTTGTGACCATGCACTCGGGAATGAATTTTAGGCTTTAAACTCGCTCTATAAGTTAAGAAATTGAGCTAAAAGCACGGGAAAATTAAGAAATCTTATTAGAAAAATATTTTCTATAAGTAGGCGCGGCACTGGACCATTTTCAATACCAAACAAACAGCCTATGGTGACAAATATTTACACCAAATTTTATGCCGTTAGATCTATTCTATTTTTTCACGCTACAAAAAAATTGGATATTTGTACATATGTACGTAACCCGCGGGAATTAAAAATTCGCAATACGCGTCGAACAGACCTCGTATACATACCTCAAAATATATCGGTAAATATTTACCCTTAAATGTTAAATTTTATAAGAAATTAAATTAAATGCGATTTTTAAAGCTTTAAACTTTTTATCATTCCAAAGTTTTAGCTTAGACTATTTACAGAATTAAGAGAATTTGTTTTATTTATTTAATGTGAATCATTTATATCATGTAATTATATCAAGTAATTAAATATATCTAAATACATATATATTTAATTTTGGTTTTTTCGAAAATTGAATTGTAGTGAATTGTAATATTCCTTATAGATTCGTAAGATTTAAGTGAGGTCTTTATTCAATGTAAATCCAACATTAATACGAGTATTACTGTTTTATAGCCATTTTTTATAGCTATAAAAGCCATAAGCTATTACATGGTTTTGTACTTTAACATTGTTAATATGTATTTGCTGCAGTCTAAATTAAGTCTGTAAATTGATTCTTCCTTTTTTTAGTTGCCATTTTCAACTATAGCATCGATAAATGGATTTCATATGTTTTTTAAACTACTGGATATTAGGGTAGGAACAACATTTACAGATGATTGGACCTACATTTGGAAGGATTTTGATAGTACAATTACGCTTATAATATTCGGTAAAGGAAAATCTGAAGCAAAACTTGAATTAATAGCGGAATATGTTTATTGTACTTTTGGATTATTCATTAAAAAGGATGATTTTTCAATGCCGTTACTGTTGAACAGGATGAAGCGTGAAGCAACCAAGTTTATGCCAATAATCGATTATATTCTTGAATCCAATAACGATCTTGGCAAATATTCCAACCGCGTCATTTCTGTAGATAGTAGTAGAATTTTCAGCAAGCTGAACGAGTTTAGTGCTCAATGCGGATGTCAATTTTGTAGTATTGTCTTAAATCTGAAAACAGTTGTGGGCACAGAAGGTTGGTGGAGCCTAAACAATATTGATCGCTTTCTACTTCTCTCGATATTGAAATCAGCGAAGTCACCTCAGAATGATATTGCAATATATTTGCCGAGTAAAAGTCCTATGGTAAGATTATATGTTATTTGGTTCCAATAATACAATTATACTTATCATAATAAATATAAATCTTTGTTCATACAGCATTATAAATAGATAACTACGTCGTAATTTATAAATATGTACCTTCTTTTCCAGATAGCATATAGATTCGTTACGGTAATGATATCTGAAAATTGCATTCTCTGCATGGTTTGCGGTTCGGAACCATTATTTCATGATATAAGTTCACGTGCAAATGGATTATTTGGAAGCGAACATAAATTATTAAGAAAAGCGCAAGAAAGCACATCATTAACTACTTCCAAAATTATTGAGACTGATCAAAATATTCAGGGGTATTATAAATTTATATTGGAATTATTTATCATATAACTAGAGTGGAAGAAACAATATAAAAAACTGAAATGAAAACTATTATACACTTGAAAAGAGATGGAGAGTATGTATTCAAAAATAATTCTAGGCGTGACACCTAAAATATGTCACGCTTTTACATACTCACATTCTTGTGCCTACACATGTTCTTCATCCCTCAAAATAGTAAAATATATCAATTGATGCAAAAGTATTAATTAAAGTTAATGGAAATAGTACAAGAACAGTTTTATATACTGAGCCCTTGAAAGCCAAATAGTCTATTGATATTACGAGTATTATTAGTTATTTATATTATTGTTTTTTATGTTCTTTACTTTTAGGGTAATTATACTTAACGAAATTGGAGAAATATTAGCATTATCTACGAAAATTCGTCAGAACTTCATAGGCAAAAGTGTTACATCCTGCCTACAGCGTTTGACTATTTTAAGAAAAATTCTTGATAATTACTATCGTGCAATAAAATCTTGTTCACCGAGTTTGACTGATGATGAAATTGCAGACATTAGTCCTAAGTATGGCTTCTTGAAATACCACAAGTATTTCGTAAAATCTGATGAAAATGGCAATTCAATTTTCTTACTTTTCGCCACCGCGCTTCCAGCGTACACCAATAATTAATTAAGCTGTGAATGTTTCTTGCTAATTGTTTCATTTGCATATTTAAAACGTACATATATTTATGATATGCTCGTTTTTATGATTGTATTTTGTATTTGTTGTAACTATAGATGAAACGCATTCTTGTAATTTTATAAATGTAAACTTATTAACATAAAAAAAGGAAAATTTAAAAATAAAAAAACGTTTTCCACTTTTTACTTTGAAAACTTCATATGCAAGCACTTATCCATTGGTTTGTTTTTCGTTTTAATTATTGTAAATATTAAAATTAAAAATATCCGCATTAAAAAAGGTCTTAAAGGAGGTCTAAAAGGATGTACACAAGGCGAAATAAATGCTCCATGTTTTGATTTTCAAATATTAAATTCTCAAGGGACAAAATGTCTAAATAACAGTTTTGGCATAAGTGCATATTACCAAGATGCAGCGTGTATCTGATTAGGTGCCTAGGTGACGTTCGAGAACCAAGTTAGCGATAAAATGTTGCTCACCTAGAATACTTATATTACTATATACATATATGCCATATTAAGGAGCACTCAAAAAGCTAAATTTACTTGTAAATTGTACCGGAAAAAAAAAGACTTCTCGGTCGGTCTGCCATCCAAATCAAAGAAATTTTAACGAATAAACAAACGATTTACCTTAGAAATATATTTTATTAATCAATTGAATTTTGAAGTAAAAGTTTTTGCATTATATTCCATTCCATTCATCGTTACTATATCGTGTTTGTATTTGCATTCCATTAATTTATATTGACAAATAGTTTTCATAATATGATATTAGAAGAACCAGTACAAGACTCCTTTAAGTAAGTTAAGTGATTTGTTATAAAATATTGTTCCGCTTGTTGAAGAAAAAGAAGAAATAAATGTTTTTCGTCTTTGCAAGATGTTGCGCGGTTAGGCTAAAAAAGAAATTAAGCTAATTTAGTTGAGTGAAAGATCGAATCTTCAAGATGATTTTCATTTTAAATTTTCCTGTAGAAAATATACGATATAAAATGTACATAATTTTTTCTAAGAACTAAAAGCTGATAATTTTCGGATGTTATCGGGCATCCTGATCCTAAATTTTTATTCAATCCGATCGTGTGAAGTCAGCAGAAGCTTAACACAATCAATATCAATTTCTTACCTGCCTCAATTCCGGCAATAGCCTCTGACGCAAAATGTTTAACATCCACGTCAGTATCTGCATTGAGTTTTTCTAATATCGGCTTAACTTGAGAATCAATAATAGCTCCTTCTAATAAAGGTGAAATTTTCTGCAAAGTTTTTGCGACATTGAAGCGCACATTAGCGACGGGGTCAGAGGCCAAAAGCAATACAGTGGGCAGCAGCAACTTTGTAGTGATTTCAGTTCCGCACACTTCAGCAAGTACGTTAAGGCAAAACAGACATGTCATTCCTGTAAAATAAACTTGTACATATGTATGTGCTTCCTATTATATTAAATATGTATATAATAACATACGGTGTAAATAGTTTTTATTCCTGGACATAACAAGTATCATTGGTATTATAGCTTGTTCAGCCCATTGCGCTCCGAATTGTTGAACCAATTTTTTCATATTTAATGTTGCTGCTTCGCGTATAGCATAGACATGATCGTTTAACCATCCCATACAAAGTCCTCTTAACTTTTGGTCGAAAAATTCTTGCCCAAGTTGGCCCGCTAAAGCTGGCATATATTCAATAATAGCCAACCGGACTCGCCATTTAGAATCCTCAGCGAGCTCAACTATAGCTGGTAAAAGAGACTAATATCGTTCGTTACCTTTAAAAACCTGATCCTTTACTTACTTTCGAATATTTATGTTAGCTTACTTGTGAGAGCTGTTGAATTCCAATGACGTCATTTACGCAGTCCAAATTCGATATAATATTAAGACGCACTTCGGGGCATTCATCCTTCAACTGTATTAAGAAAAGGGGTAGCAAGTGCTCAACGGTGTTGTAGGCTCCAAGCATTGGACTAAGCCCCATTATAACAGATGCCAATGCTGACTTCACATGAGGATTTGGGTCGGAAACTAAATCTCGGACATATGGTAGAATTGATGTCATTATGATTTGTACTTGATTGGTTTTATCTAAATTTGCGCAGAAGTCTTTTACTTTCGTGGCTACTGCAGCTCGAACTTCAGCTTCGGCATCTTTTAATAAATACTACAAATAAAAAGTTTATATCAAATCAAGCCAAACGTTTAAATACGACAGTAGCTATTTATGTTTTCGGAATAACAATCATAAACGAATGTTTGTTATTGGAAACGGTTTTATTGGTTTTCAAAATATTTTGTTTTTCAGAATATATGCGAGCTTATAATTTGTTATAATGAAGCACGATCCTGCGTCTCTGGTTGACTATTTTCTTCGAAGTGCTTCAAAGTTTGATGTGTTTTGACACAGCAACCAATTTTTTAACAACCTTCATTAAATTCGTACGTAAACGAACTATTAAATTCATTAAACAACTTATATAAAGTGACTTTATGGTGTTTCATCGCAAAAAGTCGAAAAGGGCTGATCGATGCACTGTTGTTAAGATAATCCACGTTGAAAGTCGTAGTAAATTTTCACAAGTTAATTCCATTTTTGGAACTGAGATGAGATTTTAAAGCAGCTATAACCAACAACAATAGCTTCCGCATGACAAAACGCTTTGAATAAGTATACAGTCTCTAATGTTGAACTTTACGATGGATATGTGAACCGGCACTTAGCAACCACAGTGTTGCCTGTTCCGTATACATAAATAGCAGGCTCCGTATTAATAAACTAAATCTGATATTATGCTCTAAAAACTAATATAGGGCGCTAAAAAAAGGACGAAATATTACTTTGTGCAATAAACGCAGAAAGTATTGAACTTTCCAATTCCTTTCCATAAAAAGGAAAAAGTTAAAGTCCTGCGACTATATATGCATAAGTTCCTCTCAGGCAAACAATTTGTTTCTATCTTCACCAGGGTGGCTGGTAGTAAAATTTTTTTTTTAAACTACCGACTAAAACCACTTTCGTTGGGTGTAATCAAGATGGGACGCAAAATTCTACCCTTTCTCGACACCAACAGACACTGACGGACACGCTGTACCTCTAACTGGTCCCCCATTTGAGTACAGCCTCGTATCCGCGGTTAAAAATTCATTGAAATATTTAAAATGAATCATAATTTCTTTTTACCTGAAAAGCTGGGACTAAATCAACTCGAGTAATTTCGGGACCCACAGCCTTCTGTAAGTCTACAAATTTTTCTGCCACCATGTAGCGGACACGCCATGACGAATCGCTAGCGCACTGTCGCAATGTCGGTAAAACCAACTAAATAAAAATTTTGTAAAATTAAAATAACAGCCGATTTTCATCTTTCACATTTTATAAACTTACATGTTCCACGTCTTCTTGTTGTAGGAGTTGTGCAATGCTTACGCATGCCTCTACTGCCAATAAACGCACCGAATCCTACGCCAATAAAAATCTTGTCAATAAAAGAAATAATAAATTAAGATCTTATGTAACCTGATCGTCTTGCGCAAGTTGAACGAAGTTTGGAATTAAATCTGATTTAAGATATTCAATTTCGACCACTTTGGCAAATTCACCAAGCTTGCTTGCTGCCGCACGCCGTACCATGGGAGTCTCATCCTGGCATAACTTACGAAAGTTTATCCGCAATTCAGCTTTTACTGGTTGCGATACTCGTGGATAGCAAACAGAAAAAAGGCCGCATGCGGATGTTCGTGAAGTAAACCAGTCCCCGGAAACCAATCGTTGAAGCGTTGGCACCACGTGTATCTCCAGATCTTGGCTACTATGTTCTGCGGCTACTATACGTAAGGACTCGACCGCCTTATCACGAACGACAGTTTCCTCCACAGTTGCTAAGCTTTCAAGAGGAGGTATTAAGTACATGGCGTATTCAGGTCCTCCAACAAGACCTAAAAGATACATTATAAAAGAAAGCGACAACTTATATACATAAACTCTTTTCGCTAGTATATATTTCACAGGAGGACTGCCGAAATAATTGGACTCTTTCATTAACTCTTTCTTCTTCCGGCTCATTGGGCGTCAAAATCATTTTCAATAAATGAAAACTTTGTCTCATAATATCAAATAAATATATTATCTTACTGGTGAAGTTTCCTAATTGATCCGCTAGTGCTAAAAGTACTTCATCCTCATCGTAAATAGTTTCTGTTAGAAAGGGAATTAGCTCTGATCGAGTCCGTTCTTCGCCTAGAGCTAAAGCAATTGTTGAAAGTTTTTTAATAGAATTAAGACGAAGCTGAAACGATACATAAATATTAAATCATTTAAACATTTGTATTGCCAATATCAATTATTCACTACTTTGAAAGAATTGTTAATGCTTGTTAACTAATTGTTAAGCTAATTGTTAATAAGATTAATCGAGATTGATTGAGTGTTGATCTGCTTAAAAGAAAATACACTATTCATGTGATCAACAACAAAACATAACAGTGTAATTGATATTATTGAAAATTGATGTTATTATATAATATATTAATACTTGCTAGGAGTATTATTTAAAATATTAAATTTTTAATTGGATAAGTTGTGTTATAGTTAAAAATTCATTGTATCATATGTAAAATTTTTGTGTAGGTCTAGTGTTTCTTTTAGTACGTTTTACAGAATATTGAGTAATAATTGCAACCTTTTATAGAATGTTAATCTTTTCATATTGGTTATATGTATTATATTATTTTCATATTTTCATTCATAGTTATTCATATATATTCATACTAGCTAGCTGTTGCAACTTCGTTCGCGTGGAATAGTGCTTGCTCCAACTTAGTTTCATTTAATGATATATAAATGTACATACGAGTATGATATACACGATACTTTTTAATTTGTTAGGAGAGGCCCGTTATAGGGTTGCCTTGACAACTCGAGGACCCCAAGAGATACTTTTTGCTTATTTGTGTCTTATCACGATATAAATTCATTTATTATTGACATCTATTCAATTGAGATTGAATTCTCCCACAATCCTTCATCTACTATTTAGAGGTCGACTTTTTATAAAATAGGTACCCTATGTCCCTCCGCAGGGTACCAGCTATCTCCACACCATATTTGTTAACGTGAAAAGTTAACAGAGAGACGGAGTTACTTTCGCATTTATAATATTAGTATAGAAGTATAGATAACATAGTTATTCATAACTATTAAAACGGTTATACATATTTACTCGTTTAATCGGCATAATCATTAAAAATTTCCTTCAAATAGAAAGCATTGTAACTCTTAAACTATGTCCTTGTACACAAATTTTTCAGATTTATGAATAGGTTGAATAAAAATATGTATTTGGAAAGAATAATGGTGTCGATTTTTTATAATAAATAAGATATCAACAACGTTACAACCGAAATGGAGAAACGAAAGGGGAGCCATAAAACAGAGAATACTTATTTCTTCCTTTTACTTGTAGCTTCAACTTTTCAATACCTCTATTGATACAAAAAGTGTTAACGTTCTCGCACTTTCTATAAAGCAATTACAATATCTTTATTTATTTAAGATATACTTAAAAGAATATTAACACTGGCTCTTCTCCAACCCACAATAAAAATATGCTCTTTTGAAATGTAAAGCTTCATAGCTCGTAAACCAGATTCATGAGCGGCACTGACAAATCTTAATAAAATAATATGAGGACCATCAACATATATATAGGATAATAAAAACATACATATTCGCATGAAGATGAATCTAATTAGGATTAATGATAGATTACGAGCTGATCGAGCTTCGTATCAAAATTTTCATACATTTACATAGTTGGCATGAATTATTACATACCTGAACATCTTCATTTTTTAATTCATCAATGAGAACGGCTATTGGATATAAAGAGTCATCAAGAGCTTTATCATTCGACGCCATATTTCACGGAAAAAATTTGATCCTTTAAATTGAGAAATCAGTATCAAAACGATGTCTGCAATTTTAATTCTTGTTGAAATTTATCGAAGGGAGGCACCACAATCAAGAGTCAAATGTCTATACATAATTGCCAGTTTTCACGAATAGTTAATATGTCAGATTCCGTTTGATTAGTCCTGTTTACACATGCCTACAAAATACGCCGACTTGTAAAGGGTCACTGAACGCTGAAAAATAATTTCCGAAATAAGCTGCTGTCAGAATTGAACGAATTTCAAGTCAAGTGCATCCTATCAAAATTGTATACATAGTTGAGAATTACATACAAAGTTTTGCTTTTAGAGCTGATGGGCGGAGATTTTAGGTTTTAGGACAAATCTCGCATCAATAATTTAGTTGTATTCAGAAACCAATGAGATTAAAGGGCACAATAAAACAAAACATTGCCCAAAATGTCTGCGAATTATTATCCGTCCACTGGCATTTATCTACTCTATTTAAATATTATTTGCTTTTAAGTTTAAATTTTTGAATAAATCTTTAAATTCTGACTAGAATTTTAGCTCTGGCCATTTTGCGTTTCTTCCGTAACACGACCGCACCGCTCAAAAATTCTTCAGTTATGAACAAAATTTGCCCGAGATGACACAAAATGATTTCGCAAAACGAAAAATATTAAAATAATTTTGATATGTGACAATCATTGCGCCAATCACGCAAACACTACCCTACACGGCACAAAAGATTGCACAACGGCAATTCACAGAAATGTTGCGCAATGTTTGGTGTCGTCTAGGGCAGAGATAACCACCTTATCTCTGGTCTAGGGTGTGCTTAAATAAAATAAATGAAAAATACGCGGAAAAACCTGTATGCAAAAAACTTCACATTACCAAGAGGATTCTGCTGATTGAGAATTCTGCGGATTGATCCTTGCCGCGGCCAAAGGCCGCCAATACACGGAAAAACCTGTCTGAAACTTGAACCTGAGAAACTTCACTTTACCGAGAGGATCCTGCTGAATTAAAAAGCTTAGATAAGACGAGAGTAAAATTGGTTTTGTTGGGGTCAGCGCCAAAAACTAAAGCAACAAAACTAAAAACAAAATTGGATTTTGTGCTACGGTAATTTTAAGCCAAAATATTTTTTTTCTGTTTGTAAACAGAACAAGCTCTTTTTGAATGAAGTTCGCTACCAGGAAGGGGGATGAACGAACACAAAGTTATATACATATGTTCACGTTTAAACGCTTTGATTACGGTTCAGCGCAGTCGCTTTAAAAAAAAGCACATCGCTTCTGCTTTGTCATATTTTTTTACTTTTTAGTTTTCAAAATTGCTAGCTAAATAAGTTACGCCTTGGAGCTTTCAATTGAAATAATTCAATTATAGTTAAATTAAAATAATTTCTCTACGTTAGTGCGTTGTTTTTTACATCCACTTCCATGACTGCCTGTTCCAATTTTAATTTGATAGGAATGTAACGCACTAATAGGTTTTAAAAAATCAAAATAAAGCAAAAAAGATAGCGTATAACACCATCGAAATCACATAGTGGGGGGCGTCTGCATCCAAAAAAAAGAGGACCTTATGGTGTATATAGATAATTTGTGCGACGAAGGCACAGTCAACAACCTTAGTGCCTTATCAACAATCATTTCTACATACTAAAAAAGGACAGACATTTAAATTGCCTACAGTATTAAAAAATAGAAGTATCTTTATTAAAATATTTATTAATAAAGCTTAGTATAGCATATACAAATTGTAGCTTATTTACTCGAAATTGGCAATAAAAACCATAAGTCCAACTCCACTTAATAAGGCTGCAATTTCCTTTATTGACTGCTTTAATTTTGTTGAGTCTTCTAAAAGCTCGGGTAATACACTCACAGTAGCAATGTAAATAAAACCTCCCGCTGTGAATGGAAGTATCCAATATGGGGTCTGATGGTCGTCACTTGCACCTAGCAATGCTAACATTGTTCCAGTAATAGCCCCCACTGCTGTGAGTAATTGCAAACACATGGCTCTACGTTTAGAGCAGCCAGACTTTATCAGTATTGCAAGATCACCGATTTCATGAGGTACTTCATGCAATAAAATTGTTAGTGTTGTTATCAGTCCAATACTGTCACCTGCTAAATATGAGGCTCCTATCGCCAATCCATCCGTAAAGTTGTGGACAAAATCCGCGGCCAAATTTAGGTAGCCCGAAATCTCCACATCTTTCCAATTTTCAGAATCTTTTAACTTCTCTGCACATTTCGATTGAGATCGTTTCTTTGAAGCCGATGTAACGTGGCTGTGGGTGTGGGAAGCTTTCAAAAAGCGGACCAGCTTTTCAATAGTCAGGAACGCTACTATTCCACCCAGAATCCAAAGGCCAATTAACATATCGTGTCCAGCATGACCATAGTCATGCTCATGTGAATGGTCATGGTCATGGTCATGTGAATGGTCATGGTCATGGTCATGTGAATGGCTGTGTGGGTGAGTAGAATGAGGAATTAAATGAAGAAATGCATCACCAAGGAGACCGCCGGAAGCAAATGCAAGAATAACTTTTAATCGTGGTCTCATTGCTTCACTATCATCTAATGGAATTACATATAACAAAACAAAAGGCGCAATACTGATTAAAACAGTTGATCCGATAGCATGTAACCAGATATTTGAAGTGTCTGAAATCAGAAAAAAATTAGCTTAATAAATTTTAGTGTGATGTTCCTTATTGAAAAATTACTTAAATTTTTTGTGAAATAGTTAACATAGCATAACAGTTTCTTCAATAAAAATATAGTAAGCACAAAACGCATTAACCCACCAGATTTTAAGACATGTAAATACAGCAATATTAATTACATTCGACGCAAATCTTTAAAAGTTCTAAAATTATAAGGCTGAAAGACATGGGCATGGGGAGTGATCTCCCCAATCGAACAGTACGGCAGAAGATAGAACTGCATAGTTTTCTATGGACAAGCAAATATGTTGCGTCGTGTGGATAGCCAGGCAGGTATATAAAAGACTTGGTACGTACCACGACTTGGTACGTAGGTAGTGCGCCGGTAATGGCAGCAGAACATCTACTTAGATATTATCGGTGTAATAGCGACATACATGCAATATTCAAACAATTTCCGATGTACGAATTGTACTCCATTTTAAAACGAGTACAGATATTCATATCTAGTATAAACAGAATCAAAAAACATAAAATACATATTCAAAATGGGCATCTCCGTCTAAAACTTATTTACCTGAGGAGCGTTTTTTCATGTCGGATTTTGTAGCACTGCTGGAATGAATATGATGGTGATCATTATTAGGATCGTTGCCTTCATTGATTAAAGGTCGTTGTTTTGAACTAATCTTCTGATTTGCTTCTTCGGAATATTTAAAATAAGGACTTTCATCAGTTTCTATATTGCACATTGATGGATTCACTATTAAAATGTTTACAAATAATACACATAAACAAGATCTAATGAAATACTTTATTCGGCTCCTCATTTTCTTTTCCACTTTTTGTAGATTGTCAAAGGAAGAAAAATTTAAAAACGTGATTAGGAAAAGAAATAAATGTTACGGCAGAGATAAAGAGATAAGACAGTTCAGCTTTACAGCTGTTCGGTCAAATTTATGTTTTAGGGGGCTATATCGTACACGCAGACAGGAGAGTTCTTCCTGTGTCTGCTCTGCTGATTTCTGAATTTGTAATAGATTTTGCTGGTAAACAAAAACAAATTTGGAAAATAGCAAAGCAGACACAGGAAGAACTCTCCTGTCTGTGTATACGATATAGTCCCCTTAATATGGTTGTTCGATAACGTGATTGCTAGTACCAGAGTACTCTAGTACTCTGCTAGTACTAGAAAGCACAAAACTTCTACACACGGTGCGTCTGATGCTTGATTTACATTGTAGGAATCAGTTGCTATACGTTGTATAAAGAATGAGAGTGCACTTGAAGTCAAAAGTGTTTTAACATTGGAGTAAGCGAGAGAAAAGTAACGATTTGCTCTAAAACTGTTACACATTTCTGTATACATTTTATAGGAGTTGATACAGAAAGATACTCTAGCTTAACTTTTTTGTATCAATCATATGACGTTCTATAAATTATCCATAAAAGTAACTGAATGTTATTGAAATTGTAATAAAACTGAATGTTGTGTCGTACCTCAGGAATTATTTGAAATCGTTTTTTAACAAATTTTTAAACTAATTTTAAAGTAACTTCCTGATGAGCTAAAGACTTGAAATTTTAACTAGACTATTAGGATAATGGACATACAGAGGGTACAAAGCTAGGAGAGACAAAACACATGACATTACAACAAACTAAAAGCAGTTAACAGAAGGAAAGAATTTGGCTACACATAAAACAACAAATTTCAAAAATGAATATCAATTAAATATTAATTAACTATATTATCAATGGATTATTATATCAATTAACTATTAATTAGCATTATGCAATCCTAGCAATTTTCATAAAATCAGTGAGTGATTCCAAAACCTAAAAATCCCTGGAGATTAGCACTTCGTTTAAATTATATGTACGAAAAAATGGAAATTGGTAGATTCCTAAACTTTATACGTTTAGATTTGCATCTAACAGTTCATTCAATAAGTCCGTAGGATGACAAATAGATGACGTTTTTCCATATGATTTTTATTTAGTACTAACCTTTAAACAATACGTGTATAAATTTGACAGCAATCTGACTATTGATTCGTGAGTTATAGCATTTTGTGTGAAGCAACTTTTGTTTTTGAAAAAAAAGTGAATTTCGAGTTTTAATAAAGCATTGCTTTTTGATGAAAAAAATACAGTTGAAACCAAATAATGGCTTTATAAACATTATAGGAACTCTGCTCCATCGAGACAAATGGTAGAGAAGTGGATTGCTGAATTTAAATGTGGTTGTACCACATTAGGTACGTACTATAAAAGTGGTATCGAAAAGTTGGAAAATCGCTATACTCGTTGTATCGCCCTCGAAGGCAACTATGTTGAATAATAAAATCAAGTTTTGTAAAAATTTTGTTATTTTCTTACTTATCCTACGGACTTATTGAAGCACCTGTTACTTAGATTTCTGTCCTTCCACCAGAATTTGGCAAATGGATTAAATTCCGGTTTGCATCTTTAACACAATTACGCGTCGGACATGTATTATTTGGCTTAATTCCAATCCTGAAGAAGAACCGCTTGCAGTAGATATGTCCACAAACAAGTCTATAATTTTTTGTTTGATCTTGCTACTTAGATTTCTGTCCTTCCACCAGAATTTGATAAATCGTTCTTTAAATTCCGAGCAAAATACTTTTCGCATTTCCAATTGATTTCTAAAAATTAAGTGTTGTCGTGTTAAACTTTTCCAATGTATTTTAGTTGCATATTTTTACTCCTTTTTTGTACATTTAAGAAAAATTGCACAACACCGAAAAGTTTGACATGTTTGGCTGTTGATTCGGCAAACAAAATGATGGCCATCTGAAAAGGAGACAGAACGATGGAGAGTTCCATTCTCTATTTTATACATAAACTATCAACAAAAAACTTGGTTGTGGCAAACAAATTTGGTAGCATAACCACCGCATAAGGAAAGGTTTTCTGTCTCGGCATGTTAAAACAGAAAACATTGGCGCAGGCGTCATACCTGGAACGATCTTTTAAGCATTTTGCTACATCCTAAAAAGAAGCGAGAAAAACTCATTGAGTGTAGTAGTTTATGTCATTTATTTGACTTTACTGAAAATTATTATTATACAATACTATATGTACCCGTCCCCGCGTTGCTGTGGCTCATTCTGGATAAATGCGCGTGTTGCTTCCGACCACAAATTAAATATTCCTCATACAAACGTTGCAACCCGTCAGGGGTTGGATTTTGAAAAATGCCGAAATATGTATTTGATTAATTATACCAGAGTATTAAGACCAAGTTTCAAGCAAATCTGACCACAAACAAAATATTCCTCATCAAACTTTGCAACCCTTTTCACCACCTTAGGGTCGAATTTCGAAATATCCGTTCTTAGTATACATCCGTTGCTTGTATACATCATAAAGGAAACGTCTTTGCAAAATTTCAGCTTTCTAGGTCCAAGCGTTTAGCCTGGGCGTTGATGAGTCAGTCAGGACTTTCATTTTTATATATAGAGATTAAAAGGCTTTTTTAATGATACCATGTCGCTTAGCCGGTGCTTATGTTTTCTGCTGTTGAATTATGTTTCATTAAAATTATGCTTTTAATAAAATTTTATGTGATTCCATACTCTTAAAATTAAGGGAAATAAAAGCGAACCTAAAAAATATTATTGGATGGTATATAGTTTCAAAGTTCCGTCCATGATGAAGCCAAATTCTAAGCATTTTCTCCAAAGCGTACTACCGTCTCTAGGGCTGTATGGACATTGAAGACTTTCGCCCCCACAGCTAGAAAACTAGAATATCCACTAAATTGAACTTCAATTTAGGGTTGAGATCTTCTAAGTCAAAAATTTTCCTTGGATTTAAGCTAAATTTACAATTTCAATAAATACGGAATAATCGATTTAGGCTAAATCCAGCTAAATCCGTTGCATGTGAACACCATATTACGTATTCAAACACAGATCAAATGATAGTGTATGTGAAATACCCGGATTTATTCTGATAATCTTCTTTAGAGCTGTTTTTCCATTAATAAAAACTGTACACGAATATTATACAAATGTAAAAAAATCACTCTCCCAACCTCTAATCCCTAACCATACAACATATAGACCGCTAAAAGTCAATTTTTTCTGGTCCGCAAATCTTTCTGTATCTGTGGGATAATGCTTTATGCTTCTGCATTCATGAAACTTCTAGCATTTTTTCGCTGGCCGCTAATTTATTATTTGGACATTTTTAAGATTTTCAAAAGGAGATTTACACCCTTATTCCAAGAGACGATATCGTTCTGAAAATTGTCTTTTTATATGCAAAACAACAACAAAAAGACGATTTTTGTTTTTGACGATATCGTCTCTTGGAATAAGGGTAGTTAGTTATAGATTTTTGATTCTAAAAGGTCTATAAAATTAACTTATTATACAATTGGCAATAATTGCAATTGCAAAAATCTTACGAAAGATGAGCTAACAAATCTGAATTATTCTGAAGTTTTTCTGTTTATTAAAAACTTTAATTATTTTAATAGTAAATTCAAATTAAGAGCTTCATCTGATGAATTTTATAGAATAATAAAATTTCATTATGAGATATTTTATGTTTTTTTTAATAAAAATTTCCAAACACCAAACACCAACAAAACACCAATAAGCAAAAGAATTTAGGGTAACTTCTTACAAAAACAAAATACATTTGTTGTTCTTCACAATCAAGCAAAATAAGGGACACATACACAAATTACGAATATGAAATGACGAACGCAAATAACGAGCTCGGGCTACAACTCGGTAGGTGTGCAAGTGAGTAGGGAAAAATTTGAAACATGTGAGAGAACGAGTAAACTGACCGTCTGTCGCTGAGGTTAAGCAAAAACAATTGCTCACCTAAAGAGAAAATTAGAGTAAAGAATTTTGTGGGACCCAGGCTACCTAAAGATTTGCGGACCAGAAAAAAGTGACTTTTAGCGGTCTATATGTTGTATGGTTAGTGCTCTAATGTAGTAAAAAGGGACTACTTCTGAAAGAACTTAGAATCCGGGTTGTGATCTAGAAAATTAAAATTCTTCTTGTACATATTAACTCTAAATCTACAACAACAATTTTAATGGGATCAATTTAGATTAATGCCTGGATTAAGCTTCTAAAATTTCTCCCGGTTTTACTCCGTTCACTTCTACACAAATTCAACTTCTTTTCGCCTAATAGACATGTATGTAATAGACGGTATGTAAAAAGTTTCTGCTGCTGTTATTAAAAACTCTTTTTGAGTGCGTAGGTCCAACTTGATCCATCTCGAACTCTGGTTAATCGCCAATGGCTTCTGCATAAAATAAGTTGAGAGTGTGACCTTAAAAAGTGAGCGAGAATTCGCCAAAGATTCTAACAAATAATTAGTCGTATAAAAACTATAAATATGTATATTGTAATGTATTTAAACTACAAAATGTGTACTACAAATTGATTTACCAAATTCTTATAAGAAATTACTCGAGGCCTTCATCTGTTGTTGGTAACCAGAACGCCATATTAGTACAAGCCGAAGCTAACATCATGTATTTTGGATTAAACTGAACACACTGAACAGGGCCAGGATGATCTCCATTTAACACACACACCTTGTACCCTGTATCCGTGTTCCAAATATGTACTCTGCCATCAGTGCTTCCAGAGAAAATAAACTGAGAGTCCGGACTAAAACTGGCTTCAATAGGAATCCCTTTGTTGTTAGGATATCCAGTAAAAGTTTGCAAAGGTGTTCCATGAAATGCATCCACCAACCGAATTATAGACCCGTTCGTACTAATTAATATAGTTTTTCCATCACGTGAAAACTTAAGGCCGGTCCAGTCGCATTCTTTTTCTTGATTAAGCTTGAAGGTAACAAAAGGACCTTTGTCAAATGATCTCAAATCGTAGAGTTTAATACTTTCGGAACTAACACCAGCTGCAAAAATTAAGCCTTCGGGGTCATATGCAGCTATAGGACGTCCTGAAAGATGCATAAGCCCTTGGCAGTTGGGAGAACGCAAATCCCATAGACGGAGAGTTTTATCTAATGAACCAGAAAGAAACGTATCTTCTACAGGCGATATGCATAAAGATATAACTTTTTTCGTGTGACCCGGAAAATATCGCAAGTATTTGTTGTCATGTAGGCTTAGGTAACGAATGGTGTCATCCACTTTAGTAGAGCTATGAATTGCAGTATTGTTTGCATGTGTGAAATGTATCAGATCCACTCCATATTTCTTAGAGTTTACTGTACGTAACTGAATTCCTTTCTCACAATCATAAATTACAATTTGGTCGTCCTCACTACATGAAATTAAATGCTCTCCATTTGGTGAAAAGTCTATAGCATTAATTTTGTCCGTATTTTCTCTGAAAACTTTTGCCACTTTGAAACTTCGTACTACAGATTCCACCAGCTTGATCTTCATTTTTATAAATACAAGCAAATATCATCGATAAGGAAATAGAATGTCGGCATTAAAATAGAGTGGGATAACTTTGTTTTGAATTATTAGAATTTTCACCACGCAGAAACAGAGTGGTGAGTTTTTGGCATTTCGTGTAGTAGGTGACCATTTGTAAAAAGATCTCCTTTTAACATTGCATATAGATAATTTTCAAAAGTTAGGAGAAAACAAAAACATGTAAAGTTTTTATAAACTTACTGGGGAATTTGCCAAACTATATAAAACTATAATTTATATAACTAATTAATATATAAAAATATTAAAAGCAAATAGAAACAAGATTCTAACTACGTGTGAACTTTTCAACTTTGATGGGCCTAGGCTCGGAAGAAACAGAAAACATACATTTAATTCGTTTTGACAGTTCAGAACTTTAAGGTCGAAATCTGACTCTATGGACCAGAAGCCTTAGGGGGTTATTCCTGAACGCCCGGGCCTTTAACTCCCATGAATTCTTCTCGATTTTGCTTTGTTATTTTCCATTGTTGTTGTAAAATGAACAAAGCATAATTGAGAAGAATTCATGGGAGTTAAAGGCCCGGGCGTTCAGGAATAACCCCCTTAAAGCTCAGTTTCATAGGCTCCGTTTGCGTGCGTATCCGTCAGAAATCTCACGCTAGAAAAGTTGAAATACATATATGTAAACATATGGGATGAGTTTTATAGGCTCCGTGCGTTTACAACAATAGTTGTTATAGTTGTAATAGGTTTCTGACGGATATGCACGCAAACGGAGTCTATGAAATTGAGCTTATATAAAGTTGTCCGACGACTTTGCCGTTGCAACTTGTCAAAATAACATTGGTTGCATTCAGAACTGTCAAGCGGTGTTCGCTGGTTCTTGTCAGCGAAATCATGTGCTCTGAATGCGTTCTGAGTCGTTGCTGATAGTATATAGAAAAATTACAACGCTTAAACAACCACAACACTTCATTGTCAAATTCCACGTTGCCGCCACACGAGAAATAAACAAACACTGAAAATGAGTGACAGAAAAGAAAGAGCTGAGCAGATCCAGCGTAAAAATTTTTTTATGAATCCGCTTTGTCAGCCCTTCTGACCATTCTACAATCTCAGACAACAAACAATCCATTCGATTTCACCGCTTGACTGTTCTGAATGCAACCATTGGCTCTTATGGGAATCGAGGGAAAAAAGTAACAAGTGGGAAAAAATGAAAATTTCATTACGAAATAATTTATTTACGAAACATAATTTATGTTTTTTCAAAGTATTTATTGTGATATTAATATTCAGGAGTTCTTTAAAATCTGTTCTTTTATTTTAAGCACAATCTAAAAATTCTCAAATAGTTTTTCCAATATCTTCTATTTCGTCTAAAAAAAATAACATGTCACGTTCATCCAGGTAAGAGTTTTGCAGGACTAAACGGAAAAAGTTTGGATGGCATCCTAGTGGTTGATATGTGATCATCATGGACCCCCTTTTCATCATTTGTTCTTTAATTTTTGGAGCCACTTTATTCAAATTTGTCTTAAAATCGTCATTACGCGTGACTTTTCTTAAGCTCGGCGGTATATACCAGAAACAAATATTGGTACACTGTGGATTTTCCAGGACCAATTCAAAACCAGGCCTCTTTTTTAGCTCTTCTGCAAAATATTTTGCCATTCCAAAAAGTTTATCAATATGTTTTTCCAAGCCCGTAGTACCCTTTGCCTTCCACATAAACCAAAATTTAAAAACGTCCGCTCTTCTGCCACATTGAATATGTTTGTCACCAGTATCATAGACCGTGTTATAGAACTTATCTTTTTGGAATAAATACGTTGCGTTTGCAGAATGACACTCACTTAAAATATTTTTATGGCGAGTTGAGAACGTAGAGCATTGTTGTGATGCCGTAAGTAATTTGTGCGGGTTCCATGTTACTGAATCCGATCTAGAAAAAATTTTAAAATATTATGCGTTTGGGTATACTCGTAGTTATTTTTTTTATATAATTTCTTTATAAGTTATATATTAAGTAATGATCTCTTAAGCGGACAAGAAAGCTTAGTCTAATTCTGTCATCAAGATTCTAGAAGATATTGTTCACCATCATCGATTTACCAGTTACCATAGATTTAACAGTAACACTAACCCATTTCTTCAATCAAATAAGTACCAAATTTCGTAATCCGCATTTTTTTATTCAAAGTGCTAAAACTTCAATCGTGTGTACGCAAAAAGTGTTTTTGGAGAAAAAGTCTATTTCGTAATATTCAAATATCTCAGGAACTATAAGCCATAGATCCTTTCTGTTTGAAGCATTTTTTAAAAATTTATGTAAGCCAATACTATTTTTATTTTGTCTCGACTGAACCTACACGCCCTAACCCTCTGATGCATCTTATGCGAAACATCTTATGTGTATATATGCATACATACATATATGTATATATACATATATATTCTGATGGACGGACAATCATATAACAAAAACAATAAATGATTAAAAAATATTTAACTGAATCCAAACAGATTTTGAAGACCTTTATTATTAAATAAACGTCCCCATTTTACTCTCGACGACCTGTCATAAGTTTTTTTTACACTTATGCATTTTAGATATTAGGCATTTTATTCAAAAATTTCCTCTTCCACCCAAAAAGCAACTTTACTTTTCTCAACAGAAGAATAACTTACGTAAACATAACAACCAAAGAAATATATTTGTCTAAAAGTTCAGATTAAACTTTACCTCTCAATCCCACGAAGGAGATGACGATGTTTTCTGGAAACCAAAGCGCCACCTCCCCAAGCAGCATCGACGTGCATCCACATGTGGTATTCCTCACATATATCTGCAATAGCATTTAAATCGTCGAAAGCTCCTAAAACCGTTGTTCCAGCTGTGGCGGCGACCATAAGAGGCTGACAACCATCATTTAAACATTTTTTCACATTACACTTTAGTGATTCAGTATCCATTTTACCGTCAAGATTAGTACGAATTTTCCAAACGTTACTAGTTCCGAATCCCATAAATACTGCCAATTTTTGTATAGAGTAATGTGCATCTTCAGATGTAAATATAATAAGTCTTTTTTTGCAAGAAAAAAGTCCGCGATGCTGGAAAAATTGTTACATCATTAATAGACGAAGCCACATCGTTGAATGTATGATATACTTAAAAAGTTTTTCTATCAATAAAAGCGGCTTGACAGAAATGGTTATACCATAAATGACCGAATTTCATCACATAAAATATAACAATATTGTCAATAGTTATTCTAAAAGTTGGTGTGATGGACGAATCTATATACATATGCTATAAAGATGTGCCATCTTCAGTGTCTTTTTTCGTCCCAATTTTAAAATGGGAATAAAGGCAAAAAATCTAGGTATAATCTTTGAAATGCGCGTAATGATTTTAGTTGTTAACCCTTTGTACATTTTAAATTAAATATTTGGAAATTTACATTGGCTATACATATACTCCTCACTTTACGACCGAATTCCGTTCGGATGACTACGTCGTTAAGCCAATTAATTGGTTCGATAAGCGAAGAGCTTGCGCCGGAATATAGATAACAAACTTAACTTTGGTAATAAACTTAAAATTTATTCATTTACTAAAGATTATTATTTTAATTTATTTAGGCTTCAAGGCGAATAAATATGATTTAATAAAAAACATAATAAAATAATAGAACAGATGCGTATGTTATATTTAATAATTGATCAATTCTCAGGTTGTTTAATAATATTTATAATGTACTAATACAATATAAATGAGAGTTTATGTGTTTAATTCTAATTATTCTTGTCTTAGAAACTAATAATGGATTCACAAAATTTACTCTTACATACATACTTTTAGTTCCGGAGCGTTTTTAAAACGGGCGCAACTTATAGCGTATCCGTTTGATATGGACCCGCCTGGGCAAAATACTCCATCCCCAAATCCATTATTTGGAAATCCTATTATTCGCCTCATTTCACTCAGAACTTCTTCTTCCATCAAAGAGAACACCGGTGCTACTTCGTAAGTATAAACACTGGGATTCAAAGCATCGGTTAACCATTGACCAATTAGTGCATAGGGATCTAACCCCGAATATAACTGATTGATGAAATATGGATGTCCAGTCTTTACTGAATATTGAATTGTCTGCTGTAAAATATTTAGTAATTCTTCGTGGGTCTCAGCCTTTGGGCTCAACTTAAAATCGAAAATTTTTTTTAATTCTTCGGGATCATGCCAATCTAAGACTTTAGTTCTGCGATTAGTTCCTTCATACACTGCAAGATTGAGAATAATTTCAATGCAATCACGAATAAAACCCTCGCATTTCTTAGTTGGATGAGAAGCATAATTCTCTGGAAGTTGGTTGTTGAACATTTTTGAATTATTCATTATATTTAAATTAACACGTTTACTATCGAGTATTGTTCTAGTGTAGGGCACTTTTTATATCACAATTTGAATTATTATTGCTTTCATTGAAACTTGTTCTAATATTGCGAGATATGCAGATTTCACCTTCTTGTTAAACACTTCCGCTACATATATTTTCATTAACAAGCATTGTTTTGGCTTAACTGCTTTTTTCAAAAGCCAAACCTCAAGTACTGACTTCATTAAAATTTTTTTTATTTTTATATTCAACCTAAGCTATAAACATATTAGCATTATGTCGTATTTCAAGATTTTGTGGTCACACCTGCTTATTGTTATAAATAACAGCAAAGACACAATATTAAGGTGCCCGAAAATCAGAGGCGTAGATAAATTTGTATGGTAAGAAAATCAGTCTCTAACCATCTTTACTATCATGTTTTTCGCCTTAAAAACGTCGTTTTCAGACTTTGATAAAATTCCAAACGATGTAAAGATTTTCAAAATCATCTTAAGGTCGATACAAAAAACCTTCCTCAGAACTTTAAATTTATTGTATCATAATTTATTGATATGCAGAGTCAAACTTATTGATTACACAACAGTAGCTTTTTGTTTTCCACTGAAAATTGTACAGTAGGACATTTTTGCCAATCTTTTCCAGTTATTGTTTCAAAAGAAACTAGGTCTGTGGAAATTAAGACGCGTATTAAGTAATGGAGGCATCTATAAACGGACAGCAAAGTTAATCAGCGCAAATATGTTGATTTGATGCACAATTGAGCAATGGAGGGAAACATATTTAATGCCTTTCGTCATTAAGGGAACTATTTTTCTGAACAGTCGACTAGTCGGCAAAGTCTATTGTCATAATCCTTGAATCTAAGCGGATCCATAACACTAACAGTTAACTGACGGCACTTGTAAATACCTGTAAAAGAAAGAAAAGGTGCACGAAAGTGTAGCTTAAAATTTTTTCGTACTGAACTAGTCAAAACGCTTTTAATTCATAACATTTGCATTCTTCAAATCCGAGAGCCACCCACTAAAGGAGATCGAGTACTCTGCAATATCTCTAGCTTAGAGATCCCGAAAAATCAAAGAGCAAGTACTCGCACTCGTACAATATGTACTTCAAAGCTCTTCTGGGTTCCTAAAGCCTCTACAGAAATCATGCACCCCTAACCTTAATCGAGGTATGCATGTCTGAGCTGATAAAAATATCTCTTTTCAAATCAGAAGATTTTATGTGCATGCGGAAATGGAACTTGTTTTGATTCCTCGATTTTTTTTTTAATCTGACTGTGTTAACGGTGTTAAATTGACCTCAGTGAACCTATGTTGACTTCACCTCTCTGGTTTTAACTCGCGAAATTCTAAATTTTATTTAATTATTGATTTCTTGGGAAATTTATTTCCTCTGAGAATTTCTCTACAAATGTTTCTCAAATACGTCTAAAGAGTATGTTGTCTTAGGTAAAGAGATATGATAATACTCGTATAATAAAATATTTTTTTCTTCAGGAGGACAACTGGTATAACCTCAACGTGGTAGACGAACTAATTTCTCCAACTTTTTTCCAACGTATTCCAACTTTTTCACTTTCCGCTGTCAGTTAAAATATAATCAAGAATTTGAGAATCCGCAAGTCGCAGTTTTTGCAGCTATTATATAAAAGTATTAATTTCTTCTGGGGAAAAAACATAAACCACGTTAAAAAATAATTATTTTTTACAAAAATCATTATTTTATGATTATTATTATTTTTTTATGATTATAATTATTTTTTACAAAAATCATTATTTTATTAAAAAAATTTAATAAAAAAATTTAATTAAAATTACTTAAGTTGCTTAAAGTTGCTTAAAGTTACTTAAATTTTGAAATTTCATGTCTACTAAAACGACTGTAAAGTTATAAAACGTATATGGATATTCTTTTTATACCCTACACCCGAAGGGATGAGGGTATATTCACTTTGTTCTTCCGTTTGTAATGCATTAAAGGAGGCGTGGCAGGTATAGAAAAGTATATATATTCTGGCTCAGAATCACCTCCTGATTCGATTTAGCCATGTCTGTCCGTCTGTCTGTCTGTCTGTCTGTCTGTCTGTCTGTCTGTGGAAATCACGATTACGGGAGAACGCATAGAGCTATCGCCATGAAATTTGGTACGAATATTCTTTGTCACTATAGGCTGTTTTGTATTGAAAATGGAGTAAATCGAATTTTCCGAGCTTTTAGCTCCATTTCTCAGCTTGTAAAGCGAGTTGAAAGCTGAAATTTCATTCCCGGGTCCATGGTCTCAAACTTAAATACACTCTCAAAAATGGGCGTGGTCCGCCCACTGGTGGCGAAATTCTCGTTTAGAGAAGAACGAATGAAGATATAGTCTTGAGATTTGCCACGAATATTCTCTTAAAAATATTCTAAAAAATAATAATAAAATAAAACGTTATCTCACAGAAAATGGGCGTGACACGCCCACTGGTATACCATACCATATAATGAGGTGTTTGTTGAGAAAAGCGGTGTTGTAAATGATTTAATATATCATTTACAACTATCTGTAAGTTAAATGAAAGTGGGCGTCACCCGCCCACTTTTTATCGTCACTTCCACAGATACGGGTGTAGGGTATATGAGCTTCGGCCAGGCCGAAGTTAACGCTGTTACTTGTTGTATTTTAAAGGCTTTATATACTTTTAACTTTAATAACTTTAATAACTCATTATTATACTTTTATGAAACTTTTATGTATTATTATTTTAAAAAGTACATATTTATTTTTGCGGTTACTGTTAAGTTTAGTGGAATGCATTACGGTTTTAGTTTCAGTTGTCGGCGATGAAAACTCATACGAAGTGAACTTTTTTTTGTGAAGCTATTTTTCATTTTTACAAACAAGTAGGAAACGGTTCGGATTACGCTTAATAATTACAAACACTTAAAGCTCCTCCATTCCAATAGCTACTATATCCAATAAACAATGGATTTAACGGAAAGTTTTGAGATGACAGTGCCGTAAGTATACAAATCAATCACCCTTCGTGATTTACAACCCTTATTCCAAGAGAAGATATCGTTTTGAAAATCGGTTTTTGTATTATAAAAAAATTATTCTAAAAAAAACGATTTTTAAAACGATATCATTTCTTGGAATGAGGGTGTACGTGTGCCTACTTCTTAAGACAATAATAGCGCGCTGTTTGCTTGCATTATAGCACTTTTTTTATGCTTATTTTTTGTAATAACTCTAAACCATGCATCAATTCATTTCAGGAAATTCCAAGAATTTCTATTAGTTCTTGCTAGTTCTTCATTAAAAACGTTTTCATCAATGAATATGTTTTTATAAAGTCATATTCATTTGATGGAGTTTCTCTTAAGTTAACATTTAGTAAAACAAGAACACATTTTATAATATTTTAATACTGTATAATAGTCTATGAATTCCAACCACACCAATTGGTCGCAAATTACATTTAAACAATTTACCTTGCTTGAAAAAAGAGTAAAAAGGCAAGAGTTCATAAAAGGGTAATTGTTACCTAACAATCCTCCTCTGCTGAGACTCATAATTCATATTGTCTGTCAAAGACAAAAATTCGATTTCAATATTATTGAAACTTTTGTGGTTTCGAATATCTTCGGAACTATATAAAGATATAGTAGGTCTGCTCGTTTACTTTTCTAGTAAATAATAGTAAAAACATCAAATTTTTTAAACAGAAAGAATTTTACTTCAGCAGTTATCGAACAAGTTTCTAGTAAAAAATTGAATAATGTCAAAATTTACATTTAAAAGTAAACAGAAAATTTCATGTTTTTCTATTCACGAATAGAATATCGTTAGTTCTAGTTTTTACTAGTCGAAATTTTGCCAGTAAAAAATAGTACGAGTTCTAGTAAACAATAGTAAAGATTTGTGCTTTCTAGTACTCGCAAGCACGTTATCGAACGAATCTATGTAGTGTTTTTAAATACATACATATTTGTATCGTACAGTAGAATCTCAGAAAGATGAACGAATAAAAAACTTGGCTAGTTCATATTTTCGAAATGTTCATCTTTTTGAGTAGTAAAATGTTAGTTAAAGATTTTTATATATTGCACATATATGTACAAAAATATATGCCATTCTACTGTATATACATATGTAATGCCCCTGAAACAGTCGTATTGAAGACTTTGGAAGTTATTTGTTTGCCTTTTTTTTTAATTCCCACGATTGTGGATATGGCAATTCCATATTTTTTCGAAATGTTTCGAAATTTTTTCGAACTTCACACTTTTGCTTCAAACTTAAAAATTTTACTCGCCCTTTAATTGGTGGCATATTTCTATAAAAAATCCACTTAAAATTAAACAATAAAATATAAACTGTGGTTCCACTCTTGTTAAAAACTCTCTTGTTTACACACAATTATTTACACACTATGGTAAAAAGTAGCGGTAAAATACCGTTTTCAAATTGAATGTTTATGTACATTCAGAATATAGCGTTCATGTTTTTGAGTACCAAAAATTCTGCCCGTTCATCTTTTAGAGTACTGCAAGGTTAAAAATATTCCGTTCATCATTCTGGGTAGTTCAACTTATAGAACCGTTCATCTTTTGGAGATTCTACTGTATTTTAAATTTTTTTCAGAAATTATTCATTTTTTAAAATAATTTGATTTTGATCGTGGGTTGTTAATCCCATATTACAGCCTCAAATAACACTAAAAAACTTAAATGTTATTTTGAAGTTTACATGGGAAGTGCACTCCCATGTGTTAAAAATTATCAAAATTAGAGTGTGGCGGATCTAATGGTCATCACAATTCAAACAACCGCTTAGCGGCGTAGGAAAAGTGGGTGAGTGGTTAAATTTCTTATTGATTAGATTTCATATTTTGCCTCTATTTGCGCATTTCTTCATAGCTCTTTACGTTTTTTGGTTGAAGTCGGCGACAGATATATGAACCACTCACAGTCATTGCACGTCAAAATGTTTGTGGTGCCATGTGCCCGACTAGCTACCCGACACCTCGCTCCGTAAACCGAATGCCCAGCGTCAATTTACAGCTAAAACACATTGCGGCAGCGGCAGCAACAGCAAACAGAAATTATATAGAGGCTTATGGGTGCTGCCGCTGCCCTGAAAAATAGATTCTATTACGGCAGCAAGCAAAACTCTCTTTTTTCCACTCTCTTTTTCACTCAGTGTTGCCAATTTTCACTGAAAATCCGACAAATTGTATTGAAAAATATACGGAGAGTAAGCTCTCTTTCAAGACGAGAGAATGGGATACAGAATACAAAAACAAATAGCCGACTTGCTGTCGCTGCTCTAATGTACTTTGCTGAGCAGCGAGAGAGAGTTGCTGTTGCTGCCGCTGCCGCAATGTGTTTTGGCTGTTATTTGCGGTGGACGGCTCTCTTTCATTTATGTTTCATTGCTAATTTTAATTGTAAAATGTTTTCTTCTTTCTCGACAATTTTATTCGGTTCTTTATGTGCCTGTTGCAATGAATGTTTGGTTTTCTTTATGTTTGTTCATATTTTTACCATATTTAAAATCATTTGAGATGATGCAGGTTTAAATGTGTGTGTCTTTTAATTGTTTAATGCTCGGAAGCTCAATGGGTTTCTTTGCATGGAATTATGGTTGTTCTAGGAAACCTCATATTTTGTCCAAGAACCATTTCTGCTAATATGTCCGAAATTACCTCTTTGTGTAAATCCAGAGACGAGTTTAGCGGTTTTCTCGTTTTAAAAAAGACGGTCAGAAATTAGCCCTCGTTCCGTAATAAAAATGTAATATTTCAATGAAAAATCTTGTTATATATTTTTTTATTCGCTCGTATAATTATTATTTTCTATTTTTAATTATAAAATAGATATTAAATAGTAAATAAATAAATGTTATAAATAATATTAATGTTAATTCCGAACGCGGACGAATTCCTTCTCCGAGTCTTCGCCAGCGTCGTCAGCAACAAAATTCCACTAAAGAATCCATGATTTTTACAGAGGCATTCTCAGAATCACCGGGAATCGTTAAACTATCACGGTTCAAAAGTCACTAAACTGCGAACAAGGCATTCAAGAGTCACCTAAACGAATCGTCTTTGCTATTACTGCAGTCCTCTTTGCTTTTATTGCAGTCTGTTCTGAAGATGAAATTTTTAGTACTAGTAGACAAAACTTTTATTATTGTAGTATGTTGAGTAAATGAAAACCTAATAACTTAAACTTTGTAATACAAAAACAACGAAGTGTAGTCGAAGTGAAAACATTTCGTGGATTTATATTGTTAAATATATTGTTTTAAAATCATGGATTCTTCAATGGATTTTTTAAATTTTGTCGCAGTCATACGCGTCTTTTTCCTCATAAGAAACGCCAATGTTATTTTGCAAGGTCGTATCAACCAAAGCCGTTGCCGATTTTTTATGTGTTTATAACTTCAATAGTCTGCACACAGTAGATGTATCTTATAGTACGTTTTTACCGACCTTAAATCAAGCATTTCGGGTTCAGGTTACAAATGCGAAGCAAAATGCGAATAAAACCAATAACAATCCCATATAAACTAACAAATCACGCATTTGGAAACCATTTGCCTTTCTGGCAAAAGCGAATAATACACACCGCATTTATTTCACAATTCACATCTAAAAAATGCCACGATGTCTCAAAAATATTATTCCACAATAGTAAACGTACTATTCCTGATGCACGAGCTACAGGAGTTGTCAAACTCGGAGAGATAAATACTATAAAATGTCACCAGCTATAGCTACAAGCGGCAAAGCTACGGGATAAAACTGTCAGGTGTTTGGCAAAAAGTAAGTGTCTTATTACATTGTAATTTTCTTAATGATCAATCTGTCAAATTGTTTTTGTTTTTCTGTACAACTCTATCGCCTGAAAGAATGAGAGTGAGAAGTTGATAGATTTCTACAGAAAACAAAAACAATTTGACAGTTTGATCAATCAAAAAATTACAATGTAACGTCCCACTAAACAAACAACAAAAAAGAAGAACAAGAGCAGCTGCCGGCTACGAAATAGATCTATCTATAGTGGCTTTCAAGCTGGGCTACGAGCGGTTATTTTTTTTCTCGTTTCCCATTAGAGCCAATGTACACCGAAATAATACAGATTTCTCTACGTATTTGTCCCCAACAAGTTTATACACACAATATATTTATTTAAATAAAGTCACCTCAAAGAACAAATTTCAACTCCAATAAACCCCAAATTCAAGAAAACCAATTAATAGAGTTGAGTAATGTAAAAAAATTTTTCCGATCAGCTGAAAGGCTTTATTATTTATGGTGGTTATAATTTAACACAAAAATTTTCGGGAACATTTGTGCTTAACTGGATTTGCAAATTGTCTTCTAAAAAGTAATTTAATAAACCGTTAATACACAAGATTAAAACCTAAATGGAGTAGGGCTTCATATTTTGTAATCGTTTTTTGAAAACAATGAATGTGACTTCAAAAAATATCAAAGAGATGTTTATCGTACGTGCTCTGGAAAAAATTTTGGCTGATAAGGATATCAAACGATACCAACACTCCCAACTTAAGAGATCTTGCGACTCTGCTCTTGAGCAGATTAAAACAGCTCTTATTAATGCGGGACAGATCGCAAAAGGAAACGAACTTCCATGCTCAGCGCTCCCTTTACCCAAAAAAGACGAATCGAGCTTAATACATGCTGAAGTCTACTTCCTTCCATTTGAATTAGCATGCAAAAGTAAATCGCCACGAATTGTTGTTACAGCACTTGACTGTTTGCAGAAACTTATTGCCTATGGACATTTGAGTGAAAATGTTGACTCTTCTAATCCGGGATCGCTAATCGATCGTATTGTAAACGCAATATGCCAATGCTTCAACGGACCTCAAACAGACGAAGGAGTTCAACTGCAAATAATTAAAGCTCTTTTGACTGTTATGACCTCTCAGCACATAGAAGTACACGAGGGAACTATGCTTCAAGCTGTGCGTACATGTTATGATATTTATCTGTCGAGTAAAAATTTAGTGAATCGAACTACAGCGCGGGCTACCCTTACACAAATTCTCAATGTAATTTTTACTCGTATGGAAAATGAAATTTACGAAGCGTATTCACAGTATGAAAACAATATACTAGAAGACGAAAATTATCCTCAACATTTGTCTTCAACCATTTTGGAGGAGTTAATAAACTGTAAGATCACGAATTGTAAAGAGGAATATATGTATGAATGTATGTATATATGAGGTGTAAGCTTCTCTATTTTAGGCGCTGTCTAACAATGTCTTCTTAAGTTAATTGGTAACTGAGTTATTTAAATGGAATCTACATCATACTCTACAAACAATGCCCTTCTTTTTCATTTTATATTTTCTTTCGCTTCTATCTTCTGGATTACGATATATGTATGTATAACGTGCAATTTCTGTTAAAGATGAAAGAAAATTTTTTGTAAATTTTTCTACTTTTCGCACTATGTATTTTTATTTGAAAACATATGTATCTTCCGCAGCTGCCAAAGCTGCTATTTATGGAATTTTATTACGATTTTTCTAAGATAATCATTACATCATCGTCGTATTAAGTAAATTGGGACTTCAATCAAGATCTACTTTAATCAGACATTGCGAAAAAAAGTTCTTTCTATTCTTCGGCTAAAGGGCTGATTAGACTTAACCGGACATTGTGACATTAGGGCTTAAATGGTTTGTTTAAATTCATTATTGGCATTGATTTACGAGTATTAAAATTTAGGAAAATATATTTTTTGTGTATTTTTTGATAAATTTTAGTGTTTTCACTTAAAAACAATTTTTATTATAAACATACCAATATTTTTTACCAAATATTAGTCTCCTAGTCCAGTCAACAATTTGGGATCATACGCCATAATTAGCTTCATAAATACTTGCTATATAATGAACGGTTATACTGAATAAGTTTATAGTTGATTATTATAGAATGCATAATTTTTAAACTTCAAATAAGGAAGAAGGCATTTGTTTGAAATGCTTTGCTTATAACCTTAACTTAAAATAATGAGGTTAGCAACCTACGGCAGCACTTATTCTGTAGCTTACAAACATATTATACAATCGGTACCTACGTACGCTTACAGAAAGTACTCGAAGTAAGCGAGGATCATTATCTTTTATGACATTCCTATGATAAAAGTAATAAGTTATTTACACAGGCTGTAATCCACCGCTACCTCCCAATATTCAGTAATCAGTACATAACCACTTTCTACTACTGGGATAATACACTTGTGCTAGTGTGTGTAGGACCAAAAAATTAATAATCAGCGGATCAGTGTCACGTCTACCTTCTATAGGAAAAAGAAGGTTATTCGAGTTTAGAGCTGAGTTTTTGAGCTTATGGGGCAGATCTACTGTGGAAATTGGAGAGGATAGCAATGGATGTAGAAAAATTAATTTGCGAAGTTGAAAAAATAAGGCCCCTATGGGATATACATAATTACGTTTTACTTTGACCACGACTCTTTCGCTTAAAAGAGCTTGGGTTTCATGCTGCAAGTATGACCCCATATGTCTTGTTGTTTCTAATTTTACGAAATAACGAAAAGACTCTACCGCAGAAAGACGAGAGAGACCTAAATGAAAGAATAGTTTTAAAGGAAAGTCAAGCGAAAATGCACATAAACTCTTCACTCTTAAATTAAACAATGTACTACTTTAGTGAAGTATAAATATAAAATAGTTTTATTTTATCAATATTTAAGCCTTTATTATTTTTTACTAAATACGTTATCACTTTATTGTACTTTATTGCTTTATTCCTAATTTTTATTTCTCAGGAAAATAATTTCTGTATGTATAATTGTTGTTTTTTTTTTGGTTTCAGCTGCTCTCAAAGAAGCAGATTATTTAGGGACAGTGGATAGTGATAACTCTGTTAGTCACTCTGATAGATACTTAGATATACCGAATGAGAATGATGTACTTGTGACAGCTAAATTTAACAATCATTGGCAAAAGGATGCCTTTCTCGTTTTTCGTGCTCTTTGCAAGCTGTCAATGAAGCCTTTGCCGGAAGGGCAGCCTGATCCCAAATCACATGAACTTCGTTCCAAAGTCTTATCCTTGCATCTTTTACTGTCCATTTTGCAAAATGCTGGTCCCGTCTTTCAGTCAAACGAAATGTTTATAATGGCAATAAAACAGTACCTCTGCGTCTCTTTATCGAGAAACGGTGTTAGTCTAGTTCCTCACGTATTCGAGTTGTCACTTTCGATATTTGTCACACTGCTGTCCAAATTCAAAATACATCTGAAAAAGCAAATTGAAGTTTTCTTCAAGGACATTTTTTTAAATATATTGGAGGCTAATTCAAGCTCTTTTGAGCATAAATGGATGGTGATCCAAGCGCTAAACCGCATTTGTGCTGACGCTCAATCTATTGTGGATATTTATATCAATTATGATTGCGATTTTTCGGCAGCTAATTTGTTCGAACGTCTTGTAAATGACATTTCGAAGATAGCTCAGGGACGCCAGAGCTTAGGCCTTAACTCTAACCCGCTCCAGGAAAAATCAATGAGAATTTGCGGTATAGAATGCTTGGTGTCTGTATTGAAATGCATGGTCCAATGGAGTCAAGACCTTTATATAAATCCCAACGGTAATGAATGCTCTACAGACTCTGGAACAGTCTCTGGTATGCCACAGTCTGTACTGCCGAATTGTAAACAAATAAATAACTCGGAACAATTTACGAATAGTGTTTGGCATTCTGAAAACTCCAGCGGAATTGTTGGGAAAGAAATCATATACTTTCCGGAAGCGTTAGAAGAGCAAAAAATGCGAAAAGAAGAAATGGTCTCCGGCATTGACAAATTTAATAAAGAACCTAAAAAGGGAATTAAGTTCTTACAAGAGAGAAATTTGATAGGTCCTTCCTGCGTAGATATTGCTAAATGGCTGCACGAAGACGATCGCTTGGACAAAACAGTTGTTGGAAACTATTTGGGTGAAAATGACGATCACTCGAAAAACGTAATGTGTGCCTACATAGATGCTTTCAGCTTTCATAATATGGAAATCGTACCGTCCTTGCGTATGTTACTGGAAAAATTTCGGCTTCCCGGAGAAGCTCAGAAGATCGATCGCTTAATGGAGAAATTTGCCAGCCGATATTGCGAGTGCAATCCTAACAATCCCTTATTTCAGAGTGCGGACACGGTTTATGTTCTAGCATTTTCTATTATCATGCTAACTACGGACTTGCACTCGCCACAAGTGAAAAATAAGATGACCAAGGAGCAGTACATCAAAATGAATAGAGGTATTAGCGGCTATAATGACGACCTTCCGGAGGAATATCTTTCCTCCATCTACGATGAAATTGCTGGACACGAAATCAAAATGAAGAACACACACACAAACAAGCCACAGAAACAGAAAATTGTCAACGAAAAGCGCCGGAGATTGTTGTGGAACATGGAGATGGAAGCCATTTCGACGACAGCTAATAACCTAATGGAATCAGTATCGCATGTTAAGTCCTCTTTTACCTCAGCCAAACATTTAGAACATGTGAAGCCTATGTTTAAGATTGCTTGGACTCCATTCTTGGCTGCATTTTCGGTTAACCTGCAAGATTGCGATGATCCGAAAATTGCTTCATTGTCGCTTAATGGTATTCGCTGCGCCATAAGAATCGCTTGTATATTTCATATGTCATTGGAGCGAGATGCATACGTACAGGCCTTATCTCGTTTCACACTCTTAACAGCAAACTCACCGATCGGTGAGATGAAGGAGAAAAATATCGATACTATCAAAACTCTGATATTGGTGGCGAACACGGACGGAAATTACTTGGGATCAAGCTGGATAGATATCGTTAAGTGTATAAGTCAACTTGAGCTCGCACAACTAATTGGTACTGGAATTAGACCAAGATATTTATCTGGTGCACCGTCGACCTTTAAGGACACCACCATCATGAATCCTTCTGTGAAAGAGAAAATCGGAGAAACCAGCAGCCAGAGCGTGGTCGTTGCTGTGGATCGTATATTTACCGGCTCAATGCGTCTGGATGGCGATGCTATTGTAGATTTTGTTAAAGCACTCTGCCAGGTAATAACAATAAAAATATATCTCTTATATAAAAACGCATTATTTATAGCTTTATAATCTGCCTTATGAGCCAAATATCCAGCACTGAAATGTTGTAAAAACATAGCAAGGCCATGGCCGGCTTCTATCCAAAAATCACGCTTTAATATTTTATAGTGTAAAGTAATGTAAATAAATAAGTTATTAAAATTGAAGTAATTTTATTAACAGTTTACTATAATCATTAAAAGTATGATACTAATAACTGTTCATCACAGTATCATAATATGTCATAATATACAAATATCATTCAAAATTATTTTCAGGTTTCAAAGGACGAACTTCAAAACGTCCAGCCTAGAATGTTTTCTTTACAGAAAATTGTGGAAATCTCTTACTATAATATGGAAAGAATCCGACTTCAGTGGTCTCGAATTTGGCAAGTTCTTGGCGAGCATTTTAATGCAGTTGGCTGCAATAAAAACGAGGAGATTGCTTTTTTCGCTATAGATTCGTTGCGCCAACTATCAATGAAGTTTATGGAGAAGGGTGAATTTTCCAACTTTCGATTTCAAAAAGATTTCCTGCGTCCTTTCGAACACATTATGAAAAACAATCAATCGTCTGCAATCCGAGATATGGTTGTACGGTGTATTGCGCAAATGGTAAACTCACAAGCACACAACATAAGATCGGGCTGGAAAAATATATTTTCCATTTTCCATTTGGCCGCCAGTGATCAAGAAGAAAGTGTCGTTGAGCTGGCATTTCAGACCACGAGTAAAATAATTGAAGAACTCTATATAAATCAATTCACCATCATGGTAGACTCATTCCAAGACGCCGTAAAGTGTCTTTCGGAGTTCGCTTGTAATGCTCAATATCCGGATATAAGTATGGAGGCTATACGTTTAGTTCGAACATGCGCATTTTGTATAGATCGGTCTTCTCACTTGTTCGCGGACCATACCGGAATGGAAAATGATGTTGCCGTGGACGAGGAGGATCGTGTGTGGGTGAGGGGTTGGTTTCCCATGCTCTTCTCATTATCGTGTGTTGTAAGTCGTTGTAAACTAGATGTTCGTACACGTGGGCTGACAGTCCTCTTTGAGATAGTGAAAACCCATGGAGAGAATTTTAAGCCAAATTGGTGGAAAGACTTCTTTAATATAATTTTTCGCATTTTTGATGATATGAAGTTGCCGGAACAAATAGCGGAGAAATCGGAATGGATGACCACAACGTGTAACCATGCCTTGTATGCCATAGTAGATGTGTTGACACAATACTTTGATGTACTCGGTGGCCTACTGCTTACCGATTTCTATACACAACTGTATTGGTGTGTCCAGCAAAATAATGAACAGTTGGCGAGATCAGGGACGAATTGTTTGGAAAATTTAGTGATATCAAACGGTTTTAAATTCAATGAAACGCTGTGGGAGAAAACATGCAAATGCATTTTAGATATTTTCATTGCTACGCTACCAGTTGAAGTGATTAATATTAGAGCCAACGAAACAAGTCAAGATCAGAAAATCAATTTTTTCCATGAATGTATGGAATCTAATATAACGAAATGTGATCTTTTACAAGAACTTTCTGGAAGGAATACAAAGGAATGCGAAAAAACTGTACAGAATAAAATATCTCAAAATACATTTCAAAGCGTTATGATCAAGCTCGTTGTCCAGCTAGAACTCATACAAACAATAGACAATATAATCTTTTTCCCAGCGACCTTAAAAAAAGAAGATGCGGAGACATTGGCTCAAGTTACAGCCGATTTAGTTGGCAGTAATATCTCTACCGAGTTGGTCGATTGTCAGCAAGAAGACCAGGGCATGTACAGCTACATAAGTACAAATCAACTCTTTCAGCTGGCCGGTTGCCTGTTGCAGTCACATCGACTCGCCAAGAAATTAAATTACCACCAAGCTGAACCAACAACTGTCTCATATATTTTCTCGCCTGAATCTATAATAAAATCCAATTTATTGAAGCAAGAGACTTGGTCGTTGGCGTGTGTAATAAGAATTTATTTTAAAATGTATGGAGACGAAAATCGAAGGAATGATTGGCCGAGTGTTGAGAACGCATTAATCAGGGTTTGCAAGGAAGTATTTTCGGAGTTCTTAAGTCCACGAGACGATGATCATCGGAATGCGTGGACTTCAGTTTTATTACTAATTTTTACCAGATTATTAAAAATGGCCGATCTTCAGGTAAGTTTTATATCAGCTGTTTTCGAGGAGCCTCCTCGGATTGGATTAGGTTACAAGCAAAGCAACAATAAAGTTCTAATCCATCTTCGATTTGGATTAGAAATTGTATGTAATTGTATCCTATATGTATCCTATAATGCTTAACTAATAGAGGGCGCTGATATACAAGTAATAAATACTTGTGAGTTTCAATATGGACCGATACACGCCTGCAGAAAAAATAAAGTAAACCTTTTGTTTTAAACGTCTTTCCTTTTATTTAAAAAACGGAAGACGCATTATTTCTACTTAGAGAATCTTTCGATGATATTTTAATGTCAAGTATGCTTCTTCTAACTTTACGAAAGTTCATGGAAGATGCGATAAAAAGAGCTTATATTTGTCATTTGTTAGATATAATTTTTCGTAAATAGTTGAAAAAACATACGTTGCTTTATGAGTTTTAAATATTAATTTACTTCATTTTTCATATACCTTTTTTAATTTGAAATCGTAAAGGTATTTTTTTTTGCCACCCTGTACAAGGGCTTGTAACTTAACAAGGGCGCCACGCCACCTGAATATAATACTTTTGCCGTTTCACGAAAACTTAATCCAATTCAAGGCTCTCACTGAATTTCTTGTGGCCATAAAATTTTCATTTCTCCAATTGATAGAAAATATCATGAAATTGTGGTGGGGCAATAATGGAATAACTTAATTTATTTATTCCAAATTTCTATTAATTATTAATTAATAAATTATTAATTATTAATTAATTTTTTTTATTTTCCAGTTTGCGACTCACACGTCCCAATATTATTCGTCGCTGTGCGAATTATTGTGCTACGACCTAAAGCCAGAGTTAAGAAGTGTCCTTAGACGTATTTTCCTGCGGATTGGCTCGGTATTCAATATAGCCAAGTAATTAATTTAGATGCCTATATAAATATACCTACTATATATATATACCTACATATAAGATGCACATGTACTCCATATTACGTGGTTCTTATTTCCATTTAACAAAACAAAATGACACACCTCCCCTCGTTTTAGTAAATGAGTTTAGCTGAACTAATTTAGTTTTCAAAGTTAATCTCCCATACCGGGCCTGTAGGGGCTAAAAAGTTTACAAAATGAAGCTATGGCGGATATATGTGTGTGTGTATTTATGAGAGTATCTTCGCCTAAAATTGTTACGAAAAAATTACGAGTATTAAGACGTTTTGGTAGATAATAAGTGGACCATTAAAAAATTTAATAAATATTTTTCAATATGTGCAATGGCTATAGCATTATCAGGTAAAAATAATAAGACCGTTAATATCTTTTGTCGAATTGGTTTAGAGTTATTAAGCAAAAACCATAAAAGTTATCGACTTCGTAAAATGTATATCGATTTCGACTATATACATATGTATATAGCTATGGCTAAGATTAGCCCATAAACTTAAAAATTTAAATTCTAACGTTAAAAAATAAAGACATGCCTATTCAGGGTGGCCCATAAATTATGAAAAAAGTAAAAAGTACTATATGTCTAAGAGGTCAAGGCGCTTAGAAGTTTAGGCGAGTTGAAGTCTTTTTTTTGAAACCTGTTAGGCAGAAGTTGGCCAGTTACCAAACTATCAGACTTTAATACTCGTAGCTATAATTATTTCTGAGTATTTCTTCAGGAAACGAAAAAGAAGACGTAGTAACATTTGACAGGACATAGTATGGTGAAGGTAGAAGCCGTTGTATAATTGTGACTTTTTATACGTCAATTTTCTTATCTTTTTATCTTTTTTAAAATTTCCAAAATTGCTTTTTGGAAAACAGAAAATAATGTTTATTAGAAAATTCCGTAAAAAACTTAAAATTACGATTAGCTTAGTGGGGTTGTTCTGGGCCAAAGCAATGACTTGTATCGATCAGTGCCTGCTTTCACAAGTTAGCGGTATAACCGCTTGTAGCGGTTCTTATTTAAATTTGCTGCTGTTTAAATTATTATATAAAAATTATTTCTGCTTATTTCATTCCAAATGGCAGCTCTAGTTTTTTCCCAACAGTTTCCCCCAAGTTTTTTCTGTACTTGTTAAAATCCCTGCAAACATTTTCGGTCGCGGAAGACTCTTCTGCGATTTACCAGGAAGATTAAAAACAATCGCGGACGAGATAACTTTTTAGTCGTCCGCGATACTTCTATTGTATGAAGTTATCACCTCGTGGAAGATTTTTCCACGACTCGTCCGAAAGTATCTTCTATTACTCTTCCCTCACAAACGCCTACGACTCTTCCCTAACAATCGTCTATGACTCTTCCAGAAGCGTCTTATATAATTCGTCAGTAAAAAACGTAAAAATTCGGTTATTTCTTGTTTATTATTATAAAATCACAATTATTTATTAACAACAAGAAGAGTTACAAGAATGAGTAACAAAAATTTAGTTTCTTACAAAAACTTATTTGAAGAATAAGAACAGGAACAAGAACAGGAACAATAACAAGAATTAACACAGGAACCAGAATAGGAAAAAGAATTAGGGTATCTTCTTCCGCTTTAAACAGCGATCTCTAGCATGCACAAAATGTTGTTTGGAATATGTGATTGATTTGTTTTTCATCACAGTTATTAAATTTTGTGTAGCATGCATCTGTAGAAAGGAAGTTATAATTACAATTTTTATATATTTGGAAAGAGCTTAATTTAATACCTTTTATTAATTTTACAAAATAAGAACCAGAAATACTTTTCTTCTCCTTAGTTCCCCTCCAGGAAAACTTAATTGCCAAATCATCGTTTACGACTTTTTTCGTCGTTAGCCGAACGAAGTCGGAAAGCCCTTCGCCACCAATTTTTGTTAAAAGCCTTTTCTGTAACCATAGCAATTAACACATGTAGTTGTGAGTTGAGTATTGTGATAAATAAATTGTATTAATTGAATTTAATAAAAAAGACTTACCTTGAACTTTTTTGTTTCACTGAAACTGAATAACTTTTCACTAACAACAAAAAAATCTTTCTTTAAAAATATTCAATAAAATTTTCACAGCGCACAACATGAAAGTCGAAAATGGTTTATGATTTGATCGGATATAATGAATTTTTAAGTAAACTTTAAAATACACACTTTCAAAGATCGTCTAGAAGAGTCTCAGAAGAGTCGCGCATTAAACATATCCGAGAGTCTTCCAAGCATCTTTTAAAGGAGTCAAAGAATAGTCGCGCAATGAACATGCCGGTGATTGATCTTCCAAAGATCTTTCAGAAGAGTCGTGGAAGAGTCGCACATTCATCGCGCTATTCCGACAATCGACCAAATGTTTGCAGGGAATGCACATGTGTACATTTTTCCTTTTTTTTTTTTTTTGTACAAAGTGGCAACATTTTTAGTGAAAAAAGAGAGTTTTTCTTACTGCCGTAATAGAATCTATTTTTTAGGGCAGCGGCAGCACCCACACCATAAGCCTCCATATAATTTCTGTGTTCTGTCGCTGCCGCTGCCGCAATGTGCTTTGGTTGTATAGCTGTGTGCAGTTGTGAAACTCCATTAGCTTGTGTATAAATGAGGAGCTGAGCTGCACAGCTGCAGTGATTGTGTTTATAACTGCATAATTTATCTTATGTACTATAAAAAGTGCGGAACTTCTTGCACCCTCGATATGTAGATTGCAGAAAATTGTGCCCTGCAGAAGTAACAACTGAAATCAAGAAAACAAAAACTTTTGTTTGACATTTCAAAAATCAGCTTGTGTTTTGTAAATTTGCAGATATTGATTTAAGAGATAATTTACAAACCCGCTTGGGAGGTGTCAAAAAGGGTGTCATTAGAAACAGCATTAGGAAAATTTGTCATAATTCATAAATTTTTTTTTGCAATAAAATATGACAATTGAATATAAAGTCTTAAGTTTCCCTATTTCTATTACTTAAATTATGTAACAGAAGTTATTTTATTCATTGTAATGTAAAAAAGTAACACAATTTTATTTTTTCACTAAATAGTATTTAATGAAAAAGGCTATATTGCCTAATACTTATTAGTCCTAAAGGCTTAACAGTTATTAGTCCTTAGTCTGATAAGTTTGAGGATGAGATTTTGAAATACATCGGCCTTTTCTATTTTCTCCCGGTGCTTCTCTCTTTTGCTTCTTTTTCTTTAAAGATTCGAGCATGCTTTCTGCCGATGTTTTCCTTTTCTTGTGCGCTGGTATAATTGACCATACGATTTCTTTCATGGCGACATTTTGGCTGCTAATCTGGAAAACTTTCATTTTCTTCTGCAAATCGACCGATTGCCTTACAGCGCCATTTGTTTTGTTGTTTTCTCAGATATACTTATCTCTGGCGTATATCGCATTCTGTCTAAAGTCGGGTTAAGGTTTATCCAGTTACGTATGTACGAGTATTTTTTAATGACACAAGTTTAAAAAGGCACATCTAAGGTTATTGAAACTTCGACTTTACCTTACACTGCGAACTCGATTCAAAAATTGTTTTTTAGAAAAACTTTTTATATAGGATTTCACGATATATTTCAAACAGCGATTTGTTACAAAATAAAAAGACGTCTTGGGAAAAAAAATAAGAAAAAATTGCGGGCTACCCTAATATATATATTTTATACATATCTGTATATGCATATGTACAATATGTATATGTAGTATATAGACGAATTTATCATATATACACTCCAATTTTAATTATTAAAATAAAAAGCATAAACATTTCTTCCCTATATGTACAGGTACTCCTCACTTTATGACCGCGTTTCGTTCAGACGACTACGTCGTTAAGTGAATGGGTAAGCAATAAGCGCTGAGTTTGTGCCGGGAATATAAGATCTTTGTAAAATTATGAAAATTATGCAACAAACTTCAAATTTATTTAAAAAAGAAAACGAAAAAGTGCAGGAAAAAACTCGATTGGTCGCAAGTGCAAGTGGTAAGAGAAAAGAAGATAGGTCGTAAAGTGAGAAGTACTTGTATTATATCGTATTATATCGTACGTACATACATATATACCATTATATTTGAAGCACTTTCACAAGTAATTTTTATTTATTAAGAAGTTATGAAAATAAAATGTTTAATAATTTCTGACGTTAATCAATTTTTGTGTTATTTTAATATTGTAACCGAAATGATGAAGAAATAAATTAATAATTTATATAGGATTAATTGCTTAATTGAAATTTTTTTGTTATTTCTAATTTGATGGATTTTGTGTGAACGTCTTTTACCTGAATGTCATTTTGTGTATGATAATTTATTTTTATTCTTAAAAAATTACTTTATGCCTGTTAAATATTTATGTATATCGTATATTGTTACAACACTCTTAAAACAAATGTTTCACATATTTATAACAATGTGATATTTCACTCTTACCCCCCCAGAAATGTACAAAATGGCTTGGTATAAGGGTTAAAAAAATTTAAAATTTAACGAAAAAAATATTGGAGCCTTTATAAACGTATTGTATAATAAAAATTCTTTCAATATGTTTTATGTTCCAAATTTATTTACAGCATAATTTCCATACACATTTGCGATCCACTCTCATTGAGAAAACTCTTCTCCACATTTTCTGATCGCCTCATACACATCTAAACTTTCTCCATTCGGTATTCCATATCCTATTTTCAATCCATGAGGATTAGAAGGCGTTTTGCAGTCCATATTACAATCTTTTCTCAATACAGTGTCAATTTCAACGGATGAAAAAAATGCAACAGCCATTGGTAAGTCGTTTATCCCCAGACGTGATGAACAAAATGATCGAGTTAATAAGTTAGTAATATGCATTGCCAAAGCAACCTTGTAAGCAATATTTTCCTTTGCGATATACCTGAGTTCATCGTGAAAACTCAAACAAAGACGTATGTGCGGGCCCATTAGCCATCGCATTGAAACTAACATTAGATGTAGAAAATCTACAGCACCACTCTGAACAACCCAATTTACACGGGTTGGCAGAAATCTGGTTTCGCTTCCCTTGTGTCCTTCCAGCGGACGACTTAAACGGGCTCCCAAAAATGGAGTAACTGGTTGACTCTTTAAAGCTATCTCCTCCAGCCTATTGAACATTGCACTTTCCATGCCACCTGTCCAGTGAGATTTATAGAACATTTCATCAAAAGCGCGTCCACATGCGGAAGATATTTTCCTTGCTTCATAAGCAGTGTAACTGAAATCAGAGGAAAAAATTCAAACTTTATTAGAACACGATAATTTCAAAAGCACAAATATTCTTCTAGCGTCAGTCCCTTCATACTAATTAGGAATTTTTCCTTTTTCTATATTTTAAAAATTTAATCGTAATTCTATATAAACAAAGCTTTCCGACTTTTTTTCTCTGGTATATCAATGCAGAATTTGATAAGAAAAACGTACATCGTACCAATATATATAAGAGACAACACAAAACAAAGAAAAAGAAGAAGAAGACAAAAATAACAAGAAAAATATTAGAAAGAACGTAATTTAACATGAAAACTATAGGTGTTGTTACCTCCGATGCATGTATTGGTCTCGAAAATGATTCCGTATTTCAAAAATTTTTTTCCCTTTTGTTATTGAGTACATCATATTAGCTTTAGTCTTTGCCTCTTTATCAGTAAAAGATTGATTAAATTGCTCCAGCAATTTTTCTGCGAAATTTTTACCGGCTCCATAAATTCGGGCATAGTTTAATACTTTCGCATGCTCTCTCGATATGCCCACAGCTTTGGCAGTTTTCGAATGCATGTCTGTTCCGTGCACTTTAGAACCACTGAGAGTCATCCATCCCAAAGGAGTGGCGCCATGTATGCCACAGGAATAGGAATCGCCTAGAACTGATGCAAGCCACAATTCTTGTGAATCAACATCAGCTCCAATTATTTTATATCTACTGGGTGCTTGGACCATTGCTCTCAGTTCGGAACCAATTCGCTCACTTTGGGAGTTAGAGGCAGTCATCCATGTGGGTTCCATAGCACGTCTTGTCAAAGTGCCACAAACGACGACTTGTGGACAAATTGCGCCATGCATGATATTATTTTCTCGACGGCTATTGTTATTACTATTATTATCCAAAGGCAACCAAACAACCATTTGTTGAATAACTCGTTCACGATTATTTCTCCAATATGACAGCATATGAGCAATTTTAATTATTCTTTCAGCACATTTGTCCTCTCTGTTTCCACTGCTTAATACATTTTCGTAAAACTTATTGATAAAATCTTTAGATAATGGATTTCCAACTCGAAACTCTGTCCCATGTTTATGAGGCAACTTATAGAAATAGCAAGTATCATCATCTTTTGAATTGCATTCAAACTCTGACTTTTTATAATTATCAAAACTTTTGCACTGAGCGTCTTCGAATTTACGGTTTATTATAGTGGTAGAAAATTCTGGAGCTGATGAGGATCGGTTAGAAATATAATCGATCAACATTTTCCGAATGTTTGTATAATTAATGATGCAATCTGCAGCATCTGATTGAAATGGGGACAAATATCCCCAACCATATTCCTTCTTATAATGTAGAGGAAAGCCTCTCCAGCATAATTCCAGAATTTTGGGGACTATTTGCATTCCAGTTCCTATTTCTATCGGATCTGGGGAGGATTCAAAGAGGAACTGATTCGACTTTATAGATTTCCGGTACAATTTTCGATACCAAGCTGGATAACCTGGTAGAAATGGTCTACGAATTGGTATAAGGCCCCGCATATCATATAAGTGTTTAAATTTTTCATAATGCGGTGCGGCCGTCTTCATGTCCATTAATTCAGAATGTCTCGTTTGTTTTTCGTTTGATTTGCTTTTGCTACTGCCTAGTTTTTCCTTTTTAGATACAGATTTCTTCATTTTAAGTTCTTGAAGACTCCAATCTTCGTCCCACCACCACAAGTTATTTTTATACTTTTCGCTTATAAGTAACTGACAAGCTGCATTCGCTTTCTTTGTCAGATGATGCTTGGTCTCACTATTCAAATCCTCATAAGCGAGATTGGATTCGCTAATGAATCGCAACCAATTCGAGTTCACGGGAAGGTATGCTGATCCCAATTCTAACATGCCAGCAAGTGTCACTGGGTGAGGAAAACGCTCTTGAAAAAGGGGGTAAAGCTTTTTAAGGACCCTTTGTGTTACAATTACATCATTAGCGCAGTAACTCATGAGGTTTTGAAAATCTTCTTTTATATCACTGAGCGATCCATTTACAAAAACGTTGCGTTGTACCTTAGACATAACTTCACCATTACAATATAATTTATAAACCTCAGCTAAACTATTTAAAGATGCCATATTTATCCAAGCACGATCTTCAGAAGAATGCTCTTTTTTTGATTTCATTACCGCTCGCTGATAACTGGTTACCCCGCTTACACAAACATGCATTGACATTGTATCCATAAAGCGGGCGTTGGCATCTTCTAGGATATACTGTTCTCTAATACGTGCTCTATCAAAGCAGACATTGTGTCCTACAATTAATTTAGGTCCTTTCCTTCCCAAAGGAATTAGTTCATCCAGCGTATAACCTTCAGCAGCCTTCTTTTTTCTTGATGCTTTGAACATTTGCGGACTAACCCATGAATACCAGAATTGATCACTTGCGGCTGTTGCTAGAGTTGGTGCACTCCCAGCAGATAAACACACTTCGACATCTAAAACCAGTCCATTTTCAGCCGGAAAGTCCACCTGTGTGGACTCGCCATTCCGAGGATTATATTGGGTCCACCCTTCACGTAAAATCCATTTTTCTGGTGGAGTAGGAAAATGTGCAATCTTAGTTAATGTATTTAAAAGCTTCACATAGGGATCCACTTGCTGCGTGGCTATCAGTCTAAAATGTTCTTCAATATTTTTCCCGCTTAAATGAGGAATTTTTAGACGTACATTTGGTATAGCATCAGAGTTTTTAATATTTATTCCATGCCCTTCTAGTTCCTTTTTATGTTTCTCTATTATTGTTTTTGATATACCGGATCCTTCACACACGCTTCCAAAGATCTGATTATGTAGATTTTTGGAAATCATTTGAATTTCGAAATCATTTTCGCGATATTCGGTCTCCGAACGTATACTTAAGGATTGCTTGCAATTGCTGCTTTCACTACTCGCTGTTGTTGATGGATTAGATTTATCTGTCGCAAACACTTTGAAAGCACTCCCCGTTTTTACATAACCCGGGAATTTCTTACAACAGCTTCTACAAAATTTTTTTGTAAATAAAAAGCAGAGCCCTACCACCATTCCAAAAGAAAAAATATACGCCACTTCGCCCTTACAGCTGATCGGTATAAATTGACCTTTTTCAATCAAATTCAATTAAGGTAAAAGGTCTTATTATATGGACTTGACGTTGTGCTACTTTTGTAAATAATAGGAAAATATGTACATAAGTGTACATTCAAACTGAGACAAAGCGTACAAGAGCCGCAAAATTTGTTTGCTATTTACCAGCAAAAGAAATAATGGATAGCAGAAATAATAATATAGCAATCCTCTAAAACTGTAGTTTTGTTCGTCGAATAGTTAACAGTGTTTCTGGAGTGTGGAAATTAGTTAAAATAAATGTTTTCCGTTGGTCTTCTTCATGTTGATGTGAATCTGCGACAAATGTCTACCTTGAAATGATTGCGCTCAAAGAGTTTTAATAAAGAAAGAAACTGTGCTAAAGGAAAGTGTAAATGAAATGAAATACATGGGGATAAATAAATAAATATAACGTGTTTGATTTATGTATATTAATATTAAGAATAACTAACCACGACGCAACGATATAATTATATTATTTCATTCAAGATTTTGTGAAAATTTTGTGTAGTTTTTGTTCTAAGCATACATAGTATGTACCAGAGCCTGAAATTAACTCATTAACAAAATTTTTCAAATAAAAGTATACTTTTAACTTTTATTTTTTAAAGTAAAAGTGAACAGTAAACTTACTGCTTTTCTAGAAAAAAATAGCACTAAAAATAGTGAATTGCGTTTATTTCAAAAACTGAAAATATTTCGATTAAATGTAATTTTACATGAATTAACGGCATTTTTACTAGCTTAACGGTACCAATATCATCTACATATCTCTTGTAGTTTTTGAGATATCGGTGCATAAATTTCAAACTTCAAAGGGCTCTAGCCTCGCCCCCAAAAGGGAGCGAACAAAATTTTGTGTTTGTTGGGGTCTACACCAAAAACAACAACAACAGCTGTGTCAAAATGGTAAATATGTTCCCTCTGCCCTCTGGTAGGCACCACTCTTTTGGGAAAGAACCGTAAGCACTGCAGCTGAGAGGAAAATTTAAAATTGCAGCTGGTGTAGCTGGAGCAGTTGTGAAGCTCCATAAGCTTGTGTATAAATAAGCTGAGCTACACATGTATATATTTTTACCTTTCCGGAGGATATCAGCAAGTAGTTATTGACAATCGTCTTTCATCTTTTATGCAGTACGTGTATTGACACTGCCACCAAGGTGAAATATTGTTAATACTTGCATTCAAACACTCGGACATATGCAGACTGATTAATACAAAATAATACTCTATGCGCGTAAAACTATAATAAAATACAAACACCTAAACTACTTAAGAAAAATAAAAAATATTTCGAATCATAAAGCTTCAATTGTACAATGTCTTTATATTGAACCATACACAAAGAATATGAAGTCAGTTTCCACGCATTTTATTTTCATTAAAATTTTTTATTCACGTCGTTTCAGAAAGATCTGATTCCAGTATTTTTTCTCCCGTTATCTTCCAATTCCTTCGATTTATAATAGTGAGGAGCGACTTCTAAAAGCCACTTATTATCGATTTGAGTAACCTGCCGCATGTACTCCTTCGTTGTAATAACCAGCTCATGATATAATATGCATTTTGGAAGCTCCTCGAAGAGGCATGAATTGGGATGAATCATTACCGTCTGGTTTTGCTTAATAGTTTTGTAGTTTCCCCCTTTTGTCAACCTTGCAACATGATAGAAGTATCCAGCAGTTATAGCCTTTCTTATATTATCAGTTTCGGGAAGACAGGACACCAAGTTTATTTCCACACGTTGCATAAGGCCAACCAACTGCTCCCGAACATCGCGGGCTTGCTTCATGGCTCTATATTGAATAAAATGTTCATAACACCATTGTGTGCTAAAGTCGGTTTCTGCCCATTGATTGTAAATCTGTAAGAGCCCAAGATGATCACCATTTATGTGATGAAAACTCTTTCGGGCGATATCGGCATGTATAATTTTATCCTTTGGTCTATAAAAAATTGTGCTATTTACAGAAAGCATTGCGGCAATAGAGGCGATTTCTTCCGAACACTTATATCTAAAAGAAAAGAAATAAGAAAACCCATAAAATTTGTTTTTATTTACGCACCTTTCACTAGCCACCAGCATTTTGCCCATCATCGGGTCAACAGGAAATTCTGCCATTCTCCTGCCCAGTTTTGTAAGCTCACCGTGATGATTCAATGCACCCAGTGCGTACAACTGTTCCAATGCAGTAACGAGAGTTTCGTGTGGTGGAGCATCCAAGAAATCGAAATGAATCAGGTTATGAATTCCTAAGGCCTTGAGCATCAACACAGCATTGCCAAGATTAATTCTTTGAATTTCTGGAATTGTAGTGTCTTCAAGTTCGTACTTATAAGCCCAAGCGGTATATAGTCGAAAGCATTTTCCGGGTGCAGTACGTCCTGCTCGACCAGCCCTTTGATTTGCTGACGCTTTCGAAATGGGAACAACCATCAGCGACTCCATTCCAGTTCTTGAATTGAAATTATTTTGTTTGGAAAAACCAGGGTCGATTACATAAATTATATTCTCTATAGTAACTGATGTTTCTGCGATATTGGTAGCTAATATAACTTTGCGTGCATTTCGAGGCGTAGGGTCAAAAATTTTCGATTGCATATCACTTGGCAAATTTGCATACACTGGTATAATAATAAGCTCTTTTATTTTCGAACCCAACCGTTTAATTCGATCGTGCAAGATCTCTTGACAAGTCTCGATTTCATCTTGACCCGTTAAGAAAACTAGTATATCACCGAGTGGCTGGGTAGCATGAATTTGCAGTATCGAAATACAACAGGCATCTATATAGTCAGCTTCAGGTGCCTTGGTGTAAAATATATCTACCTATTATGAAATTATGACATCTTATAATAATTTTTTTTTTATTATTTTTGAATTAAACAGTACGGGATATCTCCTGCCTGGAATCCGAAAGATAGGAGCGTCATCAAAATATTTAGAAAACTTCTCTGTATCCAATGTAGCGCTGGAAATCAACAGCTTAAATTCTGGTCGAAATCTGGCTATATCTTTCACCAAACCAAATAGGATATCCGTATGAAGTGTTCTTTCGTGAGCTTCGTCGATTATTATTACGCTGTAGGATGTAAGATCAGGCTCTGAGAGGAGTTCTCTATGTAGAGTACCATCTGTCATATACTTCAAAATAGTTCGTTCTGAAGACATAAAAAAGAATTAAATTCATTTTATAAATTAAAAGAGGTAAAACGTATTAAAAGGTATTTTGTTATGTTTTTGTTTGTGTTTTTTTATAGTTTTTCTACCTCCCTGAAAGAATTTTGAACTCTACTTACCGGATGTACAATCTTCAAAGCGAATGCTGTATCCAACTTCGTTTCCCAATTTCACTCCCATTTCTAATGCAACTCGTGCTGCCACGGACATAGCCGCAACTCGTCTGGGCTGAGTACATCCAATTTTTTTGTTATTTGCGAAACCGGCTTCTATTAAATACTGCGGAATTTGGGTGGTCTTTCCGGAACCAGTCTCACCTTCAATAATCAAAATCTTTAATATAAAAGAAATAAAAAAAATTGTTTCTGTTAGAAATCGGCTTTATCCACAAAAAAAAAAATTAGAATAATAGTGAAACAAGTTCATTTAGTAGTGACCACTTAAGTGAAACTGACCCCTTCAGTAGGGGAGTCAATTTAGTTTAAGGGGAGTCACTTTCCCGCTATCCACTAATAAATTGAAATAAATGAAAACAAGTGGTAGATTAGGTTAAAAGGCGCGTTACAAGATTATTTCGATCTTAAAGTTTTGTGTTAACTTTCAATTTTCTTAAATTTATTTTCAGTGCAGCCACATTAAAAGGTGCCGCAACAAGACAGAGTTTCTTTCCGAAAACTCAAATTGGAAGACATTAATTTACAATTCGTAATAGAAAAAGTATACAGTAACGTAAAGTAATATTTACTAACGCGGTTAATATTATCTTCGGGCTGGCCGAAGCTCATATACCCTACACATCTGTAATCGTGATTTCCACAGACAGACAGACAGACAGACGGACGAACGGGGCTGAATCGAGTCAGGAGGTGATTCTGAGCCAGAATATATATACTATACCTGCCACGCCTCCTTTAATGCGTTACAAACGGAAGAACAAAGTTAATATACCCTCATCCCTTCGGGTGTAGGGTATAAAAATAAAATAATTATAATTAATGTTAAGTAAGGTTTGTGTCCAGATAAGTAAAAAAATTCGCTAAACCTCTACAGGCGGGTTTACCGAGGCGGGTCAATGTGTATTTTGGATCCTTCGGTATAGTAATCCTAATTTCCCGAAACCAAAGGTTATTAAATATTTGCTTTCCTCAAAATCAAGCATATGTTTTAATTTAACTTCAGAATTGAAAACTTATTTTTTTCTTTTTGTTGTTAAATTCTTGAAATTGAATTAGTTAATAGTCTAACTAAAAATTTCTATTCTGAAAAAATTTTTACCTGATGCTGATGTAGAGCCGCTACTATATCATCTTTGAAAGGATAGACAGGTAGTGATGTTTTTGTTTCCTGAATAGTGCGACTTTTTATTTCACTTTCCGACAACTTTTTTTCCAATTCCTCTTTTTTATGTTCCGCAACAGAAAGCGATTGTATAAATTCAATTTTAGAATCCAAAAGTAGCTGATATTCCTCACTTATTTTAGCATCTTTAGAACCGAACTGAAATCGCCCAGAAGCCAATTGTTCTGCTTCCCACTTTTTTTGTTCAGATATGGCAAAATTTGCATCATCTTCTTTAGAATAGTTATCTAAAATAATAATTGATTTGTATTATCAAGATCTTTTTAACTTTAATTGTTTAGCTTACCTTTGGCTACTTCCACGTTATCACGTGGTATATAATACCGTTGCACTCGTTCAAGCTCACTAGCTTTCTCATGTTCCTTAGCAATTTGTAAAAGTTGTTTTTTGTATTCGCGCTCATCGATTTCTTTAGGGCATAACCTACAACGAATTTGTGAACAATATTTAAAGAAAAATATAACAAGATTCTGGAAGCATATAAATACATATGTACATATGAATATGTGTATATCATACACTCTCATACTTTTCATGAATGCACTACCAGTTTTTAGAAGGGTAAGTTCTGCAGGGCTTTAATTTTTTTTGAAAGAATATTTCTTGGGAAGAACATGTGTCCGATGCCAGACGTTTTCAAACTCAAAAGACATACAAATATACAATTGTTTCTCGGATAATAACATTAAATTTAATAGTTTAAACGGAAACTAAGTATTAAGTATCGGAAACAATACTTAAGGAAAACGAAATTTTTAGAAATAAATCAATATAACTAAACCTTTACTGACCCACCCTTAGTTCTATGTGGGTTTTACTGAAAAATAACTGTGAAAAAGCAAATAGAAATCCGAGTAATAATATCTTTACAATTGACATACTTACAAAGTATCTTCAAAAAGATATTCATCATCTTTTATGTCTGCTTCTAGCTCTGCGACTTTGTCTTCCTTTCTCTTTTCCAAATATTTCCTGCGTGATAAAATCCGCAGATTATTAAGATGAGTTTCTCGCCCCTCACTATTAATTTTTATCTGTTTTTCTCCAGATCCTTTTAGATCCCTTCGACTGTGGGACGATGATTTTACACTTTTTTTCTTTAAGCGCTCTGAAAATTCGTCACGCTCCTTCAAGTCTTGAAAGCGAATTTTCTTAGAATTTCCGCTGTTTTCTTCCTCAGAGCTAGAGCTACTGCTCCCTTTTTTATAGTCATAATCATGAACCTTTTCCATTTTCTCTATTTCTATTCTCTATTTAAATTTAGTTTATGTCAAAAATGAGAAGATAACACATCGCCATTACAAAGTATCCAAAAAGTTTGTTTCGAACTCTAATTATCGGTGTTTTCAATCTGGAATTCCATTCTGGCTTTTGAACGAAAACCAAAGTTTGTACGCATTTTTACAGAAAACAATTACATGCTGGAGTTGAAGTTTAATTAGTTCTTTCTTACCCGGTTCACGACTTTATTCGTTTTGGTTTTACCAATTTGCATGCGTTTCCCTATTATTTTTTTCATTTATAATAAACATCAAGAAACAGCTGTTTCTAAAATATGGCAGAAATATGGTTTACAGCCAAAGCACATTGCGGCAGCGGCAGCAACAGCAACAGCAAATTATATAGAGGCTTATGGGTGCTGCCGCTGCCCTGAAAAATAGATTCTATTACGGCAGCAAGCAAAACTCTCTTTTTTCCACTCTCTTTTTCATTCAGTGTTGCCAATTTTCACTGAAAATCCGACAAATTGTATTGAAAAATATACGGAGAGTAAGCTCTCTTTCAAGACGAGAGAATGGGATACAGAATACAAAAACAAATAGCCGACTTGCTGTCGCTGCTCTAATGTACTTTGCTGAGCAGCGAGAGAGAGTTGCTGCCGCTGTCGCTGCCGCAATGTGCTTTGGCTGTTATATCCCGGCAGCTACTTTTGTACGTCACATATCAAATCATACCATTAACGTTTGCGTGGTGATCACGAAGAGGGTTTGCATTGATGTAAGTAGCTTTTTTTGGTATCGGGAAACAAGTTACGAATAGGTGAGTAGCTCCGCTTTTGTTTATTTTTTTTACCGTTATAATTTACCGTTGTGACCGTAAATATTTGACGACGCCATTTTGTTGTCGTCGGAAGTCAGCCATCGTGGATTTAGAAGCTTTTAAATGTAAAATAAATGCTACTAATAAAAGCTTAATATGTTATCGAAGTAACTTATCGAAACGAGTAATATACGCTTTAAAAGGTATTTTACTGCCTACCATTTATGTTAAATACTTTTTTGCTCACATCATAACGGTTAAGGAGTTATATAAATCTTTGTTAAAATATGTTAATTTTTCCTTGAAACAATAATTTTTTTTCTCCTATACGAATGCATGAAGGTAAAAAATATTATTTTTGAAAAGCCTGTTATTTAACCTTCAATACGGTATATAATATGATATACTAACTATGTACTTCAGTTCATATAGCTTTAGCTTATTTAAAAAAATTTTGCAGAATTCTATCGATTTGGCCCTTATACTTTATAAGTTCTAAATTTTAATACATATTTGATTAGTTGAATTTTTCCGAAAGGTTTTTGATTTGGTAGCTATTGAACTTTTTGATTGCGTTTTTCTATGAGGTGTATTTATATTATGAGGCTAATGATTCTGAAGGTGTTTTAAAAGAGGGTTTTTTCGGCACTGAACAGCTGTACTTTGAAGTATACTATATATTACAGATTATCTCTGCTAAAGCGTGTAAAACGTTTCATTTTCATTTCATTTTAGAGGTAAGTCAGAAAATAAATTAGAATCTGTACTCAGTATTAAGAAACGGCAATTTTGGTGGTATCTTATATGCTGGCCATTAACTAAATACATATTAAGAAAATGAAGAACTTTGATATTGCAGTTATGTCCATAACCTGAAAATATGGACCACTTCAAAGATTATTTGCAGTAGAAGATTTAGGAGTTATAGACATCTATATTTTAAATTGTGAAATCAAACCTATTTGAGATATCACAACAAAAAGGAACTACAAATAAAATAATTCACATTTGGATTACCATAGAATTTCCTGCACATGTGGACACTGATCTTCCATTTGTTACGAATATTGAAGGAGGTGTGGGAGGTATAGGAATTCCTAGCATTTCCTGAACATACCTATCTTGTTTTTTTTATGCCGAAGAATTTTTAGTATCTAAATATTTTTTCGATTTTACATAATTTTTAAGTTTTTGAAAATCTTAGAAATTTATTTTAATTCATATGAATATTTACAGAATAAAGTAGATTCTAATATGGTTGCCCAATTTTTTAATCGCTTGAGCCAGTTTGGATTCGGAGTGGCCATACTAGGAGGTGTTGTAAACTCAGCATTGTATAACGTGGAAGGTGGACATCGAGCAGTTATTTTTGATCGCTTCACTGGTGTGAAACAGAATGTAGTTGGTGAAGGCACACATTTCTTTATACCCTGGGTACAGAGGCCGGTGATATATGATATTCGTTCGCAGCCTAGAAATGTCCCGGTCATTACAGGAAGTAAAGACTTGCAAAATGTTAACATTACCCTGCGAATACTTTACAGACCAATCCCAGACCAACTTCCGAAAATTTACACTATTCTGGGACAGGATTACGATGAAAGGGTACTCCCTTCCATTGCACCCGAAGTCCTTAAAGCCGTAGTTGCTCAATTTGATGCCGGCGAACTTATAACTCAGCGTGAGGTAAATTTAGACAAAATTTGTACCTATTCGTGCTTTTATTTTTTTAGGTCCATACATGTACGATATTTGGACAATTATGATTTTGCAATGATAATGAAATACTCGTATATCTGTTACAAAAAGTACCTGCCCACAAATCATAAATCTTATAGAAAATTAAATCGAATTTACTATAATAATAGTAAAGTACAATAAAATACATATTGTAATACATATTTACATATATTATAATACATCACACACTATGATGTAGGTTGATCGACCTACAAGTTAAACCAAAAAGCGTACAGACATGAATTTTTGCTCACACAATATTTTTACAGCGTAGAGGTGCACTAAGACAGGATTTTTCGAAATTTTACTTCTAAGGACTTATAAAGGGCATAAGACAATGCAATATATTTGTTAGCGAGAAAATATTAACCCAAAATATAAAACCAGGTATGTTTCTTAACGCAGATTGAAGTACTTCAAGTTGCTTCGAGCTGCTGGAAAATAAAGAAACAACTTTTCAATTCGAGAGAGAGAGGACGAAGAACAACCATAAAATCTATTAGTATCATTAGCTAGTATCATTATATATGTGTAAGAAAACTTTAATTATAATTCGAGGACAATTGTAAGAGACAAATTTCTCTAAAATTAACTTATTACTACTTTCAGATGGTTTCACAAAGAGTTTCCGATGACTTAACTGAAAGAGCAAAACAATTTGGATTTATCCTTGACGATATATCGATCACTCACTTGACATTTGGCCGGGAATTCACGCAAGCCGTTGAAATGAAACAAGTTTCCCAGCAGGAAGCTGAAAAGGCTAGATTTATTGTAGAAAAAGCAGAGCAGCAAAAGCTAGCATCCATAATTTCCGCTGAAGGAGATGCCCAGGCGGCTGATTTACTCGCAAAGGCATTTGGGGAGGCTGGTGATGGTCTCGTTGAATTAAGACGTATTGAAGCAGCAGAAGATATTGCTTTCCAATTGTCCAGATCTAGAGGTGTGGCATACTTACCTGGGGGACAAAATACTTTACTCAATTTACCATCAACTATAACACAGTAAAACATTAAAAATGTCTGGAACTTTTTATAACATAGTTTGTTTAATATCAAACTGAGATGCTTAAAGCAAAATTACTGCGGTGCGTAGGATTTTAATGTGATGAATCTTAAAACTAAAGAGTGAAGATTACAATCTCAGCTTATTGTAAAAAATTTGTTGTTTCTATTTAACTAAGAAATTGAAGACTTAAATTTTAACATGTCTGTAGGTTAACGCATCAGAGGAATTCAGAGACGGCAGTAAAACTAATTGACCTTGTATAAGTCATCAAAAACTGTTCGCAAGGTAACAGGAAATAACTGAACGATTGTTGTGAAAGTACACCGCCGTCGGACGGATTTTCATATTTTCTGCTTAAAATATTACAAATTGTCTTGTCATGGATAACACTGATCAAGACAATGCTATATGTTTAAAAATTAAACAAGTAAGAACGTTAACTTCGGTCTAGCTTGAAGCTTGTATACCCTATATCCGCATCTGTCGATGCGATGATAAAAGTGGGCGGCAAGAAATTCTTTGGAGTCTGGTAATAAAGGCGTCTAAGTGAGATTTTACATTGCAAATTTTTTATTGGTCGATCTGTTAAATTGTTTTGTTTTCCGTAGAAATCTGTCAATTTCTCTTTCTCTCTCATACCCTCAGAATTTTTGTACTACTGTACGATTTGACGTAAAATCGCTAATCAGAGTTGCATGTTTTTCAAGCCTTGACGCAGTTTCCTATATCGTTATCTCTTGTTTTCAGCCGTGCTTCCCAAAGTCACTGCTTGATTTGAAAGGAATGGAAGCATTTCAGACAATCCGTAAACTTTCAAGACGTCTCATGCAGCTCTATAGGGTCCTAGCTCTAGTAACTAAATAAGAGCGTGCTGCGTTGCGTTGTGCTTTTTTTTCTCAGAGCGAGACTGCGTTAAACAACATATATGTATGTATATATTTGTGTTTACCCCTCTTCCTCTTTATTCAATTTTCCTTGGTCTGCTTACAAACCGACGAAATTTATTTTCAAATAGAAATAAGCTTCTAAGCCTCTAAATAAGCTTCGCTAAATTTAGACAATTCGCGATAATATGTTAATTATTAATCTTAAATGCTAGGAGAAATAAGAAAAATTCTAATATGTGAACTCTTCAATCTCGCTTTCTTGAATCTGTGCCTATTTTGTACCTCGGGCGAGCTACACAAATAAAATAAAATAATGTCTGTGCCAACTTTGTTTCTTAACGCACTGTCAAAATTAGAAATTTCAATGCCACTTACGACTGTTGTACCAATTTCAATTTGACAGCAACGCAACGCATAACGTACTAATTTTTGTACGGCATTAGGAAAAATTTTACCTGAGCATGTGTTTAGTAAAAAATGATAGTGAGGTAAACAAAAATCGTCTTTTTGTTGTTGTTTTGCATATAAAAAGACTATTTTCGGAACGATATCTTAGAAAATTATTGTTTCAAGGAAAAATTAACATATTTTTACAAAAATTGGTATAACTCCTTAAACGTTATGATGTGAGCAAAAAAGTATAAATAGTATGCAGTTAAAATACCTTCTAAACCCTATATTACCCGTCCCGATAACTCACTTATTTACAGAGATATTAAGTTTTTACTACATAGTACCATTTATTTGACATTTCAAAGCTTCTAAATCCAAAATGGTTGACTTCCGACGACAACAAAATGGCTTTTTCTGGTCACAACGGTAAATTATAACGGTAAAAAAATAAACAATTGGAGCTACTCACCTATTCTTAACTTTTCCAATCTATAATTTATATAAATAACACATCGGATTTTAAAAACGTGGGCTTATTAATCGATTAATCGAAGAGAGCGGGCTCTCTTTGTGAGAAGTTGCCATCACTGAATTTTTTTAGAAAATGAGTAGGGGACACCAAATTGTTTATACAGCTGCGAGTCTCAAGTTTGCCATTCGATTAACATGGATTAAAGTCTTTATTTGTTCGCGTTTGGTTTTTTAAACTCGCTATTAAGGTGCATGCAAAAATGATACCATTGAGGTACGAAAGATACTACTTAGATCTACCATATTTCAATTTATAGTTGACATTAAGTTTCCTTTATTTGTTGGCGGCTCATAGACTAATAATATTGTAAAGATTTTCATCAACATCAGTGGGCGGTCATGAAGAGGCCTATAGTTTGTTATAGGTTCAAAGAAATTATTTCCATACAAACAATTTACAAAAATGCAAAAATTTGCTATATACTATAGAACTCTGTTTCTCAACCGCCGGTCCGCAACTCTAATCTGACCAGTTCGCGAAAACTTTAAAAAAAATATATATTTAATTTGTTAACAAGTCGACTTTTTTGGGAATATTTTATTAATTGTATTATGACTAATTAGAAACAATTTTAAAATGTTTAATTTTTAAAATGTTATTGTCACTGATCCGCATAAAAACAGCAGATATTTTCTGCTCCGCGATGAGTTTTGTGTTGAAAAACACTGCTCTAGAAGTTTCCAAGTTAATTTGTGAACTTCGTTTTTTTTTAATAACTTTTATGTTTTACGCTTGCGAAAAGTTTAAATGCACAAGAATTTCTTCGCTTTGCACATACACAAACTTTCCACGCACTTTGTGTTTATATCCAATTCCTTTATTTACAAGCAAACGTCATAATGGAAAAAAATTTTGAAAACTTTCTTTTGTCATCACACATTTCGATGGACTTTTATGATCCGAACATGCCAATGGCATTTTGAGGGCAAATATATAAAAACTTCCGTTCAAAAAGACCCAGCTTTGACCCATCACCCTCACCCTTTGACCAATCAACCTTCGTAGTGCAATGTACGGCCAAAGCCTGAGAAGCAATTCTTCTTTTTCAGTGTGAAAGTTACACCTAAGGCGCTGATTTGTGAAGACGCCATCATCCGCGGAGATGTTACTATATTACCTGGCTGTGTAATACACACAAGTGCCACAATTTTAGCCGAAGCTGGTCCCATTATTTTGGGTGAAAATTGCATCATCGAGGAATATGCAGTTATTAGGCATTGTTCTCCCCCAGTTTATAATAAAATACCAACACAGAAAAATCCTATCCTTAATATTGGGTCACACAACATTTTTGAAGTGGGATGCGTCGTTGAGGCAAATAAAATCGGAGAAAGGAATTTGTTCGAAAGTAAATGCTATGTTGGGCCCGGTACAACAATAGCAGATCGATGTATTATTGGTGCTGGCGTCCATCTGGATAATCAGGAAGTTCCAGACAATACTATAATATATAAGAATGTAACTCGACGTGAAACAATTGAAAAATTGACGGTAAAGCTACAGCTCATATACCGATAAATTCTAATTTTCCACCTTGTCTTTATTTTACAGTCGCAGACATTGCAAATAGATTTTTTGCGTAAAATTTTGCCGAATTATCATCATATTCGTAAGCCGAACTTCGACCCAAAAAAATTACAAACATCTCCATCAATCTAAGAAAATGAAATTTTATTTTTAGTAATAAATTTTTGCATATTTTCCTGGAACATGATCATTGTATAATTACAAATCTCTTCCAAGTCCTCCAGTCCACGTTTCAATATATCAACTGCCCGGCATTCCGATGCTTGTATGCGAAAATGTAACTTATCTTCAGATGGATGTGGAATTGTGTAGCCACAAAATGTTACTTCGGGATATCCAGATATTATTGATTTTAGAACGTTCCCCAGAGTGTGGTTTTCACCTGTGAAAACGAATGTGCGTCCACTATCCTCTAATTCATCGCCGGCAATCTGCAGAGTAAGTTATACAAATAAATACTAATTAGTTTACATGATTTTCACAGTAAAAAAATTGTAGCCTGCTAGTACGTATTTCACTAAATTTTTTTCCCATACACTAGCCATCTGATTTCGGCTGGTGGGAAAAGTACTGTGAAAAAAAGGGGCTGAGAATTGCTGGTCCGTCCCCACGGTTTAAGAGATACCGGAACAATATGTTTTTCAGCTTTGCGAGGATATGCCACTAACTACAGAAATTTCTTCTTTAACCTTGTTTTCATAACTTTAGACTAAAAAAAATCACTTCCCCTTTTTTTTTAAAAAACGCATGGACCGGGCTAAATCATGTATTTCCCAGAATTAGTAAATCTTCTCACATGTTTAAAATGTGCTAAGACTCTTGGATTAAATTAGATCATGATGTTGACCTTATACAATATATTTAGCATACCTCTGCTAAGCGAATCATATTTATTATCTTATATTCTTATTGAAATATTTTATTTTTAATTGCATTCAATGACCTAAAATTGACAGAATCACAGATAGCACGCCAGACATAAAAACAGTTCACTCAAACTAACTACAAGAGTTGCCATCTTATTAATGTGGTAGCGTAATTGTAACCGCAGAATACCGCGATGCGCGAATCTCTCTCTCGTCGCGCGATGCCCTTAAATAGACATCGCGTGACGCTGTTAAAAATTTGTTTACGTTCCATATTTCTGGAAACATGTGCTTGCTTCTGCAATTTGTTCGCCGCCACCAGCCGCTCACCAATTGCCTTACAAATCTTGTCCTTCTCCAATATATTTTTATTCCCTAAAAAGAACAGATAGTACAGCACTCCGTTGCGCTGAACATTTTATATTCCGCATTCATATTTTATTTGCATTTTAAAAATTTGTGGAAATTTTTTGTAAATTTAACTTTTACTTGTAAATTTGAATAAATTTTGAAGTCTAAAACATATGGTTCTAGTTTACATTTTCTATACAAAAGCAACGAGTAAAAGCAGCGAAACAACAAATCCCCAGGTTTTTCGGTAAGAGGTGGCCATTTTTTTTCTGAGAGTGAGTAAAAACAAAGACAGTAAAAACCAAGAGAGCAGCGCGATAGAATAGATCTATTGAATCGCGGCACATCGCGCGATTCTGTGACGTCAAATTCCTATAGAAAACACATAGGGAGAGTTTTACGCATCGCGGTATTCTGCGGTTACAATTATATGAACCACACCTGGGCACACCTGAGGAAAATATGAGCCTTTAATTTGCGACTCCGAAATGAATCATATTTATGTCTGTATTCTGAGTCTACTTGATTTGTCTTTTTTCAAACTTTGCTTTTGAAATAAAAAAATTTATTTTAATTGCAAAATTATCATTTTTGATAAATTCACACTCTTTTTGTACATTATCTCGAGTTATCATTGGTTTTGGTTTGGTTTTTTTCAACAATTCGTGTGTTGGGAGGAAAATACACACATGTATTTCAATTTCAATACATTCTCTTTAGTTATCATTGATTTTGGTTTGGTTTTTTTCAACAATTTGCGTGTTGGAAGGAAAATACACATATGTATTTCAATTTTTATTAAATTAATTTTAATTTAAATAATTTAAGAAGGCCTTAATTGCATATTACAACATAAATAGAATATTTTTGGAGTCTGTAAGGATTTAAATTGTGAGCCCAGAAAAGAATTAGAAAAGGCTCAGAAAACAATCATAAAAGGCTAAAAAAAAATCAAAGGCTCCAAAAAGAATTATAAAAGGCTCAGAAATTATTATTTTGTATCCCCCAACTCCCAAAACGCTCAATGTCTTTTCTGCGGGCCGTCCGGGAAGGAAAAAACGTTCATTTCTGACTCTTTTATGTGTTCATAAAGAGCGTATTTGCTTAGAAATATGTATAAATGTTTTCTGAGTCTAAATAGACTCATATTGTTTGCTGAGAATACAAGTTCCGTTTGTCAACAATACAAGCAGAAAAGCGCAAGGGTATGGTGGCAAAACTGATAAGTTTCTCTATTTACATGTTTTTAGCATTGTTGCTGCGCCAACAAATTTTTAATTGAAAAAATTTCCGCAAGAAGATTTTTCGATTTCTCTCTCGTGTATTTTAAATGAAATAAAATTGAAGAAATTGTGCCCATGTATTCTCGGGATAATATGGTATGGGTTGATGAATGGACAGAGGATTTTCATATTCATCGATGATAAATTATTTCCACTTTAAATTCTATTTCACTTTCTATTTCATTGCCGTTTTTAATTTCATAACAATAGTCTTATTGTATATTTTTTATCTCTCCGCCCAACACTACCAAACAGTGGTGTTTATAGGTACCATATAATTTTTATGAGGAAAAATTACATTACATTATTACATATAACATTAGGTCTGCTGTAGTAGATTCATGAGAAATTAGTTAAATAAATATTAGCGTTCATGTACAAAAAATTTGTAGGTTATTATTTTCTATAATGTTTACGGATTACATCCTTAATAGCGCAGCTCAGTACTTGACGTATTTGCCCGTCAAATCCTGCAGGTAGCCATCCTGTCCGTTCATTGCATTTTGCTCCGGTTATGGGCGTTGGAATCTTATCTAACATTGCTTGTACTTTTCGGATTCGAATGTCGCAATACTAAAATAATATACAATACAACAAAAGAGATATACAATACTTAAACCAAACATTATAAATTGTTCGTCACTTACACGTAATATGCACTGCCTTGAGCGAGGTAATTTATTTTCTTCCAAATAAGGATAATTTATATCTTGAACCATATCCTCACTGAACTTTCCACGGTCTTTCTTTTTTGTTTCCTTTCTTTTTTCAACCTTTGTAGAATTAAGAGAAATTATATGAAAATGGTGTAATTCAAAAAAAAATTATATATTTACAAGTTCAGCAACTCCAGATCGAAATCTTATTCTGAAATCAAATGTTTGATAGTATCTGCTATAAAAATCCTTCCGCGGATCATAGCCAAAGCGAACATACAAACTTCTCCAAGGACCAGTTGAATAAAAAAAAGCAATTGAGGACACAATACACTTTAGTTTATCGTTGGAAATTCCAGATTCATAAAGAAGAGCGATTCGAGTCCATATGGGGCAGCGTTCAAAAAGCTTAAAATATATTATCAAACTGTGTTAAAAACCTTTAATTTGATGTCGTATATACATTTGTTTTTTGCTGAAATTATATTTGTTTAAAAAAGAAAACCTGGGACCCCGAGCAGTTGCTCGGAACTTTTTTCCGAACGTTGCCAAGTTCTATGAAATAGGTTTTTTTAATTATGAATTAGGAAAAGTTCTAATATATGTATGAATTAGGTTTAATGGGGCGCAAAATTTAAAAAATAAGAGTTTTGATCTTTTGCAGTGTGAATATTGAAAAAAGGCCGTTCTATCGTTTTTAAGCGAAGGGAAAACACTTTGCCTGCATACTTTTATACTTATGTATACTTATTGTCTACTTATACCTGTATAAGAATTTGTTGAATTTTTATAAACATTTTTTCCTTGAAAACATTGACATCTGTTGATAAATTTCTTTAAGTTTTACACAACAAAACAAAAATATTTGAATATATACTGACATTTTATTTCAGAACAGAAAAAAATTTAAAAACAAAAACAGAACAATGTCAATAAATTCAATAAATTATTTACACACTTGTTGATCAACTACTTTAATAGAGAAAAACCAAACCACCAAGATGAATTTTTTTGAAAAAACACCTTGACAGATCGATTTGCAATCCCTCAATCTCCCTAATATTGGAATATCAAATTTTGTTAATGTCGAAGAAACTGTTTTTTATTAAAAAATCTAAAATTCGGACATTTTTCAAATATACAGTAGCGGGCATAAAAATCCGGACACCTTAAAAATTTATTATTTTTCTTTTTATTTTTTTAATCTCTGAAAATACTTTAAAAAACCGTTTGGAAATGATAATGTACGGGCATTAGCTATCTAAAATAGATAATGATATGTAAATAATTTATAGGCTTTTCATTTGAAGTAATAAAATGTTTATTTTGTGTTTTTTTCCGTTTTTAATAACATTTAATATGTACTTTTATAACTTCTTTTGTATCGGCAGTAAAAAAGTGAAATCGCATAGTAAAACAAATAAAACCTTAAATAATCTAAAAAACCTAAACCTAATATTTTGTCGAGTCTCCTTTGTTTTTTAAGACGGTTCTAATTCGTTCAAACATTGAGTCAATCAAATTCTGTAGTGTGTGCGCTGTGATCCCGTTATACCAGACTAAGATACGATCCTGCAACTTCATGATGTGTCCCAAGACCTTAATTGGGTTGAGATTAGGGCTATTTCCAGGCCATTCCATTGCCGAAATCCCGACTTTAGCCAAGTAATCTTCAAGCCAAGTAAGAATTTTTTAAAATTATTAGCCAGGTATTCAGCCATGCAACAAATATTAGTACTTACAAGTTTCGCACGGTGACAAAGCGCAGAGTCATCCTTGAATATGACGTTGCTTACCTGCGAAAAGAGCTGTTCAATCGAAGGGATGAGTTTTTCTTCAAGTAAGCGCTGGTACGTAATAGCGTTCACTGTACGATCTACCAAGGCGGGCTGTCTGTTTCGTATCTAATCTGTTTCGTAGACTAATGCGTTTTAAAATGCGATCCTCTTTCGAATTGATCTTCCGAACGGTTTCTGAGCCTGGTTTCCGCTGGAGAGACTCGATTTCTTCGTAGTTTTTCGAAAATTCTCTGATGGACGACTTGCTGAAGCCAACTCTTCCACTAATTTCCGGCTAACTTAATTTTTCTTTCCGTAATGCTAAAATTTGCAAACAGCAGTACTCATTTTCTTAAAATTCTGAATTTTTTCAATTTTCGATAAAATTTAAAAACACTTGTCGCAACCAGTTAAAAACGAATGATGCAAAAAATTTACCTAATGCTTGTACTTATACAAAATAATTGCCGTATCTGCCGCCCATTGTACCTGAGGGCCACTACAACCCTTTGATTGCATACCCAATAACTGTCCGTATTTTTATGTCCGCTAAGTTTTTTCAGTGAATGATGACTTGATTACAAAAAGTCTCCACAAGAAAGTCCAAAGGATGAGCAAAGATTGTTGTTAGTAAAACGCACGTTACATTTGTAGTCTAACGTTATTTGAAGCTTTAGTGATGTTGCTAATTTCTGTTCTGACAGAGGTCAACCAATTGACCTAGTAACAAACCACAAACACACTTTCATATTTGTTCTGGGAGTTATGTTTATGTTGTTGGAGTTTATAAAAAACACAGCTTTCTTGATACATGGTAATAACAAAACCACATGGTCAGCACTTACCGCTTTAACTTTTTCCAATTGGTAATCTGAAATGTATTTAATTTTCATTCTCTTAACTACTTCATGATCGGGCTGGACTGGAATCGAATCCAGCATATTGAATACAACAACATCTCGATTGTTAACTGCATTCTTTTGCTGTACTCCTAAAATTTCACTGTGTCCATTGTCCAGTATATTATTACGAAAAATATTACATTTGAACGAATCTGTTCGAGCAAAAAAATTCGGAATGCAAAACAAATGATCGAAAGGATCGCTGAAAATGTTTATTTTTTTATAATAAAAGTAATCAGAAGCAATAGATTAGTTTCTTACGAAAAGTGTGATGTATCTATCAGCCTCCTGGGTATAAGATTATCAAAGGAATAGTCTGAATGTGCTAAATTTGTGTTTTTGATTAGCGGCAAATACTGAAAGTCACTAAGAGCTGAAATGAACGTTTAAATAGATAAAAATATTGTTTTTCTAAGTTAGTAGTTCCCGGATAATTGTATCGACAAGGACGCAATTAATCAGGGACCACTCACTCTGTGATTAATTTTAAAAACTTTCTATTTTAAAGTAAAACATATACATATCTTACAATTAAATAATACACAGTTCTTAGCATAACCAACGATTTCAAACCATAAAACTTTAGTGTTACGTTTTTTCGTTATTTTGTGCGTACTAACTGAAATCAGGAAACCCATTCTAGGAGTAATTTCTCCTATGATCGCTTTATTAAATGGGTTCCGTGAATGATATCGTAATTCCATCCTTCTGACATCGCCGCAGACTACCTGAAGACAAGATATATCAAATATAAAATTAAACTAGAAGTTAGGCACAAAAAATTGTCAACGAACTTATGTGCAATAAAAATAATGAAATAATTATACTAATTCCCCCCACCCACAAAGACAACGTCATCTGTATCTAAATTGCACTAAAATCCAATATGCCATTTGATAGTTTTCAGCAAGAGCTGTAATTTGATATCACACAGCCCATTTGGACAACTTCAAAGGGAGACTAGTTACGCCCTCGCCCCAAAAGATCGTAAAATTTTAACACCATCGGCAAGATATTTATTCATTTATACTAAATCAAAAAACCGAATGTAAATCCATCTACTCCTAACTAAAAAATATTACAAATGTAAATGTTCGTTTGCGTTTAGAAGGTTTTTCACTGCTGTTTCGACAGTTACTGCTTGATTCAAAATCAAATGAAAGCACTGCATCAACGCAAAAATATTGCTATGTCAGTTTCCAGTTTTTCAAGACGTCTTGTGTAGCTCTCTAGTATGATCATTGCTTACTTGGGATATTTTAAAGATGCCGCCTAGAGTTTCCAACATATTTTCGATTCTTTCAACAGACGCTGGATATTCTATCATGTTCAATTCCTTCACAGAAGTGAAATTCAGTTGTTGATCCATACCTACGATAATAAAAAACGAAAACAATTGATGAATTAAAAATAAAAAATTTTATTGGGAAAAGGAACTACTCCTATACTCCTACATAGGACTAATTAAAATCTTGCCTTCCCTGGATATTTGTTTGAGCGGTGAAAGTAACCTTTTCAACTGTTCCTTAAAACTCACCGATATAAAAGTATTTCTTTTTATGACTGAAACTGTAGTGCCTTTAATAGCTTAATGTACCAGAAAACTATTATTTACGATATAAACATTACCGTACAGAAACTTATCAATGTTGACAACAAATTATTCAACATCTGTTTGATAACACGTATCAGAATGTACTTTTATTAGGGAGGTTTACACATCTTTTTGGCCCAAATACAGGTCGCTGGCGACAAGTCGCTGTCAAAATGACATTGTTTCTTATGGGAAACGAGAAAAATTAAAATTTCTCCTCAGCAAATGATAGCTTTCAATGTCTTAACACCATTAACAAAAGGTTTTGACATACATATGTAGGATTTATCGTTTTTAGGTTTAAGCACAAATTGTATTAACCTTTTCCATTGAAACTTTAATGGAATTCAAATACGACACTGTACTGTAATTTAAAGCTTTGCTCCGTTCTTTCATGTGAACCTTTGATATAGACATACATACATATATTGTGGCCGTTACAATCAGAGATCATCTCTTGTTTCAATTAAGTACATTATATGCCAAAACAAGTAGTGACTGCGCCAAGTCGTGCAATTCTGTTCTTACGCAGAGAAATAAGTCTATTTCTAACGATTTATTTTATTTGAACACTCGAAACAGGTTTAATGTCTAATGGTCAGAACTAAGTAACTAGTAGTAGTAGCAATAAAGGCAGAACCAGGCAATGCATAGGAATAGAAAAGTGGTGAAGAGCAAAGCAACGAATACACAGGTTTCAATGTACGCACCCATACAGTGCACATTCATGGTTTCGTCAAGTTCGTACTCTCTTTCCATGCATAGCAGAGATAACTATCTCTGAGTTATCTCTGATGCATAGCTTGCATAAAAATGTGCGCTCTGGATCGCACTTTCCGTGACAAACAACGGAAAAAGAGTTGCCAACCACACGCTGATTTGCAACTTGAATTTTTGCAACGTAAAATCTTATTATTTTTAGTTAGTGTTTTCCTATCGAAAAGTCCCAGAAAAGTACTACAAATTGTTAAAAATAATACTACATGACGCCCTTTAAAGTTTTTAATTAATTTAATGCAATGTTCAATGATTTTTTCAGTTTCTAAAAAGCGTACACAGCGATTCGTAACTTTATTTGTGAGTATTGGCAACCCTTACAAGTAGAAGAATTTTTTTGTCATAATGCTACAAACAGCTGTTTTGATTGATTTCTATTCCATGCATTGCTTGGTCGTCGTACTGATGCATAAAATGAATAGGTTACATTTCGTTTAATTCTCTCTCGAAACTTAACATGAATATGCTTTGCCTAGTTCAGCCTTAAGACTTAAGAAAAAATAATGGTTGCATTCAGGACAACAAGCTTTATTGGCTTTTTGCTGAATTTTTGTTTGAGGGGGTTAGAAAGGTCAGAAGGGCTGACAAAGCCGTCGCCATTTTTTCTAGCCAAAAATTTGTATGCTGCATCTGCTCAGAACTTTCTTCTCTGTCACTCATTTTCAGTGTTTTGTTTACTTCTCGTGTGGCGGCCACGTGGAATTTGGCATAAAGTGTTGTTGTTGTTTAAATGTTGTTGTTTTTCAGCAAAGACTTAGCAAACGTATTCAGAGCACATGATTTATTCTGACAAGAAAAAGCCAACACAGCTTGTTGTCCTGAATGCAGCCAATGAAAATGCAGTTTTGAGGGATCTGATAGTTTATTTTAGCCTTTATTTTAACGTATTATTATTATCCAGCAATAAACTATTCTTCCTTTTTTTCATTTTCATAGTCAAGGCAAATGCAACTAACTCTCTAGAAACGATACAAATTCGGTTAGTATAAATAGTTCATTTTTAGAATTGCAAGAGCTTGTTTCTCCGCTGCTCTTGTTTTTGGGTTCAATATGCACATTAGAAGGTGTTTGTTTTATTTCCCAACCCATCTTTTTGCATTGTTTTCGCAGTTGATCAGAAGAAAGATGTGTTAAGTTCATTAAACGCTTTTCATTAATTGAGCTGTACGATATTTCCAAGAGTTTTAATAACTTTTCGCGATTTTTCTCTGAAAAACAATTATTTAAGAAATAAATAAAATTTATATTTATTATTTAAATTTGCATTATAGTTATAAGGGTGTTTCAAATGTTTCTAAAGGAAACTTGGGTGCAGATTGCGAAAATCATGTCAGTTTTTTCAGGTGTACAAAGAAGTTTTAGAGGATTTACAAAAGAGGAAATTGCTGGTATTAAATCGCTGAGAACCAACACCTTCATTTTAAAGCGTCAACATTTGGCTTTATTTTTCAGTATATTTTATTATTATTTTACATAATTTCCGTCACCTCTTCTCATATTTCTTTCGGGACAGATATCTGTTTCTCCGCAAAAAAATCTGACGAAATATAAAAGAAAATTTCTTCCACAAAACATCTTTTAAACCCTCGAAATTAGAGGAAGGCTTTTCTTATAGGCCACTTATAAAAAAGGAATTGGAGTTTTATATTAACCTTCTAAATCCTGCATGGTAGTTTGTAATCCCTCTGGCCAGATGCAGTCGACAATTTTGAAAAATTCAACGTAGTTATTATTTTTTAATGCATTCATTATATGACTGAGTTTTTCCAAATCTTTATGAGAAGCTTTAATCTTTTGAGGAATTCGTCGCCAAAGAAACTCCGCATTTGTCCTAGAATAGATTATCTTAAATTCAAATACAAGAACTATAATCACAAATTTACAGATTGTTTTCGTATAGATACATTGCAAGTAATTCCATATAGAAAGAGGCTTCGACTTCATTCTAAAAGAAATTGTTTAATCAATCTCAATGAAATAGTAATAACTTTCACATTACTTCAAGTTCAGAGTTTTCTAATTTAGTAATCATTTGCGAATATTTATGTTTATGCATGTTGAAATAAGTATCAGAGATGTTACTAATGCAGGCCATTAACGTTGCAACTTGTCGTACAACTTGAGTGTCTCACCCATGAAATTGTTGTCCGTGGTGAGTAGTGGTAAGTTGTATCAACAATCGCATGAAGTTCAATGTTACGTCCAATTTTTACAAGATTTTTACATAAAAAAATGTGGCGTTTGTGTTCAGTTCAGTTCAGTTTATTGAGACTTTAAATACAGAGTTAAATAAAGATTTTACATTTCTTGAAAAAGACAATCTTAGAACTATTACAGTATTATTCTAATAACATAAGAGGAAAAGAGAAAGCGCTTCATGCTAGTATGGTTATGACAAAGTAAAGGGAAGTGTTTATACATAGGTTTAAATGGAAAAAAAAAATGGAAAAAAAGTGGAGTTACACTTGTGGCGTTTGTGTCAAACGTACAATTTGTCGGTAATACGGTCGCACATGAAGTTGTAACGTTAATGGCCTGCATAATGCCCTAAACACAGAACTGCTACTGCGAACTACATTTTTCAACGCTCAAAATTTACATGAACCTTATGCTGTAAACAGAATAAAGGCGGCGTACGGATTCCACCGCCAATAAATGTCAAAAATTACATTGCTCTTATGGGAAGCAAGAAAAAAAAATAATTTCTCAGCGGTACAAGGCGCTGTTTCCAGCTACGGTCTGTTTCGATATTTGCTGCTTTCGTCGCTGGTCTTTGTCTTCTTACAAGTGGTTTGTTTAGATTTTGTAACTAACGAAACGAAATTTCAAGCAGAAAAGAATTACATTGCGTAAATATTAACAATAGGAAGAATATTAATTAAAAACTGGTAGAGTAAGTGCGTGGACATAAATGTTTGTTAGCGACCATCGTGCTTTTGATTTCGTGCAGTCGACAAGCAAATGGCAACGATGATTTCATCTCGTCAAATCGCCGCTTTGGTTCTGGTTACAGCATTACGAGAAACGAGAAAAAAATTTATTTCCCCTCTGCAGTTATGATTCCTGCAGTTCGCAGTCGAGCTAATTTTAATTTTGACAACTGTATTTTGCGTATCCCGTATTGTTGTTGTTGTTCTTGTTATTCTCGTGTGTTTGCTGTTGCCGTTATGGTTGTGTTGTGTTTCACGGCCAGAGCTTGACTGCATTTTCAGTTCGCAGTCGCGGCTCTGATCGTGTTTAAGCTATAATGAGACAAAATTATGAATCCCAGAAAAAAACACAAATGTCACCTCAGTTATATTTTTTCTTAAGCATTAAATACAATCACAGCAGCGAGAAGCAACTTCAAGTTAGGGCTGCAAGAAATAGCGTATCGTTAAACCAAATGGCAGAGCAGCATCTTCTGGCAGCAAAAATTGCATATGAGAAAATCAAATGTAAAAATTATGTTTGTTTACAAACAGCTGTGTAAAACAACAAAAATGCGTTTTGCTGCTGTCAAAATTCGAATTAGCTCGACAGCAAATTGAAGATTCAGCAGCAAGTAAGGGCAGCAAATTGGAAATCAAACTTTTTCTCGATCTCCATAAGAGCCCATGTAATTTTGACAGTTGAGAAATGAAGTTGCATCTCGCTGCTGTGATTGTGTTTAATACTTTACAAATTATCCTCCAAGAATTGAATTTCAACTCAAATAAACCCACAATTTCAAGAAAATTCATATGCTGTAAACACAATCACAGCAGCGAGAAGCAACTTCAAGTTAGGGCTGCAAGAAATAGCGTATCGTTAAACCAAATGGCAGAGCAGCATCTTCTGGCAGCAAAAAATTGCATATGAGAAAGTCAAATGTAAAAATTTCGTTTGTTTACAAACAGCTGTGTAAAACAACAAAAATGCGTTTTGCTGCTGTCAAAATTCGAATTAGCTCGACAGCAAATTGAAGATTCAGCAGCAAGTAAGGGCAGCAAAATGGAAATCAAACTTTTTTCTCGATCTCCATAAGAGCCCATGTAATTTTGACAGTTGAGAAATGAAGTTGCTTCTCGCTGCTGTGATTGTGTTTAATGCTATAGTGTCGTGAATTCAACAGAACAATTTCATATTGGTTGCATTCAGAGTGGTCAAGCCTTGTTGGCTTTTTCTAGTCAGAATAAATCATGTGCTCTGAATACGTTTGCTGAGTCTTTGCTGAAAAACAACAACATTTAAACAACAACAACACTTTATGCCAAATTCCACGTGGCCGCCACACGAGAAGTAAACAAAACACTGAAAATGAGTGACAGAGAAGAAAGTTCTGAACAGATGCAGCATACAAATTTTTGGCTAGAAAAAATGGCGAATGCTTTGTCAGCCCTTCTGACCTTTCTACCCCCTCAGACAAAAATTAAGCAAAAAGCCAACATGGCTTGACCGTTCTGAATGCAACCATTGATTTTAATCAGCTGACAGAATAGAGTTTCGCATCTCATTATTTCTGATTCCAGATTTGTTCTACTGTGTTGATAAATGTATTGTTTAAGAAATAAAAAGTTTTTAAAGGATTTAATTAATTTTCGATATGAAACTAGGAATCCTAAACTTGAGTCACAAGGACATGCTGCAGACCGGTTAAATTTTCACCAAAAAACAGAACACATAATTGAGTCAGAAAATGTATCACGCTTGAAAACTAATCACGTTTTGGAAAAATTATCGCTGGTGGAATATAAGAATTTAAACACATTACCTTCATCACACAATATACTTTTTGTTTCCACTCCTATACAAAATGTCTTAACAGTTGAGCCTCTATTTATGGTTCTCCGGAGTCCTATCAAACTTCGAAAAGATGTAATATCGGAGAAAAGACTTGACAATGCCATTCTCAAAAAAGCTGTTGGTCAGAATGGCTATTTAATCGGTTTAAGGGAAAATTAAAAATACATATTTAATACAAACAGTCGGTATGAAAGGCCTGGAAATTACATTGAGGAAACTTCTAACGTCCAACTATATGACAGCCTTTCTGGGTGAAAATAGTCTAATAAATGTGAAATTACTGGAAAATGGGAAAAGTGTTAGTAACAATTTGTTTACTGAGTGGTTGAACAGCAAAGAGTCCTTCAAGAGAGAGTATATTCTAGACACAGATTGCTTAAATTGTGCTTCTCTTACACATTTGAAAAAAATATATCCTGCTGCACTTGCTCTAAAAGAAAAGAAGAACCCGAACCCTCTTGTAATAAAACAAAGAATAAAGGGCTTCGATATGCTCAGTCGTAAGAATAACTTTTTGCACTTTGCCACAAAAGAGTATCAAAATAAATTAGTATGTGACTATATTATCAATAGTTCTAAAATGTTGGAATGTTTTTATTACATTCAACGCCAAAGGAAACTATGGTGGATGAGATTTTCAGAAAACCCAAGTGGATTCTATTTTGATTCAAGTTCAGAAAGCCAGAATGATGGCTTTTCGCAGACTATTACCATACGAACAAGGCTTCCATTTGCAAGTATGAGTGTGGAAGAAATAGCATGTATGCCTCTTAAGGAGGACGCCAATTTTCCAAAGAAATTAGTTTTATTGAATACGAATTCCCAGCACATCCAACCATCTATTATAAGGACAACTATACACTTGGAAAAAGCTATTTGCGGTTCGTTAAACCTAATAGATACTTAATTATATGTATATATAGAAAATAGATATAAATAGAAAAAACGACCTGAGGTAGAAATGTCAAAAATTTCACTCACAGAGGCATTCCAAGAGTCACTAACTATTCAAATCGTCTTTCGTATTCCAAGAGTCGCTAACTATTAACAGAGGCATTCTGAGAGTCGAGGTGAATCGTTAAACTATCTCGGCTAAACAGTCAACAACGAGGTATTATGTTGTTGGTAACTATGTTGAATAAATAAAACCTAATAAAATTGTTTTTTTCGCGAAAAACAAGGTAATAAAGGTTGCTAAAATATAGAATATACATAGCGAATCATATGTAGAATAATATGTGTGTTATTTTATATAATTTCGCCTAGATTTTAGCAAAAAAAAAAATTACCATTGCTTTTTTTGTTAAAAATTTTACTAAATTTTTTTTCGCACTACTACTACTGCCTGCAACACAGGCAGCACAGTTAAACTACTTGTTTACTACTTGTAAACAATGAAAAGTAGGAAGTAGTAAACAATGTAAATTTCCAATTGTATTGTATATTTGAATATTTGTCAAGTGAAAACATTGCTTGAGCTTATATGGTTAAATATGTAGATTGAAAACCATGGATTCTTTAGTGGAATTTTTTGTTGACAACTCTGATGAAGATTTGGAGAAGGAATTCATCCGCGTTCGGAATTGCCACCTTCGAATAATATGAAATATATATGATTTACCAGAATTTGAGTGAGTTTATAAACAATTACATATATACAATGATGTATTATTTTTAAAAATAAACAGATTCATCGCAAACTTTTGAATGGGCAAGGAGAGGTTTCGAGAAATTTTAAACAAAATTGCTCCACATATGAAAGCTTAAATTTTTTTAACCGCGATTTCGCCTGAGATCAAATTTGCAACATTTCTACGATTTCTTGCTTGCGGCAGTTACCAGAAATCCATTGCAAATTCATGCTTCTCAGTTATGTCTCAAGAAAATGTTTCGAAAATTATTACTCAATGTTTCGACCTTCGAATTATTCTTTAAAAAGATCAAAAGAGGGAAGCAACAATTTTTTTTGGGTAAATGCACAAACTGTTTTCCTTGAATGCACAAACTATTCTCAAATTTCTCAATGCATACTTACAAAGAACGAAAAAGGCACATCGCCCAAACCGGTTTGTCTCCAAACCAAAATTGACAAGGGATGACGGAAATTCGTTCCAACACTCATCATTATCCATCCCTGTCGGAAAGCTAAACGAATATCAAGATACATACTTACAAAATTTTCTTTTAAAAGATAATAAATTTCAAAATTAGCATTAATATTATTTATTAGATAATAAATCATTTATTAATCATAATAATAAATAATTAATCATTAATAAATAATTAATCATTAATAAATAATTAATCATTTATTAGACAATAACATTTATTTATTATATATTCCATAAATGAAAATAGAAAATAATAACTATACGAGCGAATAAAAATATATATAACAAGATTTTTGACATTGAAATATTACATTTATATTAGAGAGCGAGAGCTAATTTCTGATCGTCTTTTTTAAGACGAGAAAACCGATAAAATAGTCTCTTGGAATACGAAAAGACGATATCTTTAACGTTTTAGGTAAATTTCAACTATTTCGGTGACTCTTTGAATACGAAAGCCGATTTTAATTGTTTAAAAGACGATTTCAATATTTAGTGACTCTTGGAATACTTCTGTTAATAAAAATAAAATTATCTTTCAGTTTATAAGCATATAGTCCGCAAACTTAAAATTCTGCACTACTCCGAATTATTAATTTTTTTACAGCTTTACTGCTTGATTCGTGTATTAGTTCGCCCGAGGGTACTATGTCACTTAACAGAAAATTGGTTCCGAGTCAGTGTGTACTACTTTGCCAACAAAATGGTAAGTTAGTTTCTTCAAGCAAAAGCTTATCTTTTTCTGGAACGGGAATTTTAGAAAGACAGGCAAACGGACATGGCTAAAACGACTCAGAAGGTGATACTGAGGAGGAATGTATATTTTGTATATACATACATCACGTCTACTTGAATGCGTTCAAAACGGGAGTAGAATAAGAATTTGCAGTGAGACAAAAACCGAACAAAATTAAAAATGATTTCCTATTATTAGAATTTTGTTTAAATAAAACAAAACTAATAAATATCTTTCAAATCTGAGGCCCAAATTTTATCATCATATGGAAGTTTTTGTATTTAAATAGGCGCCAACCGCTAACTTTTTTGTTATTGACTCGACAGCGCCCGGAGAATCGTATATGATCTTCGATATTAATTAAATATATTTATTTAAAATAATGTCATAATTGTTAAAATAGTAAAATTCTATTATTGCTCAAAAAAGAAGAGTTTCATATAATATTCTTACGATGAACTTTAGAATTCCGATACACAAGAACAAGAGAACGCGACATGCTCCCGCGTTTATATTAGAAAACTTATTCAAAAATTTGGCTTATGTATGTAAGATGTGCGTTTTTAAAAGTATGTTCTATGTTCTTTGACAGAACACTAACTTCGATGTAAAAAACAAGATAGGAAGTTATTTAATTTTGTTTTGTGTATTTGCTTGTGAGTTATTATATTTTTAGAAAGTTATTTCATTTGGACTTTTGTTAACCATATTTAGTAATGGTTATTTCATTATTTATTTTGAGTAATTTCGATACGTAGTTAATTTAACTCAGACAGGTTGTAATATAATTACCTTATTCTCTTAAATCCTAAATGGAAACAATTGAATGAACTTTCTATTTCAGAAACAGTGAGTGGTTTAACAAATGATTTAGAAGATCTTCGTTCCCATATATCCGACATATTGACTACTGCAGGAATCAGAATATTTACAAAAAAAAAAATCACTACCAACAACAAGCTCCAGTTAGAGGCTCACCTGTCCAGCTTTGACAAGATCGGTATACCTTATGTGATAGTTTTGGAAGAGCGATCTTTACATGACGGACTTTTGAAGTTAAGAAACAGAGACACTTTATTGCAGGAAACAATTCACATATCTGACTTGCCTACGTACATATTACAACTGATAAACTTTGGCCCTGTTCGGTAATGTAACACCTTTACTAATTTTAATTAGAACTACTTTCCCAGAAAATGTTAAAATTGTATGGAAGTAAACGCGGAGGGAACTTTTTAATTTATAAGCAGAAATTCGTTTAACCAAAAAGTCATAGAATCGTATATGATTAGGCAATAGTCTCAGGGTTTTTCAATGTATGTATATATTCAGTATTCTACACATATTTTTAACTCATTTAACATAAAGAGTCCCGGAGACTCGTGTTATGTATTCTTGTATAAAATTTTACCCATGCATCATGCTAAGGTTAAGAAATACAAATTCGCCGTTTAGAAGACACACATCAGGGAAATATATTTAGCTTTTTAATACTTCCTTATATAGAAAGAGCTTTTGTTCCGATACTTTTTAATACCAGAAGTAAATGTAAAAGTAGAAGAATTCTTAGGAGAATTTTATAATTGTAAAACAAAGGCGGTGCGACCGTAATTGAAAATAAAAGTTAATCAAACTTTGTTGACATAGTTTAAAAGAACCTGGGATCCCGAGCAGTTGCTCGGAACTTTTTTTCAAACGTAGGTTTAATGGGGCGACAAATTTTAAAAATAAAAGAGTTTTGATTTTTTGCAGTGTGAAGAGTAAAGGCCGTTATATCGTTTTTAAGCAAAGGGAAAACACTTTGCCTTGTACTTTAAAATTTTTTTAATTTTAATAAACATTGAAAACATTGACAAATTTTGATAAATTTCTTTAAGTTTTACAAACAAAAACAAAACAATGTCAATAAATTATTAACACACTTGTTGATGAACCACTTTAATAGAGAAAAAAAACCACCAAAATTAATTTTTTGAAAAAAAAACACCTCGACAGATCGATTTGAAATCTCTCCTTAGAGCCGTTTTCGAGCTCAAAAAAGCTACAAATCTATATACAAGTTTAGCTCGTTTAATAAGATTAGATAGATAGATTGATAGATAGATTAGATAAATAGATAAAAAAAATTAATAAAGAAAAAATATAAAATGTATATAAATTTTCAGTAATTGAACCTGTGACATCTGACCAGCTATATTGCCGCCGCCGCTTCATGTTCCTTAACGTTATTCACCAGTGCCTCATCATTGTTTATCATTGTTCCAGGTTTTATTGTTCTTCTGTTGTATTGTTCTTTGTTGCGTTCCTTAATTGTTTAGTGTAGCTTAATTTGTCGCAGTGGTACATTCTGCTCGAGAAGGAGAAAGAAGATTTTGTTGAAATGTTCGAATGTGCAAAGCCTGCATTTGTTATTTTCTCAGAATCTTGACGTAATAACTAAGCTTCTGAAGAAAATAAGAAGAATGACTTAAACCCTCACATCGCACACAAAATCTATAATACCAAATGTTATTGTATTATTTTTACATAAAATTTGTAGCTTTTTCAGTTGCCAGAGGGTATAGTTCTATGTGTTTAAATTGCAGCTATTGTCCCAATAAATGTTTACGTTTTAATTTATCCTGTACATACTACACCTTTTTCAATTGTAGTTCAGAATTTTTCAATTGTAATTCAGAAATTTTCAATTGTAATTCAGACATTCCATTTTAAAATCAGAATTTTTCAATTTAAATTCAGAATTTTTCAATTGTAATTCAGAATTTTTCAATTGTAATTCAGACATTCCATTTTAAATTCAGAAATTTTCATTTGTAATTCAGAAATTTTCAATTGAAATTCAGAATTTTTCAATTGTAAATCAGAAATTTTCAATTGTAATTCAGAATTTTTCATTTGTAAATCAGAATTTTTCAATTGTAATTCAGAACTTTTAAACTGTTTATATATGTTTATGTATGTATATAGAAAAAATTTAACTATACAGGGTTAAAAGAAAGTTATATTTTTATGGGTGACTGGAAAATCCCAAGGACGCATGGATTAAAAAAAAAGGCGGAGTGAAGTGGAAAATTCTGTCCGAAACCTAGGTAGAACAGATGATCGGATGGGTGAAAAGCAACAGTAGTATCTCATTCACGGAGATTGCGGATCGCTTAAACTGCAATTCGGTAAAAACATTAAAGATCTTTAAAGGTCCTATACTCCCTAAAAAAGGTGCACCCCGTACCTGTTCCCTTGAACAGTGCTGAAAATAAGGAATACGCATACGTGGCCAACCCAAACAGATATGTATATTCAGGCAAGCAAACAAATTATTTGGGTTGACGGGACCCATTTTAATTTGTTCTGCCGTCACAGTAGAGGCCGCTCCAAAATTGGACACCGTGCTGTTCAAGTTCAATCAACCACTTTGGTGATCGGGCAAAAGTTTTGCGTCTGGGACCATATTCGCCAATGCTCAATCACATTGAGGTAATATGGTCAAAGATCAAGACTTTTGCCAAATCACACATAAATGTTCCACCCGCGGTTGGTACAAGGTTGACCGACAGCGACTGGCGTATTTGGAGCCCTTATTGACAATGCGATTTTGACAATTAAACTTGATTTTGACGATTTAAACTTGAGCCATTTTTATAAGGAAAGTAACTTATTATCTACTTCTTTCGACAATTCGAAGGTGACAAAGGTCAGCAGTGTCCGGTGAACTATTAAAAATCGACTGTTAGACTTTTTTCAGTCACCCAATAAAATATAACATTCTTCTAACCCTGTATAGTTAAATTTTTTCTACATACATACATACATACAACAGTTGAAACATTCTGAATTACAATTGAAAAATTCTGAATTACAATTGAAAAATTCTGAATTACAATTGAAAAATTCTGAATTTCAATTGAAAATTTCTGAATTACAAATGAAAATTTCTGAATTTAAAATGGAATGTCTGAATTACAATTGAAAAATTCTGAATTTAAATTGAAAAATTCTGAATTACAATTGAAAAATTCTGATTTTAAAATGGAATGTCTGAATTACAATTGAAAATTTCTGATTTACAATTGAAAAATTCTGAATTACAATTGAACATTTCTGAACTACAATTGGAAAAGGTGTAGAGCACTGCACAAGCTGTTTTGAAGACAGCTGGGCACAAATCGACAGGACTGCTGTTTTGTGATTGTCGTATGAAAATTGCAGTAACTAACAAAACTGTGCTGCCTTTACCCGACCGACAGTAATTTTTACTGGTTGTTCGAAAATTTGCAGTAGCAGTTTTACTGTTGAGGCATTTCTTTCTCTTTGCCTTTGCTGCTCAAACTCCAGAGTAATGAAAGGAACCAAAAAACTCTACCTATTACGAGCCGAGACCGAAAAAAAGGTGCCAAGTTCGTTTGAATGTGAAGGTTATGCTATAATTTTCTTCGATTGCAGGGGCGTCGCAAAAAATATAACGCCTCAAAAAAATTGAAAATTGAATATGCGTAATCCGCAGAAATTAAAAATTCGCGATAGGTTTCGAACAGACATCATATATATTGTGTGGTTGCAGAGCAACTTTTGTGTAGTTGATGTTCTGATCTTTTTTCCCCCCAGAAACTGTTCTTCTGATGTGTAATAAGTTGATGGAATGAAATAAGGTACTGCAACAGTTATTAATTTGGTTTTATTATTAATAGAAGTAATCATCCATTGTAAATGCACAATGGATATTTTGTCAAACAAATTTTAAACGATCACATAATAGATTCTCATGAGGAATAACAATATCTTGATTGGGTTTTAGTTATTTATCATAATAACTAATACTCCTAATTATTTATCATAAACTATTTATCATAATAACTAGTAATTATTACCCGAACCACAAAATTACCGCATTTTAAACCGGAAACAAAACTATATTCGATCAAAGAATTAGAAGGATTCTTATTTAGCGTGTCAAAGATCTTATGCAAAGTTTAACTTGGTTTCTGGTTTAAATTTTTTGTAGTCTGCGCTTTAATAATTATTATTATGTTGTAACATTGGGATTATAATTAATTATCCAGTTTTCGACATCTTGTGAGCAGATATACATGTCGGTATAGCATTCGACCATTTGCCATTTCTCATGCATTTAAGCATTTTTGATCCTTGCAGCTCAAGTCCTATATCACATGTGAAAGTAACAATTTCTCCTATTGAATAATAAAATTTTACTGACGACATCCGACCACTTATAGTAGTACCAGGATACGAACACGCTTGGACACATTTTGGCAGGTTACCGGACCATCTACCATTATCTTGACAAGCAATAATGGGCTGTCCTTCCATCATATATCCAGGACTGCAATTGAACTGTACCACATCACCTGCACGATATGGCATAGAGCCTTGAGCGTATCCATTCTGGGGCGCTCCGGGATTATTACATTGCACTTCAACACATATTGGCAACGGAGTGGTCCATTCTCCAGAAGGCATACAAATCGATTCCGATGGACCTCTTAACCCATAACCGGAGGAGCAAGAAAATGCAGCTCGTCCCCCAACCTCCCGCGATAATACTGCTACACGGGGCGAAGAAGAGTTGTAGACCATGGGTATGTCACCGCATTCGATACTTTCGCAAACAGGCAGAGGAGCACTCCAGTTTCCACTAGGCAGGCATATTAGCTCTGAAGCTCCTATCAGTGAGTTGCCATTAGTGCAAGAAAATAAAATCTTGGAACCTAATTTAGTTTCATTTGACGTTAAGATTAAGCCACGACGTGTAGGAATTTCAGAGCAGTTTATTGCTTTCACCACAACCTCTACTGAATGTTCATGTCTCGCCGGAGTTTGGCAGGTGTAAATACCAGAATCTTTTTCTGTCGCTTTCAGTATACTTAGCCTGTACTCTAGGTTAGCATCGCGGTTTTCATCCGCCTCTGTTACCCAGCCCTCTGAGTAATTTCTATAAATTATTTTAAAAATTGTTAATAAGCTCATTTATTTTTTTGTAATACGTTTACCTATAATTGTGGCTAACACTCCACTTAGGATTACCAAAACGTCTCATCCAAAGACATTCCATGTGCAAAGTGGTACCCGGATATACAATTAGTTTTCCGTCATTGCTTTGCGAAATAGGTCCATCCTCATGTCTAAAGAGTATAGTCGGAGCTTTTTCCACTATTTTAAATAAAAAACGCTTTCATTACTGAATACATTTAATGAATTAGTAATTAGTAAACTACGACTTCATTACTCACTAGCATAATCATTCTCCTGGTTCAGTCCGAAACATGATGGCTTAGTTCCAGTCCATTCCGAATGAATGCAGGTTCTTTCGGTACTGCCAAACATTTTAAATTTCCCAATATCAGTACATCTATATAGAAAGAATTGGTTGAAAATTGCATGGCATATCGTTCAAAAAGAATCATATAAAATGTGCTCAGAAAAGTATTAAAATTTACCTTGAAACAATGGTTGCTCCCGGTGGAAATTGAACAGTGTCTTCCCGGATCTCGAGATCATTGTAAAAATTGACAACATGTGGCTCATTATTTTTAAATAGACATGTACCGTTAGCTAGGCATTAAAACGTCATCAAACATACGTTTGAACATTTTGTTATATTAACAATTCATACCACAATTATAAGACCGTCCAGTCCATTGCCCGTTTTCACAAATTATTCTCCATGTATTTCTCTCGCCAGCTATACTTGGAATGCAATTAAAGTACATCTCAGTGCCACTCTCGTACATTCCATCATGAGCGACATCCATATTTCTAGTAAAGAGTTCAAAATTAATGGTAGTGGGGTAGTTTTATTGTCTCATCTCAAAATTTAACTACATAAGAGCAAATTAAGAATTTTACGAAATTTGTGTTATTAAAGTTTTGATATGGTTTTAACGGAAGAAAATTAATAGTTCTTATTGGAGTATTATATGTATAATATGTATGATATGTATGATACTTACTTATATACTAAAGCATTATCTAAAATACTGGGTGAGCCACACATTTTAGCTTCTTCGGTTATATTTTGGACTTCTGCGATTGTATTTACTTCTTCCGTTTGGGAATTTTCATAATCTTGTCCATCCATATATTTTTCTTCATGCATTACCAGTTCTGATTCACAGTGAATAGGATAAGGTTCTAGAACACCTTGATTGCAGTGAACTTTCATGTATTGCGGATTTACCGTATTACTGCAACGCAAATTGACAGAGCTTCCATGAGAAACAGTAAGACCTTCCCGGTAGCCACCCTGTTAAAAGAAAACAGGTATTATTAATAAGATATTAGCCTATTCAGGGGAATACTGGTATAAATACAAGATATTATAGAAACTATATATAAAAATCAAGAAAACCTAACTTATTGTTAAAAAATATTTTACTAGTTCTTATTAAGAAAATAATAAAAATACTCATGTAGAACAGCGAGCTGTAAATCTATTTAGAACTTCTATTAGTTCTACTTCTACTAGTTACTATTGTCCAAAAGTATGGTCGGTCCACCTCTAAGACTGTTTAGTCTAGAGAAATTTGTCAGAACATGGGTGCTCCAAGGCTAGCTTCTTTAATTGCAATCTACTTCTGCTAAAATGAAGTATGTTTTTCAAAAATATCATACAATAACAATACATAGAGTATATGTACCTCATATATTACTCCTTGTAATGCCGGCAATAAACACACCGGCAGCAAAGGAACACATTCAGGAAAAGTGCTAACCGACCAGTTTCCATGAACGCATTGCAACCGCTCAGAGCCCTGAAATATACATACATACATACGAGTTTATTCAATATATTCCCTCATTTTAATAAGAAATAATTATTTACTTGAATAGTATAATGGTCTTCGCATATTAATTTTATAAATTCATTTGATAAAATTTCTTCATCCGTTGACAGCGTTGATCTCTCTGTGAATTTTGGATATGATTCCATTTTATAATATTTTCCGTTACTTATTTCGGGAACGAAGCAGGAATCTAAAATTTGAAAATTGTTGAGGATTCAATGTTTGCAAATCATCGATGGAAAAAATAAAAACGGAAAAAATTATTGGAGAACATTATTTTATACTACGTTTAGTCCAAAACTTTAAGTCAAACGTAGGCTTGAAATTTTTTTTTAATTGGGTTGTTCAGTCGTTCGGTGGCGTTCACAAAATAATGCACCTTTCTAGAGTGGTACAACTTTTTAGCCCATCAATTCTGCATACGACAATACAAAATAAAAATACATGCGTTGTAATTCCGTATAAAGTAAGCCAAAATACATAAAAGGGTGTGTTTAAGGCCGACCAACATTGTTTGCGATGCAGGGTAGTTTCGCCAAGCACCCTCCTTACAATTGCGAAAAGGGCGACCATTTTTTCACTCTGAAGAAAATGAAAAATATTTTTAAATGTTATAACATATTCATGCTGTTACCCATAAACGGAGCTTGCAAATATTTACATATATCGATTATATTCATAAAACACAAACACCGCTAACACCGCGTTAAATTATACGTAGATAATTTTTTAGGTTATGAGTTAAAGGTATTTAGAGTGCTTTGTTAAAATATTATACACTTCAGATGTGTACAATATACAATTAAGTTGGGAAACACAAGCGAGCTAATACACAAATTTACACAATCATTCAGAGTTCGATCAAGTTGTTACCTGGTCCACATTTTGGAGTTTTTGGCTGCCAAACTCCTTCAATACATTTGATGGTCAAGTTGAAGTTATTGTAGTTTTTAAGCCCACCACTACACTGCAGTCCTAACATAACACCGGGGCTATTTTTTCCTGGTCGTTCTCCGGGCTTTATTAAAATTACATTTGAGAAAGAATTCCAGTTCAGATTTTCGCAATACATGCGTGCATTGCTTTTTTCATCCAGAAAGTCTAAGTCTTTATTACTTCGTTGAGTACTACTTCTCTTCCATAATTTATGATCAGATGGAAACTTTCGTTCTTGTATTACATTTGATAGGTTCTGTATATTGTCAATAACATTTGGATGACTTAAATTGTATGAGTTATTTTGAAAGAAAGACTTTATTTTGTGCGGTTTTCCCGGCTTCTGCGTTGTAATAAATTTCGTTGAAAACAGTGAATGAGATAAATTGTCTAATAGATTGCTCTTTATTTGAGTATTTTTTTGTGCGGTGTTATCGGAATACCGACCACACTCAATTTTTTTAAAATATTGTGAAAATGGCCTTTCAGCATAAAATGAATTCCGTTTTAATTGTTTTGGAACATCTGCGATCTTTTCTGAAATGAAACAATTGACTACTAAACTATTGTCATATTGTTTAATTTTTGTAGGGACCACGTAATCTGAATTAATACAAACTAATCAGGACGAAAAATGACACTGAAGATTGCCAATCACCGTCTCCGAACCAAATTTGACAAGGAAGACGAAAATAAATAAAAAGCAACACATCCTGTATTTAACCTATAGTTAATTTAGTATCTGAGGAGAAATATATTGTATTTTTTGTGAATTATTTATTAATAATGTTACGTCTTTTTGGTATTAGGTATTGTTTTATTTATAATCTCTATTAAAAACTCATCTTAATCTTTCTGTCTGAGAATTTATCTAACATAATTCCTAAGCATACTTATGCTTTGAAAGTATACTATAAAATACAACTCAGGATAATTATTTAACAATTTCTTTATAAGACTTTATGTATATAGGATCTTTATGTATATACAATACATATTTCTTTCTATATCAATAAGTCGTAATTAAATATAAAGTTCTTACCATTTCTATCTTTTAATAGTCCGTCTTGTTCAGGAAAATCTTCAGATTTTCGTTTAAAAATTCTTTTAGCTTTCCATAAAAATTTCGAATGCATATATCGGTACTGTACAGACCTCCGTTTACGACTCCACCGCAACCGCGGATGTTGTCCTAAAGAACACTGAGGTAATTCAAGTGGCCGCCATTTGCCACCAACACATGTGGCGCCTGAAGGACCAGCTTCTATAACATAGCCCTTATCACAATCGTACATAATTTGCTTATTGTTTGCGATCTTTTGTAAAGATTAAAGATTTTGTTAAAAATTAAAAGGTTGAACACATAACTCCAATTAAAAATCACCTTTTTTACGTAAGGTCTGTAGTCATATAGGCCCATATTTCCTACCAGAAGGACTTTTCCATTTGGTATGTACCCCGGAAACGCACAAAAAACTTCTACACATTTCAGCGATATTCCTGTCCAGTTTCCAAAGGAGCAGGTTAAGACGTACTCATTTGTGTCTACCACTTCTACGCCATCAGAGTTAACAAGCTTAAATCCATCCTTACACTTAAACCGGGCTTTCATGCCATGATCAGATTTCGGTGCTAATACTATTCCATGTCTAGGAGGCTTTGGCATTTCCTTGCACCGTGACGGGATACATCTTGGAATAACACTCCATGTACCATTATTACAAGTTGGAGAATTCAAATGTGACATTGGGAATTCATAATTCTCTTCACATTTAACATCTAATACGGTCCCGTGCTTTACTTTCACAACATCTGACTGAAGTGTTTGTTGGCTTAGAGTTGGAGTCGCTGTGGAAGTAGTGTTTCCATCATTTAACATTTCTATAGAAATTACATAGCCTTGAGAAATTCTTGGTACTACGCATGGAGCCAAGCATTCAGGATTAGGATTACGCCAATGACCGTCGATTTGACATACGCTGGATGCATGTCCTTGCAGCATCATTCCAGGATGACAACGAAATATTATACCTGAGCCTAAACCTGTGCCGCCTTCGATATTTTCAATCCAGCCATTGTACAAAATTCCAGGATGTCCACAATTTATTTCTAAAAATTTCGTTATAGTAAGTAAAGTATCTAACAAAAGACACTATTAATAAGTGCGGCGCATTGTTTTTCAGATTAAACTTTTTTAAGTGAAGCTCTTTATATTGAAAAGACTTAATTAAAAAAAAAATTATCAATTGATTATATTAAACGAAAATAAGTAATTCTTTTAAAGCGCTAATCTCATAGATCCCTGGACCGAAGATATAGTTAATAAAAAACACCAATTAGGAGCAACAACTACCTGTTTGCATAACGAATAAAAGAAGAATTCGTATCTGACAACTAATTATTGACAACAAATAACACAAGGACCACACAATCTAAAGAAATACGCGCTGACCAGATCGAAAAAATACACTGAAGATGGCACATCGCTGAAAGCGAGAGTTGGAGTCTTAGTCTTAGTCTTCAAGCCAAATTTGTTAAAGGATACTTTCCTAAGGAACATATACATATGTATTTAGCAGTTTAAATAAAATATATTGTTTGTGCGGAGTTTATTTTATTTATTACTCATTTAAAAATAAAATATTTTCTATTCTCACATATTGCAAAGCTTTCTATTTCATTCAAATTCACATACTCGACGCAGTCCAAAATGCAGAAGGAGCTAAAGTGTAGTCGCAGCCAAAACTGTAGCGACCAGGTAACATAAGGTGCAAGTGGCGAGCTTATTGTTTCACCGTGTGACATTTCAAAGCATATGAAAAGTGAAGCTCGCGGAAATAGCCGGATGGTCAAACGGCGTCTACTGTGAAAAGTACAATATTAGCAATAGTTTAAAACCATATGTTTGTAGATTGTTATGTATATTATTTCTGTATTTGTTGCTGTTTATCTTTCTAATCATTATTGTATTTAGCTCTTTTCTTTGCAATTTATATTAGAAAAAACTCATCTTTAAAAAATAAAGGTCTGTTGAAATGCAGTGTTCACCTTTCATACGGGTGAATTGTAACCTTTTTCCTTTTCTTTATAATGCCACGAAATGATTAAGGGTCCTTGCGAAATGTGACTAATGGTGATATACTATTTGCTGTCGAACTGCTTTTCAATACTAATACTACTTCAATACTAATTTTCAATACGAACTACTTTTCAATACTAAATTAAATTAATGAAAGAATTTTATAAATTGAAATTTATGAAAAAAACCTTATTTTTGCTTAAAATTTTTCTGAAAAATGACGGGGAGGAAATTTATTCTACGATCCCTAACTATTTACAGACATATTGTTTTTGAAATAATTTTTAATTATTCGTTAAATTCATATAGTACGGTCGAAAAAATTCTAAATTTTAGTTTAAAAAATTGTTAGTTATATATTGTTAGTTTATACTGTTATATATTATCGATATTTCCAATCATTCAGCAAAATACTAAATTTTAGTATCAATTCGCATAGGCCCTTAATATACATATTTACAATAAAATAATATAATTATATTAATGCAGCTGATAAAGCAGTTGCGAACAATAGAACAATGGTATGGATGGCTGTTTGTCTTATAAAATACTTAAAAATATTCCTGTTATATAATGATTTTGGTAATACTCTTGCGGTTTATATCTAAACGGATAATAATTGCGTTTACTTTTGCAATAATTAATAAAAACAGTAATCTTGTAATCGTGATTTTTCGTAGAAAAACAAAGGGCTCGGATAAAATCGAAGCAGCATATGCTGAGCAATATAGCACACATATATATATATATATATATGTATATGTGTGTTTTTTTCTATATCTATTATAGCCCCTTTAACGGGTTTTAAAGAGAATAATAAAATGGGGAGAAGGGTATATTATTTAATTTAATATAATTGAAAATAATTTAGGGAAGTTATTTAATTTAAAAGCAATAGAGAAAGAAAAGTGGAAAACTGTACACAAAGTGACTAACTCACATTCCACAAAAGTCTGAACTAACGCAATTGTTCGACTGGCTATAAAGAGGAATGAAGAATGGGCAATAAACAAAAATTAAATGCCTTTTAAAAAACGGGCGGAGAAATTGGTAACTAGAAGTGAGTGAAGAAAACAAAAAGCACTCTTAAAAAAATAAATTTTGATTATTTTATATAAACACTAATTCACCTTTGCAAATCGGCAGTATTCCACTCCACTTCCCATCGGCACCACATCTACTTGAAGTTTCGCCAACGAGTGTATAGCCATAACGACATTCGTAGCTCACCACAGAATTATAAGATAGTGTGGTGTAGGTTGCCTTTCCGTTTTTAGGATTTTCCGGTGTTGGACATACCACGGATGTAACCACTTAAATGAACAATTTTATTGCATTTTTTATTCCCTAATTATATTTATTAATATTTTATAGATATACGCATACATATGTATCTATTAGAGAGCTGAACAAGACGTCTCGAAACCAGTTTCAAGTCATAACAACATTTTTTGTGTTCACCGCAATGCTTCTATTCTTTTTCGAATCAAGCCATGATTGTCGGAAGTCAGTAAAACCTCCTACAACGCGACACTTCTAATAAAATCTTGAATATATACTTATTAAAGTTTCATTTTATTAATTTTAATGCAGTTTGTTATACTTGGAACCTAACCCCTTTTTTTCTATAGAGTTCATGTCTCCTGCAACGCGATTTCCTACTACGCGACGTTTTCTAAGAACGTATCTGTCGCGTTGTAGGAGGGTTCACTGTACTTCAAAAAACTCTTGAAAATGATACCGTGTCTTTAAACTTCATTCAAGATATATTGTGCAGCTCTCTAAAATGTACTTCATTAAAATAGCATTCGAAATAGGCCGTTTTAACGTTTTGATGTTTTGATATAAAAGAAATACTCGTAACTACATATAAAACTATTACATATGGATTGTTAACTTTAGATTAACTGAATTGCACCTTTTCATTTCACTTTAAAGTTACGATCCCTTACCCAAAAAAAGAAAACGAAAAAAGACGCTAAATATGGCATAATGCCGAAACCGGTTTATTTCCAAACCGAAAATGACAAGGGATTACGGAAATTCGTTTAAAAACTCATCGTCCCTTGCCCATTTACTACATCTCTCTTCTCAAATACAAACTTTTATATATGATATGGTATCGCAGTGGTTAGATCACGCCCATTTTTCTGAGATTACTTCCTTAACACCAAGCCGGGCTCAGTTTCAGATCTGCACTACCAAAACATTCCGAGAAACTCGGCTCTAAAAATCATGCACATATTTATATTTAAACTAAAAGGGAGGCATGACACTGATTCGATTTTCCATCCCAAAAATGCTTTGTGATAGAGAATATTCAAGATTTTTTGTCGATACCGAACAAAGAAAGTCCGAATAGTCCTTCTAAAGTAGCGATTTTCATGGACAAATGGACAGTCGGACAGGGCCCGTCTCACTCTACGATAGCTGAGAAACCCATCCATGTTTTATCTACCACATTAGTAATTAGATTTGAGATGAGTGCTTTTCATTCGCCACGATTTTTCATTTCTTCGGTACAAGTTTTCTATGACTTTCTATTACAGTCTGACTTACAAACACAAGTCGGTAGTTCTTTGGGTGTCCAGGATCCATCGGACTGGCACACACGCTCATATTTTCCAACAAGTTCATATCCACTTCCACAATTATATTTAATTTTGCACCCGTATGTGTAACATTCTCCTGCATGCCATCCAAATGCCGGATCTGAGGGCTGACCACATGACCTCGCTGTAGAAACAGTATATATGCATGTACGTAATCAGCAATTGTTAAATATTTATATAGGATTTCAGCAATTTTTACCTTCACATTGAATATCAGGCCCGTACCAACTTGCCTGACCATCGATTGCTAAGCACTTTGCCCGCGGAAAACCATTCGTAACATATCCGTTGAGGCAATGATATTGTACGGTTGAGTCCAAATCAAAGGTTTCTTGCTCATGTATTGCGGAATGCCTAGCGTGCTCAATTTGGGGTGGTTTTAAGCAATAAACTGAAATAGTTGTTCTTTAACTAGGATGTACGTAAGGAATTCTTTAAAAAATAGAGCGCTCATAAGGATAAATAGTGACAAGAGAAACACATAATGATGCCCTTTTGGACTTCATACAAAATTTGGGCTAAATTTTGTTGTTCACTTAGCATTCTCGGTGCTAAAAATACTAAATTTAGCGGAAATCCTGGTTGCAATTTAGCCATTATATTATTGTCGGCAATGTACTGAGTTATCGGCATTTCTAAGCCGGATTTACTTACAATTCGCGCACACTCATAGTTATCATATCAGAGTCGACTATTGTATTTGCCGTAACATATTATAATATTTTTTTTTACTTGCTATTAAGAACATTTCTTTACTTACTGTTTTGTTTGCAAGCTGGTTCGGCACCAGCCCAATTTCCATCTGCCTGACACAAACGACTTTGTAGACCTACAACGTGATAGTCAGGTGGACAGAAGTATGATGCTCTATCTCCAAAATGTTTTCCAGTAACAGTAACTTGCCCTAAAATGGGTTGTGCTAAATCAGGACATTCCTTATCTATAACAATTTTATAAAGACATAAGAAATTGTTTTAAATTTAAGAACCATCAAATTATACCGGGTTTTATGCATGACATTCCGCAGACACCATCGCACAAGCATTTCTTTTTCCTGCTTTTACAGTCTTCATCAGAAGAACATTTCCGTAAACATTTCTGCCCTAATAAAGTAGCTTGTTCTTCATCTCGCGGACAGTAATTTGATGGTGAATTCCTGGGATTTTTATAAATTTTTCTGTCATCTTCGATTTGAGAAAAATTTTCAGCCTCACCCCAGGCACTGCTAGTATCTAAGTTTGTTTGGACAGAAAATCCTAGAAATATATTTATATAAGATGCAGTTATTAAAATGTGAATAAAATACAAATGGAAGAATGTTAACAATGCACTCTTTATGCCATGCTCCTAAGATTTTGTTGTGGCGGGAGGGGTGGTATATAAATATATTACATTATTACCTATTTATTACGAAGAAGATTAAGGTCTGGGATGCGACACAAATAGCCTCTCCCTTTCAATTGTCATCATCACCTTAACTTGGGGTCACCTGCTTCTACAAACGAGGCCTTATCAACCGATTGAGGAGACGGTATATTTCACTGACCTTTTCGCCCTCTCCTATAGCCACATTTCCGTATCTTTTCTATATCTCTACATGACTTCTCCTATATTCTTTCTGGGTTGGATCAGCCAGAAAACGGAATGGACGGCGAAACAGACAGCGAATCCAACCCCGACACTGACCTCGCTGAGGACGTCCTCGATGAGAGGATTGCAGTTCTCAGCTAACGGATCTGACCTTCAGTGAGGCTGACGATAGGGAGTCTGCTGCTTTGTTGAAGGATATTCCACTCAGAAGTGCGCGAACCAAACGAGCTCGGTCAAACGGGGTCGTCCTCCTTGACCGGAAGCGGCGAGCTTATAACAGGACAGAAGTTTCTTACGTAAACTTCCCGAATTGCAAACTACGAAACTTGCAATTTGAAAATGCACGGATAAGGGCCGTATCGTGTACGGACGATATAGCCATACTGGTTTCTTAGAAATTTTGGTCTACTCTAAGTAAGCTAATGTCAACTGGGGAAGACTTCTAGATGAGCGTACAGGGGCGGCCTTGGCATCAATGTCCAAGATTTCGTTTGTGCTTTTCACAAGGAAAAATAAGATTTTAGACTTTAGATCGCCACACAATGAGTGTAAAGAAGTCTATCAAAGGAAGAAGGATATTTTGGCATCGTTCTTGGTAGCAAGTTATCTTAGGAGAAGAACACAGCCGAAATAAGTAATTATGTATGCAGTTTATAGCAATTTTCGGGAAACTTGTGGATTATGACTGATTAAGAAACCTTTAATTGTCTTGATTTCACTAGAAATAAATACATACATGTATTTTAAAAAAACCCGTAATAGAAACTTTTTTCCTAATTTACAGTATGTGATTGTTAGAGATTTAACATAAATAATACATTTTCATGGAGGCACTCAGATGAAAAAACATGTAAACAATTTAAGGGAAATAACTTCCATTACGATGTTTCTGTGGATATTAGTTTTTATACCACTACATTGGACCAAGGGTGTGTGCCAATTGTTACCAAATCCGGCTAAATGACTAAATGACTGAAAATGCCGATAATGCAGTAATTTTCCGACAATAAAATATCTTTGAATTTAAACCCTGAAACTGCATGTAAATTTTTAACCAATGTAAACTTGGTGACAAATTTGTCTATAAATCTTGCTATAAGCAAAATTTGCCAAGTAAGGAAGATAGTAAGGAATTTTTACGTCGGTAAAAAATGAATCGATGGGGAGAGAAAAAACCAAAAATTTAAACAAACATATTGGATATTTTGCGAAAATTATTTCGTTCGGGAAGAGCTCAAAAGAAGTTTTTTGTCAATAAATTTCGTAGGTAGTGAAGAATATATAAAAAAATTTTTGAAATGAGCATGCGCAGAATGAAATTATGAGTCACTAATAGTATTGATGATAAGTAAAGGTTTTTTAAAATGATTAATGTATAGATTAGTTATACATCATATTGTTATATAATTAAATAATATAATCAAATAAATTAATAATTGCGTACCTTCACAGATCAATATAACAGCAAAAAAGCTAATTAAAAGAAATTGGCTGATATTACTGAAGCTGTTAATTATTGTAACAGACATAATAATGCAGACTTCAAAAACTCTTATAATTGTCACTTTACTAATGCATTGATAGCATTGTTCAAATAAATATATGTAAACTCCAACTTATTCGCGTTTACACGATAGAGCTTTTCCCCGGAATGGGTATTGGAAGAATGCGACAGGGAGAAATTTATTCTAACTTATCTCACCACACAAATTTTAGCCGGTCAACGTAAAACAGTGCTGCGGCGCAAAAGAATAAGGCAAAATACCTACTGTGGCAAAGTTTATGTAATTAAAGACTTTTGCTAGCCTTTTAAATTTGCTTTAAAGACGTTGGTTACAGGTGCGACGGATTGCATGCGGCCAATGCTTTGATAAAAATTAAGGTTTTAGGGGTATTTGTTCTTAAATTTAAGAGTAAATTTAAATGTCCAAATAATGATAGATTTACGAGTATTTGCATATCATCTAAAACAGTGATTCTACACCTAATTTTTGTCGCGGCCCACTTATGACGATTTTAAAATAAAGAAAAAGATTGAAAATAAAGAAAAGAAAGCGGCACATAAAGAAAACGATTGAAAGAAAAACATAGATATACATACATACATCAATATATACCTATATATATATATATTTTGAAATTTAGAAAAAAAGTAGTAGAAATCGAATAAAATATATAAAGTAGAATAGAAGAAAATACAAGTTTTTACTTCTATCGTGTGGTCATAAGCACACACAGGTTTCTTTTTATAGATTTAAATACCTATTAAATCTATAAAAAATAAAATAATAAATAATTTGTGCACATGTAAAAATTAGAATTGAAATAAATAAAAAATTTTTGTTTTCTCAAATGGAAAAGCTACTGATTCTTTTCAACAAATTTTCCATTTTTTTAACACAAGTTTTTATTCTTCAAATAACGTCCTTACTAGATTTCTAATTTTGAAAAGTTAGCTTCCATTTTGCTGCTTATATCGGACATCATTGTGTAAAAATAATTTTTAAAAAAAATTATTATTTTAGAAAAATTCGCAATATATATATATATATATATATCAATAAAAAAATTGAGAAGTACAAATATAAAGTTTGAAGTTTATATTTCTATATACATATGTATTATCAATAATATTTTTACAATTATAGAGTACGTAAATTGGAATTTCCAACAGAAAGAATTTTTATTTTTAATTATTCAACACTGGTTCTATTGTCCTGAATACGTCTTCACCTCCAAAAATTCGATTTTCAAGAGAATCAATGTCAAAATGGCTATTCAAATTTTATCAGCTGTGATGCCAAAATGTTCTGTGTCGTTATATCTGCTTGTAGTCTGCGGTGAAATTATATATTTATTTGGGAGATTGAAAATGATTCTACAATACGCAGTGAATTATGTCGGAAGCAAGTAAAATAATGAATGAGATTAGTTGTAAAAAATCCAGTTTATAGGAAGAATTAGCTTAGGGAAAAATACATTTATTTTAACTAATCTGCGGGATGGACAAAGGCGTATGAAAACTTTTTGAAAATGGTTAAGCAGATGTAGACATTTACTAGGAAATGAAGGTATGCCCAATTTTTCTACTAGTAATTTGTAAACGAGCCGGTAAATTTGGATTAATTTGTACAATGGGAGGAAAATATCGAAGCGGAAGAATAGCATTCAAGGAAGAGGGTTTTCTCAAATGTAAGAATTTTAATAGTTGCTCATTATTTTTGAGAAAAGAAGAGAATATGGCGCTAGCTGCAACTCTTCCTATTGCCCCAAATAAGAAACTAAAATGTAGAGAACGGTTACAACTTGAGACGTTTATATCTCACAAACCAGCGGAAGGCGCAAAACAGTCAGATACGCATATGGATAATACACAAACTTTAGACAGAGTGATCCTTTGTATTCCGAATATTTATCGTTCAAATCACTTTCTAAAAAGTTTATGAATTTAAACAAGATCAAGACATTTAAACTATATTACTTTCAACCCATGCCGAATTCAATTAACGTTTCAGTTATTGAAGAAGCATAGGTGAAGCTGCTTGTTCATTCTCCCCAATTTTTTACTTACCTGCGAAAACATTCACTTTTGCGATTGAAACCTTAATTGAGAGATTATAGCTGTTTAACACTCACTTTTTAGAACAAAAGGAAAGGCATCAAAATATTGTTATATCCGCCACAGCTGGGCATGATAAAAACCGAATAGATTTGATCAGAACAACGAATCAATGGCATTGATGCGAATAACGCTAATTTCAAAAAAATAGTGATTCGGACCATTGTTGAATTTTTTTTTTCGAATGTCACGTCCAGTACCTCTTTTTCTCGTCTTAACAACAAAAGTATAGTATTAGGGGGGAGAGTTCAAACAAGACGGTATGAGCTGCCAATACCTTAACCAAATAAGGTGACCACGTTAGAAATAGTGAGGAAAATCAACCAAATGATATATTACGACCGTCGACTAAAACTGCGCGAGCTAGCAGACGTAGGCATTCAAAAAAGTGCTGTATATTGATTAAAAATTTGGACAGGGAAAAGCAATATGGGAGGAGGCTTACTTACATTTGTTTACAATGGTACAAAACAAAGTCGTGAGAATTTTTAAATCGACTTTGGCAATGTTCTACAGCAATAATGTCAAGTTTTTGCGTCGATTTATAACGGTGGATTAAACATGGGTCTATCACTTCCCACCGAGGACGTAGAAACAGTCAAAAAAATTGAATGAAAGGAAAGAATAAACTTAAAAGGAGTAGATAGTTATCAATATCTTCACTGGTTCAGTGTTAAAAGATTTAAGATAAGGTTATTAAACTCTTTTCTTCTATAAACTGGATTCAGTTATTTACGCATAAGTAATTTTTTGGGGGCATATTTTATCGCAAAGGGTAATATAAATTGGATTAAAAAATTAACAGCTCGATTTCCTCAGTAAACTGGATTCATTCGTATTGGTGTATATTTTCTGAGAATGGAAGCAACACGCCTATCAAATTTATCTACAAGTGAAACAAGGACAAATAATTTGCAATTCAATGAGCCTGTGGATGTTGTCCGCCAACCTTGCTGTGATAATTGTTTTTCTACAGAACTTCCATACTTACGTTGCTGTGGAGGTTTAATTTCTGCCCTTATTCATTTGCGAATGTCACCAGATGAAATCGAACAGAGATACAAGTCAAAAGAAATAGATAAGTTCTTGGAAAGAGACAAGCACACGTTTCGTCGTCAGGTATGTACGATAATTTCTGTGTACTGCCTGCTAATATTCCAACAAGGTTTCCTTAATTCTTCAAAACTCCACTTATTGCTTTGACCAATACAATTAGCTGAAAAGAACTATTATCTAAACTAAACAGTTATCTAAATAAAAAATTATACATTTACAGGTTAAATTACTTTTATTGGGAGCTGGAGAATCAGGAAAATCAACATTCATTAAACAAATGAGGATTATACATGGCATTAATTTCGAAGTTGATCTTATTCGCGAATATCAGCGGGTAATATACCAAAATGTTTTCAAAGGTTTGTTCTCCTTTCTATCTTTGTCGAGGAACATATTACACGAGCCGCAATATTAAAAGTATATTTAGGTAATTTTGGATTAGGCCCACAGACAAAAATCCAAAACAAATTTTTCAATTGTAAAAAACTTATTTTAAAACTCATCTATATATTGTACATATTTGTTCTGCTTCAAAGTAAATTTTTTCCCAATAACCTTCTTAAATGTGTTTCAGGAATGAAAGTTTTAATCGATGCGAGGGAGAAGCTGGGTATTGCCTGGGAAAATCCAAAAAGAGAAATCGATGCGAGCAACACTAAAGTTGTCGAGTGCAGTTTAATAGATACGAACATATTTAATCAAATAGCGCCCACAATTCGAAGGCTTTGGCAGGATCACGCTATGAAAGAAGCATATTCTAGAAGAAATGAATTTCAAATCGTAAGTAAGAGACATTTATAAATGAAAAAATTTCAAATTAATTTTATTCTACATTCATATGTATATGTATACTGTTGTTAAAGGAAATTTTTTTGTTTGATTAATACGACTGATTCGTTTCTTCGCACTTTATGAAATGATTTGTAAATACATATATTTTTTGTGTATTCGAGAATTCTGTGAAAGTTCAGGAAATTGTTTGAAGGAAATCGGGGGAATCACTGCAGCTCTGGGGTAGTACAAACTTCGAAGACAATTTAAAGATTTATAGACCTGAAAATATGAAATTAAAAAAAGGATACGAGTTTAAGGGACATTTTTATGTATTAGGCAAATAATTAACCCTTTCAAATAATATGCGATTCGATGCGTTGGTATAGCTAAAAGATGGTAGAAGTAGTAATATTCTAAAATAATAAGGTTCAATGCTTCGAAGCATTTACAATCATGAAATATAAAAGTGTGAACTTACATCTTTTAATATTTATGAATAATATGTACTTACTAGATGTACCCGTCCCCGCGTTGCTGTGGCTCATTTTGGTTAAATGGTTAGAAAGCGTGTGTTGCTTCCGACCACAAATGAAATATTCCTCATACAAACGTTGCAACCCGTTTTCACCCCTTCAGGGGATGGATTTTGAAAAATGCCGAAATATGTATTTGATTAATTATACCAAAGAGCATTAAGACCAAGTTTCAAGCAAATCTGACCACAAATAAAATATTCCTCATACAAACTTTGCAACCCTTTTTCACCACCTTAGGGGTCGTATTTCGAAATATCCGTTCTTAGTGCTTGTATACATCATAAAGGAAACGTCTCTGCAAATTTTCAGCTTTCTAGGTCCAAGCGTTTAGCCTGGGCGTTGATGAGTCAGTCAGGACTTTCATTTTTATATATAGAGATTAGTAGGTAAAAAAATTACCTAATTACGTTGAAATCTAAGCCACTCATATTTTAGTGCAGATTTAACAGTCATGAGTCGTTTTTTTCAATGCGCAAAACTTGGGTAAATGTTTTTTAGACAATTTGCGCAAAAAACTTAAAAATTCCATTTTGCTTACCTTTTTAAAATAGCTGTTTTTACAAAATCTATGTCAATTTGACACACAATGCTAAACCCAAAAGAGAACACTTTTAAAAGCCCTTCCCAGAATCCTTTTCTCTATTCTCTATTTTCACTTTAATTTGCGAAAATACGAGTATAGTTGGAAATATGTTTTCAGCAATAAATAGCAGTAAAGTTTTTTCTTTTTTTAGAGTGATTCCGTCAGCTACTTCTTAAATGACATAGACCGACTAGCATCAGTTGATTACGTACCCACTCAGCAAGATATATTGTATTGTCGAAAAGCAACTAAAGGTGTTTATGAGTTTTGTATCAAAATACAAGTAAGTTTAAACCACTCTTTATTTTATATATATTATTTTTAAGAACGGATTTTATTTCGATATACATACACATAGTGAAAACTGCTTGTATAATGAGTACAAGTTGTTAGATTTGTTTTTTAATCTGATCTATTTATTCGACAATGATATCTAAAAAATCCCAATGAAGAATTATTTAAAAACATTTTTATTACGCGGATGATCTATTTATTCGAAGTTTTGACCCATCAAAGATTGACAGGGGTATTCTGAGAGTCACTAACTATTGAATCGTCTCGAAATTGCATTGCAAACAACAACAAAGAGACAAATCTCAGAATACCCCTGTTAGTTGTTTGAGCCGCTGTGTATGAGCTCGCATTGTTATGATAAAGAATGATCCTGCGTCTCTGGTTGTTTTACCCAATTTTTTTGAAGACAAACAAATGGTTATGTACCATTCAGGATTAACCATTCTACGATGCTCTAGTGGCAATGTTGTACATATGTACATTCCAAAACCATCATCATAATCTTCTTCAGCTCAGAACACTCACACCGTCAAGATGTGCTGTTTTATTACGGCCTCATACGCATAGATCTCTGTTTCGTCACCTGCATAAATGTTATACGCGGCTTTTTGCACACCACGATAAAGTGTTCACGCAATATCTTATGAGTGCTTTTCATAGTAATGCTCAGAGATGACTTAATATCACAATATGTCACATGACGTGGCATTATCAGTTAGGTCACAGCTTCGATGTCTTTTGGCATAACAACTGATTTTGGACGACCTTCTTTAAATTCGTCCGTAAGCGAACGCCGCACAGTGGTCCCAAAACGAAATCCATCGTCCAAAAATCGATAACATTGAAACGCATAGGAATTTTTTTAAGCGGTTTCTTGCAGTCGACAGATATGTTGAAATATATTATATGTATTTATATGCAATGTATCATATATCATTTAAATGTTGAAATACATGAGATATATGAAATATATCTGCAAATTGACTTAAATCACGATAGAGGTGTCAAGGTCAGAGCTGTGGGGCTTCAAAGTAAAATTTTTTGAAATTGTCATTAAAAAAAGGGTCTCTGAATAAAGGGTCTCTTTTTTTGCGTGCCTTGAAACTAAATATCTCCGCCAATTTTCCAAATTTTGCTTTCGGTTTTTTTTGTTATATTATATAGGATAGAGGCTAAAAACGTATGTTTTTGGAGGAAAAAGTTTAAAAAAAGACGAAAAGGTAAAAAAGTTATAGTGCAACAAGTGGCAACAAAAAAAAATTATTTTTTTCTGATAGCCCTTGAGACAAGCTTTCATTCTATACCCGTTTTGCACCCGGCAAACCACGTCCCTAGGCGCTAGAGGCCTTCAAATGAGCCAAAGCAGAATTTTTCTAATAAAAGTACCCCGAAACTTACATACAGGGTACTCCGCATAAGATGCATTTAAAGGTTAGGTCGTACAGGTTGATCCGAGACAAGAAAAAACTCGCTTAAGAGGGGGTTGGGGTCCCTCAAGAAAACAAGAGCGTTAATTTTGGCCTGGCTAAAGCTCATATACCCTACACCCACATCTGTCGAAGTGAGGATGAGGGCGGGCGACGCCCACAGTATGGTATACCAGTGGGCGTGTCACGCCCATTTTCGGTGCGATGACTCTCAGTAACACGGTAAACGCGGCACTGAAATTTCAGCTTCAGATCCAGACTATAAGCTGAGAAATTCAGCTCTCAAATGGGATGCATTTATATTTACCAAAAAAGTAGGCGTGGCAGTAGTTAGATTTTTTCGACATCAGAGAGCTCTAATTGAAAGAGAATATTTTTGCTGAATTTCATGATGATGCTTCCACTTGTTTTTCTGTAATCGTAGTTTTTGTCACCAGTGGGCGGACCAAGCCCATATTTAAGAGTATATTTAAGTCTTAGGCATATTTGCATCAAAATGTAGGCGTGGCACTGGTCCGATTCATTTTCAATACCGATAGCCTATGATGACAATGAATATTCGTGCGAAATTTCATGGCGATAGCTCTGTTCGTTCTCCCGTAATTGTGATTTCCACAGACGAACGGACAGATATCCCTTCGGGTGAAGGGTATAAAACAACATAAAGCAAAATTGCAAAGAACAACAAAAATCGTATCTTTGTTGTTGTTTGCAATGCAATTTCGAGACGATTCAATAGTTAGTGACTCTCAGAATACCCCTGTTAAACAGATCTATATTTACGGATAAAAAAAAAATACGACCAAACATTTTTACAAATTTTTATAAAATTTTTAACTGTGACATTAATTTTCCCAAAGGTGTTTGACCTAGGAATTTCAGAAGCGCATTAAGGAGAGAATATTTGGTTTTCTTTAACAGGAAACAGAAATTATCTAAATGTTCCCTATATTTTTTTAAAATTTTTTTTTTCGTTTTCAAGTCTTGTTTTCATAAAATTCCCTCTAGCGCCTAAACGAGAGGGTAAGTAACCCCTACCTCCTCTCAAACGTCTTTTTTATTGTCTCGAATCAACATACACGCTCTAACCTTTAGATGCATCTTATGCGGACCATCCTTTATATAAATTTCGGCATACTTTTATTAGAAAAATTATATTTTAGTTCATTTGAAGGCCTCTTGCGTCTAGGGACGTAGTCTGCCGGAAAAACTGAGTATAGGATGAAATGTTGTCTCAAGGGCTATCAGAAGAAAAATAATTTTTTTGTTGCCGCTTGTTGGACTATAACTTTTTAAAAAAAATTTTTTCCCAAAAACAAGTTTTTTAAAAAAAAAATTTTTTTAGCCTCCATCCTTTATAACAAACAAACAGAAAGCAAAATTTTAAGAAATGGCAGACATATTTAAATTCGACACAAAAAAAATACCCTTTTTTAGAGGCCAAAAAAGTGAACAAAAACCTAACGGATCAATACATTTTTTAATGTGCAGTTGATGCGAGGTGACTTTTCTTAAAGACATCCCCCTGCTGAATTCGAAAATCAAGGTTAAAATTTTTTCTCCCGAACGGTTTTTAAGATACTGCAATTTTTTCATTTTTTTAACCTCCGTTTACTTAAAAATATACGGAGCTAAATGTGTCCGATTTGGCTGATTGTGTCCGATTTGGTACCAAATAAAAGACAATGAAATGAAGAAAAAAATACATGGAATAGTACCTTTGATTGGTTAAGCAGTTCAAAAGATATTAATGAAAATATTCCAGATTTAAAAAAAAAATGCATTTTTAAGCTTACTTTGTGGCCACGGGAAAATAGAAACCGATGAAACAAGTTCGATTTCATGTACATACGTAAACACCAACCAGAAGTATGTAAATCCACTGAAAAAGTTATTAGCGATTGAATGATAAATCCAAATCCCACATTTTTGGAATATACAGGGTGTTCCGCATAATATGCATCAAAATGTTAGGGCAGTATTACCCTTTGAAGGAATTTTTTTAAAAGTTCCCTCTAGTTCCTAAACGGAGGGAAATAACGCCCCTCCCATACGATTTTTTCTTGATTCGACCCAACCTACACGCCCTAAGATTTTGATGCATATTATGCGGAACACCCTGTATATTCCAAAAATGTGGGATTTGGATTTATCATTCAATCGCTAAAAACTTTGTCCTTTTTTGGTGAAATCCACCAAATGTAAATCACATCTGGTTGGTGTTATTTTTTCCGTAAAAATCAGCTTTACGTACGTGAAAAGAAACCGAACTTTTTTCATCGGTTTCTATTTTCCCGTAGCCACAAAGTAAGCTGAATTCATTTTTTCAAAATCTGAAATACTTTCATTGATATATTTTGAAACGCTTAACCAATAAAAGGTCTGATTACATGTATTTGTTCATAACTTCATTGTCTTTTATTTGATACCAAGAACGACCCATCGGACCAACGATCCGACACATCTAGCTCCGGATATGGTTTTTTGAGCGAACGGAGGTAAAAAATTAAAAAAAAATTCCAATATCTTAAAAACTGGAGAAAAAATTTTAACCTTGACTTTTGAATTTAGCGGAGGAAAATCTTTAACAAAACATTTAACATTAACATTTATAATGTTAACTACACATTTTCCAATTGTAGTTCAGAAAGCGTCAAATGTATTTCAGAAATGGTCATTTTTATTTCAGAAACCGTCAAATGTATTTCAGAAATCGTCAGTTTTATTTCAGAAATGGTCATTTTTATTTCAGAAATCGTCATTTTTATTCCAGAAACCGTCAAATGTATTTCAGAAATCGTCAGTTTTATTTCAGAAATGGTCATTTTTATTTCAGAAATCGTCATTTGTATTTCAGAAACTATCAAATGTAGTTCAGAAACTATCAAATGTAGTTCAGAAACTATCAAATGTAGTTCAGAAACTATCAAATGTAGTTCAGAAACTATCAGATGTAGCTCGGAAAATTTGAATTTCATAGGGTGTTTGTTTTCGGTGGGTCTATTCTATTGATGAGCTAATTTTTTAAATTCCTGTGTATATACGTATGTAGAAAGGAAACACCATTGAATATTTCCTATTCCATAGGATTTATTGTTTTATATAATTTACAACATTGTTTTAACAGCAACATTCTTATATAATATACACATAATGTATATATAATATAATATATAATATATTATAATATATAATATATATATGTAATATATATATATAATATAATATATAATATACAACATAGGTTTACTGCCCGTATGTAACAGTAAATAAAACAGTAAAAAAAAACAATTAAAAAATAACAGTAAACAGTTCGTACTTATATTTCGGTAATTATATAAGAATGTTGCTGTTAAAACAATGTTGTCAATTATATAAAACAATAAATCCTATGGACTAGGAAATATTCAATGGTGTTTCCTTTCTACATACGTATATACACAGGAATTTAAAAAATTAGCACATCAATAGAATAGGCCCACCGAAAACAAACACCCTATACAATTCAAAATTTCCGAACTACATCTGATAGTTTCTAAACTACATTTGATAGTTTCTGAACTACATTTGACAGTTTCTGAACTACATTTGATAGTTTCTGAACTACATTTGATAGTTTCTGAAATACAAATTACGATTTCTGAAATAAAAATGACCATTTCTGAAATAAAACTGACGATTTCTAAAAAAATACATTTGACGGTTTCTGAAATAAAAATGACCATTTCTGAAATAAAACTGACGATTTCTGAAATACATTTGACGGTTTCTGAAATAAAAATGACCATTTCTGAAATACATTTGACGCTTTCTGAACTACAATTGGAAAAGGTGTAGTGTAATTTGGTAAGCAACCAAAAAAAAATTTACAAAAATTTTACTTTAAAACCCCACAGCTCTGACCTTGACACCTCTATCGAGATTTAAGTCACTTTGCAGAGATATTTCAACATTTCTCTGTCGACTGCAAAGAACCGCATTAAAAATTCCTATCCGTTTGGCCGATGGATTTAATTTTGTGACTAGTGTGCGACGGCCATGATTGAATAAGTTTTGAAAAAGTATATGATAAGTATAAATGAGAATAAAACAAGTAAGAGCGTTATCTTCGGCCTGGCCGAAGCTCATATACCCTACAGCCGCATCTGTCGAGGTGATTAAAAGTGGGCGGGTGACACCTACTTTTTTTTAATTTACAGTGAGAAAATTTTGATCTATTAACTCGTATTCATCACCACTTTTCCTACCAAATACCTTATTATATGGTATATTATATAAGTGGGCGTGTCACGCCCATTTTTCAGAATATATTTTAGTCTAAGAAGGTGGACTCGGGGAAAAAATTTTAGCTTTAAATTCGCTCAGCAAGCTGAGAAATTGAGCTATAAGCATGGGAAAATTCACATTTGCTATTAAAAGTAGGCGTGGCACTAATCTGATTTTCCTCATTTTTTTTTCCTCAATACCAAATAGCCTATGATGACAAAGTATATTCGTGCCAAATTTCATGGCGATAGCTTTATTCGTTCTCCCGTAATCGTGATTTCTACAGACAGACGGACGGACATTAGAAAATCCATGACAGCCATGTCCGTTCGTCTGTCTGTCTGTCTGTCTGTAGAAATCACGATTACGGAAGAACGAATAGAGCTAACGCCATAAAACTTGGTACGAATATTCTTTGTCACCATAGGCTGTTTGGTATTTAAAATGGAGAAAATCGGTCCAGTGCCACGCCTACTTTTTATAGAAAATATGAATTTTCCCTTGCTTTTAGCTCAATTTCTCAGCTTGTAGAGCGAGTTTAAAGCTAAAATTTTATTCCCGAGTCCATGATGTCAAACTTAAATACACTCCCTAAAATGGGCTTGCTCCGCCCACTGGTGACAAAAATCACTATATCTCCGTGATTTTTGGGCGTCACCCGCCTACTTTTTATCGTCACTTCGACAGATACGGGTGTAGGGTATATGAGCTTCGGCCAGGCCGAAGTTAACGATCTTACTTGTTTGTATAAGTATGGTCTTTTACCATGGATATGTCAAAACAGGAGCCTAGCAGCCACATGTTTTGCCAGTTCCGGATACATAAACAGCTGCCTCCATACAAGCTAAATTCTGCGAAACAATTATTTTAGCTATGTACTGTTGATATATGTGCATTCAAATAGTTTTCAGTGTATAACGGAGACATCAGGAACAAAGCTGTGTACGCAGCAACCTAACCGGTTGATGTACCAGCACATTCACTTTTAATAACAGTAAACTTTTACTTCTAACTTTTATAACTTTCAAATTACTGTTTTTAAATTTTGTATGACCTGTTTCCGTTTTTGTAATTAAACCGCTGCGAACTATACAATAACCTAATTAAATTTATATTTGTAATATATTTTATCCTGTTATAATAGATTTTTCTATATTATATATTTAGTATGTAGTATATTATATAGTATTTATTACTCTATAGTATCTTAAGTATATACTTACTTTTTAACGTGAATAATTCTTCTTTTTGTTATTGTCGACCTGGTTTGAGAATACTGTAGCAAGGATTCGTTTTAACGCGGCTATCTTTTCGACTGTCCAATCCGTGCTTTCCTTCACCGTGCCATCGCCAGTAAAAAATTTTTCAGTTGCTCAACATTTTCTCTCCTTTTATAAAGCAAAAATTATTTTTGTATTGTTTATCATATGAGATAAAATATGTCAATTATTTATACTAAGTTATTATGTCAATTATTTATTTAATTTCTAAGTGAAATTTTTTATCTACCCTAATTTTTAGAACATTCCCTTCGTTTTTGTCGACGTTGGAGGCCAGCGAACTCAAAGGCAGAAATGGACGAAATGCTTTGATTCTTCAGTCACCTCTATTATTTTTTTAGTGGCAAGTTCTGAGTTCGATCAAGTTTTGGCTGAAGATAGGTAATGATTTTATTTATAAACACTTCAATACATTATTAGTTAAGATTATATAAATTACAGAAAAACTAATAGATTGGACGAATCTAAAAATATATTTGAGACAATTGTTAATAACAGATCCTTTCAAGGAATATCGATAATTTTATTTCTAAATAAAACCGACTTGTTGGAGCGCAAGGTATGCAGTGGCAAAACGTGCATACGCTGGTTTTACCCGCAATTTAATGAAAACCCGCATTCACTGATAGACGTCCAAAACTTTATATTGCAAATGTTTTTAAATGCTAGAAGAAACAAACATACACGAATATATCATCATTACATAACAGCGATTGACACACAAAATGTAAAATTGGTTTTCAACTCTGTGAAGGACATGATACTTCAACGAAATTTTAATGCACTTATGTTACAATGACATATATTTTTATATGTGGGTGTATATAATAATAATACGATAATATATTTTTACTATAGAATTTTAGGATAAAAATATTCCGAATAAAAATATTTTTTAAATGTGTTTGATATGTCTTCATAAGTTTCTTTTTCTTTAACACTTACCGATAAAACTGTCGATCGGTGTTCCGTTTACTAACGTTGAGTTCAAGACTGAAATGGCCTTAAGTTCTGATTCCGATGCATCGTGTGCCAAAAAAGCAGAAGTGATAAAAAGGAATCCATTATCACCTTTAATTTTCATGACCGTAAGATCTCGAAACCACATTCTCGGCTTGGGCCATACCCTAAACCGTCCCAAGAAAGAGAAAATTAGCGGAGATAGGAACGGATTCATTCATATAGTTAAAAAATAACTGACTTACAATAGAAAGGAAAAAGTCGTTGCTTTCGTCTGGCAAAACACCAACGCGGAATTAAAAGTAGTCCTGTAAGTATGTTATCGCCAGGATTTCAACAGACTATTATTACTACTTTCTCTAAATACTTTAGTATGTATCTTTGGATGAGATAATTCCTTTCTCTTGTAATATATAAAATTCATAAATGTAATAATTTAAACTTTATTCATACCTTTCTTGATGTAGGACTTATGTTTGTTTATAAAACATACTACAAAATATAATTGAGTCCAATATTTTTAAGATGCAAAAATTAAATTGTCAAATAAAACTAAATACACACTAATTAACAAAATACAGATTCAAAAATATTCTATGAAAAACTTAATTTGTTTTAAACGAAATGCTCGAAGCACTTTATATTCACTTTATAAATATAATTTTAATTCGTGAAGCGTACTTCTTTTATTCTTTTATTTGGTTCCATCTAAAATAAATTAACAAATTAAGTCGTACTTTTCGCGGACTTTATCAATACTATATATTAAAATAATCTTTGTATTCTAAGGTTAATAAATATTTTCTAATACTAAAACAAAAATAAAACATACGATATTATTTTCTTTAGTTAAAAATCAATCTAAATAATAAAATGCGTAAATTCTAATCGTGGTTTTGTTACGTTCGCATATTCGTGCTAAATCTCTTTTCGTTCTAGCTAAAATCACGATTTCCCGATAGTTAAACGGAAGAGTACATATCCGGACGCACGACGCTGATTACAAATTCAAGAATTCTCTTCCTTCGATTATATGCTATGAAAATGCAACACAAAAGTTGTAAGTTTTCTGCCTTAAAAATCGTTTTACCCGAAGCAAAAATTTTTATTTATATATGTACAAACTAAACATTTCAGTTTTTTGTACGATTAAATAAAACTACGATAAGATAAATATGTTGATTCTACAGCCAACCGCCTTTGCGTCCAAATAACAAGGAATTTATTGAGCCGACAAATGATTGTGCAACATTTTGCTGTTGTTCGTCATGCATTGCTCGGTCATTGGAACTTCGATTTGTGGAAAGGTTTCTCTGTGCTAAAGGCTCTGCCTTAACTTCGACTTTGCCGAGATCCCTTCTAATAGAATTTCCAATGTCTGATTTATACCGCAAGCCTTTATTGCTTTTCCCAGCATTATTATATGGCAATATTTTTGGATTACTTTGTGACACAGACGTATTTGTCGCGTTGTGGGTTAATGTATTATTTTTAGCTTTATTTTTAGAGTCAGATGTGTTGGCGTCCAACACATCAGAAGTATTGCTATTACAACTATTCCGGGCAGCGGAAGACGACGAGCCTTTGCTGGATAAACACTTTTTCTGCCACTGTTCAAAAGAAATTTTATCCGATATCTCATCAAAGTTAGTTGAGCGTTTTAAATATGCGCCTCTTTCAATAGCGCCCGAAATGCGCGATAATTGGGAACTTTTCTGTTGGGGTGAGATTATATTTTCCAATCCTATATTTTCAACTTTCTCGACTAGTTTTAGAGATTTCAAAGCACGCTTTTCAAACCCGGACAATTTAATTTTCTTTTCGGTTTTCAGGTGCTTGTTCAGGTGCTCTGCTACGCCACTTAAGCCAGTCGTCCTCCTTACTATTTCCATTCCAGATGAAAAAAAGCCAAGCGGTGCTCCAGGTGACAGAGGTTTTAGCGATCCATCTAAAATAGAAAAGATGTACCACAATAATTTTTGATTTTATATCAAAATAATTCAAGATGATATAGTTTTAATAACACTACGAGTTCATATAGTTAATAAGTAAAACTAAGATTAGGAGAGTACCTATGGTAATTTACCTGGACTATTACGCGGTGTGACCGTTGAGGAAAAATTTGGATTAATTGGGGTGTTCAAAGCAGCGGGTGTTACTGCTCTTATTCCCCGCTCATTCAGCATTGCAGCTAAGCCTACATTTATGGAAAATGTAGAACACGAATTTTTGCGGGACAAACAGCCCTGTGGAGTCGATGGACCACTGAAAAGAAAACCAAATTGGTATCTTAGGCTCAAAAGCTGTTGTTCTTGCTTGTACAACTGACCTGGGATGCTTTGATGTTGAAGTTGAGGCCACTCTGGACGGGATTTGTGAAATTGATGGATCATTCACCGAGGCATCATCTGGATGCATCACCGTACTTGTAATATAGGTGTAAATACAATTTTGAGGTTCAAATTGCTTTCCAGGAAACTCTTCACACACATCCTCTTCCACATCTGACAATGTGTATATTCGTATACCGAGTTCATCAAGATCACGGCCACCACGTATTTTCACTCCGGGCCTTTCCTCTAACAAGCCACTGAGAGTAGGCGTAGCAAGCTTCGACCAATGGTTCAGGGTCTGAGAACCTTCCAGTGGCTTTACAATTTGTAATTTATCCGGAACACGCCACTGATGCATTGAGTAGTTAGTATTTAAGGAAAGTTCCGCGCTATCAGGCGTCCTAGTATCAAGCGATCGCATCAGATTATCATTTTCCTCAGACGAACAAGCTCCTCTCGATGTATACGAGAACATGGTACGCCCGGACAACACTTCGGTGTCAGTGAGGCGCCTAAGAGCCAATTCCAAATCTTTTGCTCCTGGAGCGCCCGGAATTCCTGTCGCAAGAAAAGAATAAGTCTCATCTGACCGTATGGAGGAGGAAATCGGTAAAGGTAATATTTCAGAATTAGTTTCATTCGACGACTCATTTGAATTTTTACACAACAAATTCGAAAAGTGATTAACATCATTATTCACTGAACTAATTCGGTTTGAAAAAGGCATTGAGGACATTATCGAAGAGGTGGATGTGCTGAAAGACATAGTGCTAATTGTCCTGTTCCGCACATCGGACAGTTCAATATTCTTGTTCCCACAGTATACGGTATTAAATATTTTTTTGTATAATGAAGCTTCCATGGAAACGGCAGACTCGAAATTACTTGTATTAGCACTAGCGAGGCCTTTTGCATTTGGTATAGCGGCGGATTCATTAAAATGGTAACAATCATTAGAAATTCCAGAATCGTGACTATTTTCGGAGAAGAGTGATACATCCATTAGCTCCGAATGTAATGATTCAGGGTTCAGAAAACTATTTGTCGGAATAAAAGAGTTTCTTGTTTGGGAGATTATCTGTTTTTGCTGCCTTCGTAGTGCCTGTTGAGCTTCTTGCAACAACGAAACTACTTCCTGATAGCGTTGCTTCAGTTCAATTAATTCTAGTGCAAGAGAATTCTGACTCTCTTTAGTTACATTCAAAAGTGCTAAGAGCTCATCATAGCTATTATTCGTTTCATACAATTGCATTTCGGTCTCAGCAAGCCTCGAAGACAAATCCAAAATCTGTTCATGTTGTAAGCGATTCTCTTCCCTCTGCTGTTCGAGTTCCAACCTTAGGTCCTGGAATTGACTATTCGTTTCGTTAAGTTGTGTGGTTATATCCGACATTAATTTGCGTTCATGATCTTCGATTTCATCGGTTTTAAATACTAATTGCATTGTTTCCACTTTAAGGGACTGATTTTCCTCTTGTAATAAGGATATTTTCCGTTGTAGAAAATCAAGGGAAATAGGAGACTTAGAGGATGTGGGAGTGTCTAAAGAAAAAAAAATAAAAAACACATAAGAGTGTATTTTAAGTGAATAGTTTCCGAGTAGTTCAAAGTTTCGTCGAAGACATTGTCTTCGAAGACGTCTTGCAAGACAGATTCCTATTTGTCGGCAAATTTTTTCATTGGCGACATGTTTAGAGACACAGAATGCAAACTGTCCCCAATCGGACATTGTGAGGGACAGGTCCTGCAGGTTGTCTTGTAAGCAACCAAAAATTTAAAATTAAGCATAGCAACGAGCATAGCACTTGTTATTATGAATTTTAACTATACTTTTCAATTTTAAGTTGTTTGTTGATTTTCAATTGTGATTGAAAAAATATGACAAACAAAGCGGCTCTCAATAGCCTAATGGGGTAAGTGCTCGCCTAGTAATATTGAGAGTGAGGGTGCGATTCCCGCAACGGCTAATGGTCACTTATAAAAATTTATAAATAAAATTTAAATTTATTTAAAATTTAAAATTAATATTAGTCTACAAAATATCAAAAAATGAATTCCTAGGGACGGATTCTGGTGGCGCTATGGTAGTAAGTAATCCTAGGCTATTTTTTTTCATTTTATGCAGCGACGTTAATTGTCATCGAAGACAACATTGGCGACATTTTCCTTAATTGTCATCGAAGACAACATTGGCGACACTGTCGCTCTTGTGGTCGTCGAAGACAATATTGAGGAAGGACACTGTCGCTCTTGCTGTCGTCGAAGACAAATGCGACATTCCTATGAAAATGTCTTCGGAGACCAACATAGACTTGTCTTGCAGATGTCCTCGACGATGGCCTTATGTCATACAAGACTCTTCGGAGATGTCTTGGAGACATGAACTACTGGGTTGTGTCGTTGTATACATATACATATATGCCTTTATAATTTTTTTTGAAAATTATATTAAAAGATCATACCAGAATAAAAGTTTTCTCATCATTAACTTAATTTTTACACCATTTAAAAAAAGGGGTTTATATCTATATAAATAAAAATCTGATGCGCACAACACATGACTTCCTTGTACTACTATTAATTAATGTAAAATTCTATATATAGAATTATAATATATATGTAAAATTCTACAAAAACCCTTGTAAGAAAAGTGCCCTGCCCCTTCGGCACAACCAATTATAAACAAAATCGTAAGTACGCACTAGGAGACATGCACTTTGTATGTGTATCCTTCTCCTATATCTAGCAATTAGTTTAGAAATAGTTTAGCAATATTTAGCAATAAGTGGCATTAAAACTGCTGAATCTTTTTCGACTGACAATTTTGTTTTTGTTTCTAGCAGAGCATCAGCAATTGGTGTTGGTGCAAATCTGAAAAGTTTTGGGAGTTTTTACTGCTAAAACGTTCTGTGTTTTAAAAGTAGTTTTAAAACGGCTTGTGCTCAGCTCTAGTACGCATTTGGATGCTATAACAGTTCAAAATACAATATCAACTTTCTATGGCTAGCCGTTTTTTAGTTACGCAAGATACGTACATATGTACAGACGTCACGGCGAAATTAGTCACTGAATACATTTTGGTCGAAATGTATATTTCCGCTGAAATCTGGAATTCGAAATTTTTCGCGATTACGAAAGAAGTAAAAGAATGCACAAGGAAGTAAAAATGTGAATGTTCGTTTGTTCTTAACCATAAGTCTCCGAAAGTTTTTCACCGACTGACTTCATATTCACTTATGTAACTTAGGTTGCGAGGATGGTTTTTATTTAGGTTTGGTCCAGATAGGTGGCGCCATAATAAAACTTATATACTAATGGGCCAATTGAGCCCATATTTATACCAAATGTAAGCTATTTGGTAGGAAAGATTTATAGGTGCTTAATTATAAATATTATGGCATAATAATCAATATAATACATTACATTCCTAAAACTATTTTAAGTATAATTTTTTGAAGTCAGTCAAATATTTAAAAAAAATATTGGAGAATTGAAAGATTAATTTAATATCCGTCAATAAGAAAAGAAGGCGGCCGAGCAACGCCGGCCTACAAGCAGCTAGTATTAAATAAATATATAGCAAAGAAATAGTCTCATAACCAAAAATTTAAACTCCTACTTACCACCTTCGTATCCATGATAAGTATCAGAAGTTAGTATTTCTATAAGTTCGGTCTTCTTTTGCAGATCATGCAAAAGCTGAGAACGGTCATCGTAACATGCTTTTAAATCCGCTTCCAAATTAGTTATCTTTATTTCTAATTTATTATTTTGATTTAAAAGTTCTTTTCCAATTTGTACAGTTAGTTCTAAATCTTTTTCTTTTTCCTCGAGAAGTCTTGTAACGGCTTCAATATCGCTATATGCTCGCGTCATTTGACTTACTCTGTTTCCACATAAAACTGAAATATTGTAGATTAAAATAATTAATAACAAAGAATACAAAACACTTGTAATAGTATACATATTTCATACGCGTAAAATATTAAATAATACAAAATGAAACGGCTTTTTGTATTTCAAAGACTTTATTTTATGCTTTTATTTATACTATATAAGGGTATTGTTACGGGTCATACGTCGAATCCTTAGGCGTTTCAAGAGCAATTGCCTATAGTTAAACATTTTAAAAGTTTAGGTTTTGTTACACAGCGATCTATTTTCCTGGTTATTATGTTAATAAGAATCGAACGAAAGCAAATATTGCAAGCCGAATCGGTGCGATCGAATGAAATTGTGGTGCAAGTTGAATTTGTTTTGGAACTATCTTGTTACTATTTTGAAGAGGCTTCCAATTTTTTCTTTTTTTTAAAGCAGAAACTAAGTATGAGGGTTTTGAATTAAATATTATCTGAATTAAAAAATATCAATGAAACTTGTTAAATCACACATTTTTCATATAATTTTTGGTTGGAAATATTTCACTTTAAATCATAGAACGATGTCCCCGCTTGCATGCCCTTAAACCAAGATCTCTCAATCAAAAACTTTCTTCTGAATCTATTTTGGATAAGGTAGGCCGCGCCCTGACTGTGTGTGTGACACATTCAGTTCCAAACCATTGAATACTATTTCATTTCAGACTAAATTTATGATTATCGATTATCCACTATGAAATTATATTTATGATACCCACATACGTACGTACTTGGATTTAACTTATCGGTTTACTTCCTTATTATATTCAAAGGTAACACCAACTTCAGGTTTGAAGAATATACACAAACCACATATAAGGAAACTATTAAGATGTTCTTTAGTTTCCATTTCATATCCCTCATAGCTTTACTGTTTATTACTGGGTTTTGTATGACTTTATTCCCAGCAGATAGTCATATCAGCATAATGTTATTTAATTTCACTATCGTTTTCGCATACATTGTCTTTAATCTTTAAGAATAATAAATTTAAACACGGATTAAGTAATTTTTATTTAGAGAAATTAATTAAAAATCGATTTTAATCACAGATTATGAAGGGAGCTATTAAACTTGCAAAATAAATGTGATTTGTTTTTGCTTTACTTGAATAAAAATTGTACCTGACGTTCATTGGTTGATAGCGTGAAGCTAGCAATTTTTGATAGAGAATATTAACGTGTATACGGTCGAACAAAAGTTAATTTTCTATCACTTATGTATGTTGAGAAAATCAAGGTGTATAAGCAGAAATTTGGTTTTCTTAAACTTAAATACGATATCACATTGAACTTGAAGATTTTTACATTTATACCAAAGAATTTCGGTGCAGATTTTTTGGAAAATATTTACTTTACAAAAGTGACTCCAATTTTTTTTTTTTAATTTTTTGTTGTTAGTGCTCCTTTTCCTGACCCCAACAAGCCAAAAAAAAAATGTCGCTCTCCCTTGGGGGCGAGGCTAGAGCCCTTTGAAATTTGAAAAAAAACCCTTAATATCTCTAAAACTGTAGAAGATATTTAGATGTTATTAGTACCGTTAAAAAGCTAATAAAAATGTCGTTAATTTATGTAAAATAGCTTTTTATCGAAATATGTTTAGTTTTATAAATAAACGCAACTTAAAGTTTTTAATACTATTTTTTTTTTGATAAAATAATTTTTTCCAAAGAAAAATGTGTAATTGACCCAAAAAAATATACTAAAAATAAGATAACATTTATTTTAAGCTTTCTGAGGAAATTTATTTCAATCAAATCGGTGCAGTACTTACGGAGAAAACGCATTTTTAAACGTAAGTATAAACTACCAATTTAGAATTTTACTACTATACATATTTTTAATAATGCGAACGTACTGAGTTTGCACCGTTGGGTCTTTTAAGCTATGACGCCAGTTATCGTTTTTCTTGGTATTGTTGTTGTAAACTGGAAACAATATTCAATTTGCGATTTGTTTGTGTGGCATATTAAGCATTATGTATGAAACAAATATAATGAAATATTTAAAATGTTGTAATATCAGTTAAGCGCCGCAGGTGAAAAATTTTTCAATTTTAGGTTAGCGCCGCAGGCGAAAAATTTTGAAGAAAAATCGCGCGATTCTTCTTCAAAATTTTTCATTTTTATTTCATATGAAAATCTAAACAAATAGCGCCGTCTATTGTCACTTTGTTACTAACACGACCACAACCATTACGGCAAACATAATGCATAGTACCAGAGACGCATTATTGTAAAAAGGTATAATAGGATAATTTCAGAAAGTAGTTTCTTATCAATTTAAAAACGGGTTTTCTTTATAAATACTGCACAGATTTTAACGAAATAAATTTCTTCAGAAAACTTAAAATATATATTATCTTATTTTTAGTATATTTCCTTAGGTTAATTACACATTTTTCTTTGTAAAAAATTATTTTCTCAAAAAAAATAGTACTAAAAACCTAAGGTTGCGTTTATTTCGACTAGACTAGACATATTTCGATAAAAAGTTATTTCACATAAATGAATGTCATTTTAATTAGCTTTAGAACGGTACCAATATCAAACAAACAGCTTACATAGTTTCGGAGATACAGACGATTTTATTTTAAATTTCAAGGGGCTCCAGCCCCGCCCCAAGAGAGAGCGACATTTTTTTTTTGGCTTGTTGGGGTCAGGACCAAGATCACTAACAAAAAAAAACAAAAAAAAAAAAAAATTGGAGCCACTTGCGTAAAGTAAATATAAGCCGATTTTTTTTCTAAATTATTATGCATATTTTTTTTTTTAATCTAATAAAAGTCGTTCCCAAATTCATTGTTAAACATATATAATTTCAAAATATTATATATGTTTTATTTATTAATTATTAATTAATTATTATATTAATTAATTAATTATATTATTTATAATTAATTTATTAATTAATTATATTAATTATTAAATATTTTTACATTATATAATATATTAAAATTATAATTTATAAAATAATATAATATAATAAATTATAATATAATATAATATAATATAATATAATATAATATAATATAATATAATATAATATAATATAATATAATATAATATAATATAATATAATATAATATAATATAATATAATATAATATAATATAATATAATATAATATAATATATGTAGTATAATATAATATAATATAATATAATATAATTTTATATACTTTATGTAATTTATTTTATATAATTTGTATATATCTAAACTTATTAAACGAAATAAAATTGGCTATATATATTTGTAGCTTTTTCGAGGTCGAAAACGGCTCTAAGGATTTCTTTAATATTCACATATTAAGGAGATTGAGAGATTGCAAATCGAGCTGTCGAGGTGTTTTTTTACAAAAAATTCATTTTGATAGGTTTTTCTCTCTATTAAAGTGGTTTATGAACAAGTGTGTTAATAATTTATTGACAGAAATTCACATTGTTTTGTTTTTGTTTTTAAATTTTGTTCTGCTCTGAAATAAAATGTCAATATATATTCAAATATTTTTGTTTTGTTTTATAAAATTTAAAGAAATTTATCAACAGGTGTCAACGACGTATAAAATTCTTAGTGCTAGTAGTAAGTAAATTGCAGTGGCCCGACTACGTGATTTTGAGGTGACTAAAAGCTATTCACAAGTACGACAGCAGACGTCAAAACGTCCATTTTAAGACGACAGCGATTTAGGTGTTGTCTCGTACTAAAAGACGGCGTCGTGCTTGTGAATAGTAAATGACGAACACATCTGTTTTTAGACGACGGCGACGGGTAAAAGTGAGCTTGTGAATAAGCGTGTAAGATTTTACAGCTCTTTTGCCTATCTCTTTCATACTACTGTGAAATATTTCTTTCTCTTTTAGATAAAAGTGGGATCCGTCAAAAGTGTAAACAGCGTCTTACTTATACATACAACGTGGTATTATAGCCAAGATGATAGCATATCGCTTTCTAGGGCAACAATAAAGAAAACAATAAAATAAAACCTTACACACAGATAAATCCTTCACACCAATGAATAATTAAAAGCAGCATCCATGCCTTTCAAAACGATTTTTAAAGTAGGGCAGTTAAATGGCATTTTTTACTAAAAAGCTACAGTTTGGGGGACATTTGCAGTCAAAATAAAGGCAAAAATAGGTTTTGCAGATATCTCGAAAACTGAAACTAAGAGAAAAATTGGAATGATATTCGGAATCGGCTTATATTTACTTTACGCAAGTGGCTCCAATTTTTTTTTTTTGTTTTTTTTTTGTTAGTGCTCTTGGTCCTGACCCCAACAAGCCAAAAAAAAAATGTCGCTCTCTCTTGGGGGCGGGGCTGGAGCCCCTTGAAATTTGAAATAAAATCGTCTGTATCTCCGAAACTATGTAAGCTGTTTGGGTGATATTGGTACCGTTATAAAGCTAATTAAAATGTCATTCATTTATGTAAAATAACTTTTTATCGAAATATTTCTAGTTTTATAAATAAACGCAACCTTAGGTTTTTAGTACTATTTTTTTTGATAAAATAATTTTTTCCAAAGAAAAATGTGTAATTAACCCAAGGAAATATACTAAAAATAAGATAACATATATTTTAAGCTTTCTGAAGAAATTTATTTCGTTAAAATCGGTGCAGTATTTATAAAGAAAATTCGTTTTTAAATTGATAAGAAACTACTTTCTGAAATTAACTTATTATACCTTTTTACAATAATGCGTCTCTGGTACTATGCATTATGTTTGCCGTAATGGTTGTGGTGGTGTTAGTAACAAAGTGACAATAGACGGCGCTATTTCTTTAGATTTTCATATGAATTAAAAATGAAAAATTTTGAAGAAAAATCGCGCGATTTTTCTTCAAAATTTTTCGCCTGCGGCGCTAATATGAAATTGAAAAATTTTTAAGAAAAATCGCGCGATTTTTCTTCAAAATTTTTCGCCTGCGGCGCTTAATTTACATTGGAAAATTTTTAATATTTCCTTTATATTTGTTTCATACATAATGCTTAATAACCATACAAACAAATCGCAAATTGAATATTGTTTCCAGTTTACATCAACAATACCAAGAAAAACGATAACTGGCGTCATAGCTTAAAAGACCCAACGGTGCAAACTCAGTACGTTCGCATTATTAAAAATATGTATAGTAGTAAAATTCTAAATTGGTAGTTTATAATTACGTTTAAAAATGCGTTTTCTCCGTAATTACTGCACCGATTTGTATGAAATAAATTTCCTCAGAAAGCTTAAAATATATGTTATCTTATTTTTAGTATACTTCCTTGGGTTAATTACACATTTTTCTTTGGAAAAAATTATTTTATCAAAAAAAATAGTATTAAAAACCTTAAGTTGCGTTTATTGATAAAACTAAAAATATGTCGATAAAAAGTTATTTTACATAAATTAACGACATTTTTATTAGCTTTCTAACGGTACTAATAACATCTAAATATCTTCTACAGTTTTAGAGATATTAAGCGTTTTTTTTCAAATTTCAAAGGGCTCTAGCCCCGCCCCCAAGGGAGAGCGACATTTTTTTTTTGGCTTGTTGGGGTCAGGAAAAGGAGCACTAACAACAAAAAATTAAAAACAAAATATTGGAGTCACTTGTCTAAAGTAAATATGTTCCTCGGAATCTACCAACATCTGTCCTTAAAGAACATTTACTTCCATTGGTGAGGAAAACTCTTCTTAAAGCTAAAACTAGTGATGTTTACATAACAACGGGTGTATTACCAAATTAACTGAATACTTACGAAAATAATTTAAAGTTTCTCTTATCTGATCCTTGGTTAATCCTAGGCCGTCCTCAGGAATACTTAGCGCTGGTGCAGAAATAAACTTATTAGGATATCCGTCGATGTCGTTTGGGAACTTTGATCTCAATGTATAGTGCGGCATGTGTTCCTCCAATAGAGGAAATATCTCTACTACACACAAATCTTCTTCACTACTGAAACCTATAACCAAATAAGATATCTATTTGCTTTAATAGTATAAACTATAGTACAATGTAATTAAAGGGGCGTTATTTTTTGGTAATAGAAAAATATTAATTAATAATATTTTCCATGTCACTAGTCGAAATCAAAGTGGCACACATGGGGCTCATTTATGTGTGATGATTTTCGAAATTAATTGTATCTTTAAAATTGTGACAGAAAATATACGATATAAAAGTGTTCATACAGAATTTTTTCTAGATTTTAATTTATTTTTTATATTAGCTGCGTTCCTTTTTCCTAATCTAATCTGGATTGAAAAGGAACGGCAAGATAAATCACAACTGCTGACAACTGTCAGCACTAACACTACACCAAGAAAAAGGATTAGCTATTTGACATCGAATATTTGTTGTGAAAATTGTGTGAAAAACGTCAAATTAAGCATATAATTGAGCATAATTGAGCATCAGCTTGGCTGGAAGCCAAGTTAAAAATAGCCGTCTTAAACAGAGTATCCAGATATCTGGCGTCCTCCGGATTAAGTAGCCTTACCTTTGTGTTGCGGATCTCTGCACAGGCGGACCACTTCTTTTCCGCAACTCATACGGACTTAATGTCTTCAAAAAAAAAAAAAAAACCAAAAATATAATGAGCTGGTCCACACCCTTAGAAAGCTGGATAGTGTTAACCCTGTCTCTACGGCTAGATCTGCTGGAGTTATGGCCTGGCCACATTGGTAAAGAAGTATGGGTGAGGTAAAGAAGACTCCGACTTTGGCAATGGTAACGAAGGCCGAGACCATAATCTCTGGCCAGAGCAATGCCAGGGGCAGTCAGGTGAAGAGAGACTAATGCTGACAATCGTGCATGGTTCCTCGAGAACGGGGCAGGGGGTTGGTCGGAAAAGGAAGGCGAACTAAAAGACCCGACGGTACGCCTTTAAACTGCGGGATAAGCTATGGAAGACCCCTGAGAAGAATCGGACTGACATAGACAGGGAGTCCTTAAACTAGGTGGGTGAAATTCTCCTAGCGGGTGAGCCCTCTAAACCCGATCTGACGTCCCAGAGGCAAAGGTTGGCAGATGAGTTGATTCACCCGACCGGGGAAAAGCCAGGGTTCTCGGAGCGGAAGACAAGCACTCAATATTCAGTGAAATTTTAAGGGACCAGTTAGTGCTGGCTGTGATCTTCTCAAATTCAGCAGATCTGCCGCTGTATTTATGTCATTCCAGTAGAGCAACCCGGACTTGCCAACTTCGAACTGGAAATTTCAGCAGTTATAGGGGGAGCCAACTTCGGAGAAAAGTTTTAAGTTAGAGGAACTTCAGGTAAGTGGTCTTGGTCATTAGCAAGGAAGCCCCTGAGTTTCTAGAAAAAGCTGTAGGGTAGACTATAATATTACTTCCGTGACGCTACAAAAAAGATCAGGAGAAGGCCAAACAGGTCAAAAATCTTTTTTTCATGCCTCCTTAGGATGACTTCCTTGGCGGGCATTAGCTATTGGAGTTGTATCGTTTATAAATGTAAAAGCTGAGGTTGGAACATTGGAGAAGGATTTGGAAAACACAGTTGAGTTTTTCTCAGGAGTCCTTTACAAGGCATTGGAAAATGAATGCCCTTTGAAAAGTCGTAGGGGAAAAATGAAACCACCATGGTGTGTCCCAGATCTCACCGACCTACGGAAGAGGTGTAGACGTCTATTCAATTGGGATAAAGAGGTAAACGAAGAATATCTGGAATGATTATAAAGCTGCTATAAACATATAGGGTAAGTATAATAGAGAAATTGGAAAGAGCCCCTTATGGAAGTCGATAGTAACATCTTGGTTACCTTTGAAGCCTCTAAACTGAGGAAGGTTTTATCTTCTTATCCAACTATAGATGGTACATTAAGAAAGGAGGATGAAAGCTGGACCGTTTCCAGGGTTGAGTCACTACAAGTACTACTTGCTATATGGAGTGTTCATCTGGTGGCCCTTCCTACAAAAATTAACAAATTGCAAACTTTTGGGAAGGCTGGTGGTGTACTGATGGCTCTAAGCTAGACGGCAGAGTGGCTGGTGGTGTTTTCTTAAATTCTTCCAACATAGCAACTAAGTTACATCTACCTGATTATTGTAGTGTCTTTCAGGCAAAGGTAATTGTAATCTACGATGCACTGTTATGGCTGAAGAAGAATAAATGAGGCATCTAGTAAAGATATCTACATCTTTACTGACCGCCATGCAGCGATAAGGTCCCTATAATGAATCTTCACCACATCTGTGGTTGTTAAAAATTGTCACCGATCTCCAAATGAGATGGCATAATTTAAAATTACTCTGTGCTGGTTTCAGGAAACAGGCTCTTTCTTTTTCAGCTTCAGTTTTGCCAAGAAAAAAGTTGCTGCATTCGTAAAGCAGAAAAGTACCCTTTTTTCTTTCATGCCCTAATTATTGCTCGGAAGTGTAAATAATACAGCTTTTTACAGCTGCTTTCCGCTGCATCCACAAGATCTCGGAAAAACTTATTCAGTTTTATGTAAACATGGGTATTCTGTATATTGTATGTTTTTGGTCGTACTCACTTTTATTCGGCTTGCCTTATAATATAAAATAACATAAAAATGTACAACGCCTAATGGCGAACCACGCAATCATATCGGTACTGCGGCTCAGGAGTTCAGCCAAACAGATAAAAATATCATACAAAACAGACAATCTCCCAGTAGTTCAAAGCTTCGTCGAAGACATTGTCCTCGAAGACATCTTGCAAGACAAATTCCTATTTGTCGGCAAAATTTTTCATTGGCGACATGTTTAGGGACACGGAATGCAAGCTTTCCCCAATCGAACATTGTGAGGGACACGTCCTGCAGGTTGTCCTGCTAGCAACCAAAAATTGAAAATTAAGCATAGCAACGAGCATTTGTTATTATGACTTTTCAAATCTACTTCAATTTTTTTCCAATTTTCAGTCGTTTGTTGATTTTCAATTGTGACTGATATAAAAAAAATATAACAAACCAAGCGGCTCTCAATAGCCTAGTGGAGTAAGTGCTCGCCTAGTAATATTGAGAGTGAGGGTTCGAATCCCGCAACGGTCATTTACAAAAATTTATAAATAAAATTTAAATTAATATTTCTCTGAAAAATATTACAAAATAAAGTCCTAGGGACGATTCTGGTGGTGCTATGGTAGTTTCTAGGCTATTTTTTTTTATTTTCTGCGGCGACATTTTCGTTAATTGCCATCGAAGACAACATTGAGGACACTGTCGCTCTTGTTGTCGTCGAAGACAACATTGAGGACACTGTCGCTCTTGTTGTCGTCGAAGACAATATTGAGGACACTGTCGCTCTTGTTGTCGTCGAAGACAATCGAGACATTCGTATGAAAATGTCCTCTAAGACAAACATAGGCTTGTCTTCCAGGTGTCCTCGACGACGGCCATATGTCTTGCATGTCTTCGAGACATGAACTACTGGGGTACGGTTTTGATTAAACAATAAATTTAATACATATGTACATATGTTTTACGGTGATTATTTCAGTTTTAACAACTTCCTTTGACAATTCGCTAATGATAAGTTCGACCTACGACAAAAGCCCCTTTTCACATAGTACAATATTATACCTGTTAAGTAAGGAAAGTCTTCTTTGTGAACATTTACCGGCAATCTAAGAAGTCCTCTATTTAAATCTTGCGATAGAACCTTAGGTAAATGCTTTTTTATTGTAGCTTGAGTTGAAGAACTTAAGGGAGCGGATGCCCCCGCTGGACCTGGTAGCATGAGTGCTCTTGATCTACAAAAAATAATAATTAAAAACATTAATAATAGAATTAGTCATAATATTTTATTTTACATAAAAATTTAGTTGTTACTGGAATGTATGATGTATTATATTTAGTTCTTATGTCAGCCTTTTCGCGCTGAAAATTGAAAACTCCCTCCAAAGTGGTTAAACTGGGCGTGATAAAGTTTTAAGTTACAAAAAAGGCCATAATTTCAAAACTGATTGGAAGGAAGCTAAAATTTTCCTTGGTAGTTGGTCTTATACCTAAAATTACCAAAAAAAGACATAATTTTAAAACTACCAAACCCAGGAAGCTGAGGTTAAATGAAATTATTAAAATAAGAACAAACCGCCTCTAAATGATGAAATTATTGAGAAAAAACATTTCAACCATTCGGCGATTCTAAGAAATTATGTCTTTTAAATAATCAGAACAAGAAAAATGAGAAAAAGGTTGAATAAATACTTATTTAATAATCATGACTGACGGTAACATCGTGACTTTTTTCCTTCTCCTTTTTATTAAGGAACATAATGTTCAGAGAAAAAATACCAAATAAAACAATAACAGATTATGTAACAAAACTTTACAAAAATATAAAAACAATCCAACAAAAATAACTGAGTGATGAAAATGAGACAATAAGGGCTTAAATTCGTAATTAATGTTATTAATGATTAGTTTTAAAAAAGGCAGCCAGTAATTAAATACAATAAAATAAATTTTTCATTAATACAAACTTAATTGGACATTTTAAGCCAGAAATGTTAAGGTGAGAAGTCCCGGAAACAGTCCTTGGTAAGATATCGAAATCTTATATTCCACTAGATCCCCGCTGAAAATCTTTTTATCTGGAAACCTATAGAAACCCCAGACTTCAACGGTGGACAACGGACAGCCTCTCTCGCTATATCTTGTATAACCTCATGGGAGTCGTTGGAAGCTCAGACGCTGGGTTGTTCTGACGCAGCGTTTGATGATATTCAATTTTCTCTTGACTCTGAACTTCCCCTCTTTCTTTTCGAAAGTATTGCCGGTTTTCGAAAAAGTATTGCCTACCTTTTATCGAAAAACTTTCCAATTTCACGAAGTGGTGCCAAATATTTTTGCACAAGGAACATGTTTTTGACATATGCAAACATAAAATGAAACAAGTAAAAGCGTTATCTTCGGCCTGGCCGAAGCTCATATACCCTACACCCGCATCTGTTGAAGTGATAAAAAGTAGACGGGTGACACCTACCTTCTTTCTTTTTATTTACAGGGAGTAAATTTTTATCTATTAACTCATCTACAACACCGCTTTTCCGACCAAACACCTCATTATATGGTATAGTATGATGGTGGACTCAGAAATAAAATTATAGCCGAAAATTCGCTCTACAATCTAAAAAATTGAGATATAAGCACGGATGAGTGCACATTTGCTATAAAAAGTAGGCGTGGCACTGGTCCGATTTTCCCTATTTTCAATACCAAACAGCATAGGATAACAAAGAATATTCGTACCAAATTTCATGACGATACTCCATTCCTTCTCCTGTAATCGTGATTTCCACAGACAGACGAACAGACAGACGGACGGACAGGGCTAAATCCACTCAGGAGTTGATTCTGAGCCAGAATATATATATTTTTCTATACCTGCCACGCCTCCTTTAATGCGTTACAAACGGAAAAACAAAGTGAATATACCCTCATTCCTTCGGATGTAGGATATAAATATTCGCCAATTTTTGTGGAGAGGAGGTTGGTGGAAGAGGGCAGATACAGAACCACATATATAGAAACAAAAGAATTTAAACAAGTTTGTCAAAAAAAGCATTGGGGAGTTTTCATTTAAGGCCGACGCTGTAAGAGAGAGCTGATGCTGGAAAGCTGAGACGCCCAGATGCTGCATTCTGGGGCTACTGTTAAGCTAAATTGATTCAGCCATAATAGAAAAAAAACGTTAGTAACACCCGATTTGTGTGTTTTGACGAATAAAATCTTTTAAAATATAATTTTCATATAAATCTTACGATTGTAACGAATTGAATATTTCGTTTTTGAAAAAAATATAATTTTTATTTACTTCAAATACTATAAAAAAAACTACACAAATTGTTTTTTATACTGATGTAAAAAGTTTATTTTTATTTCAATTATTGTTTTACTATTAAGTAAATATGTACGTGTTTATTGGCTACGAGTAACTACAAGCCGTGTGAATGAGATCAAATTACTAACAACTTAAAAAAACATGAGTGTTTTTAGTAATTACTAATTTTGGGAAACAATTTACTTTCAAAAGCTTTCGGAATTACTAAATTGCCAGTAAAAGCTTTCGGAAATTTATTGCCAAAATTAGCCACCGATGACAAAGGCCGACTTGGACAGGATACACCGCTTGGCATGCATAGCCATTAGTGATGCTACGCCTGTCCACTGACAGGTGGCACGACAATCTTATTGCGATCGAACTTCTACACAATAAGTGCGGAAAACACGACATTAACTTTCATACGGATGGGTTTTTGATGATAGGGAGAGGAGGTATTTACTTCTCAAAATTAAATCTGAGCTGAAAATACTGTGGACAGTAGATAACCAGTTAGTGATGGGGCAGGCAGACAGGTGGTAGGAATCGACTAATTGTCGACAGGCGAAGGTGTTCATTAAGAACCCAGTGGTAAATGTAGCGAAAGCCTTAGGAAATCATTGATGATTTTGTACTGATTTTGTCGATAAATTTCAAAGTACTTCGCCACGAAGACAGCTGTAAGCGAGAAAAATAACTACTTATGGACCTCCCTTAGGAAGTCTAAGGCGTAAGGTGAAATCGAAGCAAGGGTTTAGATTTCGTAGGCAGGTAGCATAATGATTGCGTATAGGCTTCATCTGTTACTCGCTTACACCGTAAGAGAGCACACGTACTCCGGGTACTATGACACGTACGGGTTAAAGCAGAGACGAAGCGAAGGGCGCGGTCCGCCCCAGGTGACAACATTTTAGGGGTGACACCCGAGCGAATTAAGCAAATAAACAGCGAAAAAATGAGAGAATAAATAAGCACAAAATCAATTATTATGTATAAAGTAGCAATAAAACCTAATTTGAAAGCCATATTTTGTATTATGTTGCAATGAAAATTAATTTGACACCCAGCGTATAATCCAGATGGATGACACCTGAGCAGAAAAATTAACAGTACAAAACATTTATTGAGTAATTTTGAAGTATAAATAGAAATATTGGGTGTGCTCTTAAGAAGATAGAACTTCATATTGTAAATGGTTGCTTTATTTGATGGTTGCCGTCGCCATATAGTACGTAACGTTGCGCTCTTGTCGAAACCACATCTTGATACCCAGATCAATGTTATCCATATTTTCACACAAAATATCAATATCAAAATATTGTTTGGTAACGACATTTTAATTGGTAACGAAATTCTAAACGACAATATCCCAAAACGACCAAATCCGGATGCGACAACATCCTATATAACATTCTCTTTTTTGGCCTATGGCCGCAAAAAAGGATTAAACATTCAGCAAATCCGACATTTTCACGGCTACCGAATTTTTTCTGCGTTTAAAGCTCTTTGGGTGAACGGCATACAGCCGCAGAAAGCGATTAAATTTAACCCGTCCATAAGTCTAAAACTTACTCAGTAACTAAGGTGCCTTTGCATCTAGAGTACCTCTGCGAGGGAGACCAACGACTTTAAATCGTAATTGCTAAGTGTTGGCAAGGTTTTGTCGCGTTAGAATTTTTTCATTTCAGGATTTACAAAATAACCGGGATGTTGTTGTTTCGGGATATTACTGCATCTCAAAAATCATTGATCATGGTGCAGTAACGATGAAGAAATAAGGTCCAATGATCCCAGCGTGAAAACCGCACCAAACGGTGCATATTTGTAGATGTAATGGCGTCTGCAAGGTCTCTTGTTTGTTGCTTAACACAATTTTGCGATAAAACAACGAGTCAGACATTTGAGGGCAGTCAGACCAGTTGGCCCTGCTCTGCAATTCCTGTGATCAAAGAGGAATCCATTAATTTTGATTATAAGTTGCGCGAATCGAGTGATTTTTAAAGTAAATTTGAATAACTTGGTAGCGTTATTCGAGCGTGAGTCTGAGATGATTTGCCAAAGTATATAGATAATAAGTGTCAACCAATGAGCGCAGTTTGACAAGCTGCTATTGTTTGGCAGTCAACCCTTCAGTAAGTATACGGGGTGACACCGCCACTTCCGCCCCGGGTGTCACCCATGCTAGCTACGTCACTCGTTAAAGAAATGTGAAAACTTGATCGAGTCGATACGGCACGCAAAATCATGAGGATGTCAGCGAAGATGCCACGATGATATTTACCACTGGGAAACTACTTCGTAGAAAGGCCAATAGACTATTTAATTACAAACGAAAGAGGGGCACTACTCTAAAAACAGGACACGGCACCGTCAAATATCATCTACACAAGACAGATGTTTCATAAACTTTTCTCATTTTATTGTACTTCTTGATACATGTATTTTTACATTTTTAAAATATTAGTAAAACTTTAAAAAAGTATTTTTAATAGATCATTCAGGTACAAGAGCTCTTGGACGGTTTTGTATTGTACTCGATACATTTGGGTCTCTTCAAAGCTTTTGGCACAATTTTGGTTTTATATAATTAAAAGCAGGAAAAATCTTGTGATAATTTTTCGTATTGAGTCGGAGATATATTCATCCAACATTTTGTGTTTCAATGCCTACCGCGGAAAAGCGCCGCCATGTAAAAGGACCTTGTATACAGAAAGACTTATATAATACTTTTATACAGAAATACAACGAAGTCAAAGGGTTTTAATCCCTGCAACGGAAGAAGAGAAGCACGCAAAACAATTTCGACAAGTGTCTTCAATATTCAAACACAGTTTTATAATTTTTTTGCATTGGTCCGAGTGAATTATATCTTCTTCCCACTATTTTGACTCTTCATAGCTGCAGCGCAATGTTTTATTTTCGTGGTGCAAATATTAAGGGTAAACTATGTAGGAGACGCATTCGTTCCTTATGTCGTCATCTTTTTAGATTTATACTAACACGAATCAAAATTCTTGGATAATAAAAAACTATCACAAATCTAAACTATTAGGACGAATTAAAATTATAACAAAAACTAGTATCGTGTTTGAGAAAACAAAGTCAATTAAGAAATATTCATAATATTTAGGTAATAAATTTAATTTTCATTATTAAAAGCGTGCATTTCTAAAGATATTAATGATTTGATAATCATTTTCGGCGAATACCTTAGAAAGAAAACAGGTCATGCAAAGTTAGCAATTGTGCACCCATTGTTATTAATAAAATTTTCACATATATACAAAATCGATGAATTATTAGTGCTTTCAGCCGACCACTATTTACTATTAACCGAATATCACTCTATAAATTTAAAGTAAATCAATTAATTGCACTAAGAAAAAAATAGTGTAACCCATTTCCCAAGCGACACTTAACGAGAACACAGATGCACTAACCACAGATAACACTTTTCAGCTGATCGATAGATATTATATATTATACTCAACTCCAAGTTCAGATTTAGGTGATTTCATCCACATTGTTTCCAACTCTATTTATCTTACAAAAAAACTAATAAGGTTTACACGACGTTTGCACAGTACCGAATTTGGGCTAACAGCTAAATTTTTTTACAAAATATTTTACAATTACTGAAATTAATTCACATTTCGGGTGTACATTTTTCAGGCTTTGTTTATTTACACACAAACTGAGTGAAATTCTCGACAGCTTCGAGCTTCGACTCTTTAACACAAATGCTCTCATAAGGTTGTACATGTAAGAGAGAGAGAGAGAGAGAGAGAGAGAGAGATTATACAGACGCTGGGAAGCTGGAACGTCACTGTTTAGATTTTTTAAAGAGACGGACGAATTGTTTTGTATAATACCAAAGTAAATAGAAAAATAGAAATAGAAAAATTCGAATTAAGTTATAAAAAGTTTATGGTATTGTTGTCTTCACTGCTTTCTAATTTTTTAAAGTCATTGAGAATTTCAATGGACGCAAAACCCTCACTTCCGATAAAAAAATGTCATCGGACTTGCACTTGCAGGTGTATTTTGAAAATGTCGATTTTCGAAAAATTTCGAAATTTTCGAAAGTAATACGTGATTTCAACTCGCAGCGATTTACTTGCATGTGTAAAGGTAAGGTAATGCTGTAAACACAATCACAGCAGCGAGAAGCAAGTTCAAGTTAGGGCTGCAAGAAATAGCGTATCGTTAAACCAAATGGCAGAGCAGCATCTTCTGGCAGCAAAAAATTGCATATGAGAAAATCAAATGTAAAAATTTCGTTTGTTTACAAACAGCTGTGTAAAACAACAAAAATGCGTTTTGCTGCTGTCAAAATTCGAATTAGCTCGACAGCAAATTGAAGATTCAGCAGCAAGTAAGGGCAGCAAAATGGAAATCAAACTTTTTTCTCGATCTCCATAAGAGCCCATGTAATTTTGAGAGTTGAGAAATGAAGTTGCATCTCGCTGCTGTGATTGTGTTTAATGCTTAAGAAGCAAACCAAATATTACAAATGTAAGCACAACAATTTCTTTTTTGTTGCCGTTTTTTAAAGATTAAAATCTAAACAGGCTGCAGCATGCCCGTTTCTATGACTTCTCTCGATTGATCTTCTCGGTCTGAAATCATAATGACATCTTTTTCAATTTCACGATTTCTGTAAGTGAATTCAACATGCCGTATCTGTCAATCGAGTTGATTCTCACTTACTTTTCACCAAGTGAGCTTAAGCAAAACGTTCGAGTTTTGAATTCGTCCAATAAAAACACAATTCAATTTTTCATTATAAACAAAAAAAATTTTTTTGTTTTTATTATATTAAGTACAGAATGTTTTCGGTATTTAACAATAGTTTACAAAATTTCGAATACAATAAAATTTAATATTTCACAGAGCATTATAATAAATATATCTATTACGATATCTACGCTATTATATTAATTATTTCAATTTAATGCTAAGTTCGGAGAGGCTTTTTGAAATAATTGACCCGAGGACGTCTGGGGTTTAACGTCTAAATTACGTGCGTTCGGAGTGGGTCTACATAATTCAATTTGCCAGTTTAGTATTATGGTTTGTTTCTGTAAATTTTTATACGCACATCTGCAGGTGTGAAATTGTGGCCAAAATTCTATAATTTAACCACCTTATCTTCTAGGATTTCATATTGTTTCTCGCACCAGCTAAGCGAAGATTGCCTCCTCCTAGTTAAAACATTTCATTTAATCATTTCATTGATAATTTTTCAATTAATAAAAAAAAATTTTAAACTTTATTTGATTTTATATTTCCAGAAATTTAACACAATTAATTTTTTCATATGTCAATAAAGTATTGTGGTATGTCATATAAGTGACAAAAGCTGCAATTTAGTACAAAATTCAGAGTTTTATTCTGTGTTCAATATAACTTATGAGATAATTTATATTTATATAATTTATATTTTGACAATTATTGTATGGCTATAATATATAATTTATTCATAATTTAGCTCTAAATTAAGCAAATAAAGCCATAAATTACGAAATTTTGAGTGGCACTAAACATATCATATCTGACTGATAAAAATAACTCAGTTATTAATATGCTTCGATTATTTCAACAGAGGTTGTTTTAGTCCGCAGTCATTATTCGGTGTGCGTAAATGCATTTACAACTTTTATTAAAAAGAAATATTTTTAGTTAAATGTTGGTTTTATTCACCTCCAATTATATTGAGTTAAGCCTAATTTAACTTTGTTTCAATTTCACAGTGCATCTGTTAGCCAATGTGGCAGCCCTATACAAACAATATATGTATGTACATACAAAATTTCACGTTCGCTCGCAAACGCACAAGTCAACAACAAACCACTGAAAAAACACAGCTGTTTGCTTACCATGAGTTAACCACAGAAGCTCAAAAACTCGGCGAGATTAAACTTTAGTTAAAACTTCAACTGTGAAAATAAATGTTCAAGTTAAACTCGGATTAAAAGTTATGGGCACTGTGAATCTGTCCCTTAAAAATCGATAGTTAAATTTACATATCAGTTGAGATTCCGCTAAAAAATTTCTTCATTTCAAACAAGAAATTAAATACTGGAAAAATTGAAACATGTTGAAAAACCATAAAAAACGTGTACGCTCTACAAACTTCAGCGTTGAAGAAGAAGAAACACTGTTAAAATGCGTATTGCTACGCAAAGAAATTATAGAGTGCAAAAAAACGGATGCACTCACCACAAATTCAAAAAAATTGGCCTGGGACCAAGTGTCAACGGATTTTAATTCGCGTTGGCCCAATATCGTATGTGTACATTACAAAATGTGTATATTATTGTAGTCTTTTTATAAATTAATAATTTCTTTCTCCTAAGACACGGACGCCCAAAGCTCTTCGCGACAAATATAACAATGTTAAGAAAACGCTACGGAAACAATTTGCCGCCAAAGGAACGAGTCGACATGTAGAAGGTGGAGGAAAGCACAGTTCTGAGTGGCAACAAAGAACTTTGGTAATGACTGAGTTGGCGCGGACCCTCGAGCTGCCTAATAGCGAAACTGCTCCTCATTGCGATGATGACGATAACAGTTACGATGGCACATCAGCAGAAATATCTGATGAGGTTGATTCCAAAGTAGAATTGTTGGTTCCTAAGGTTGTCTCCTCTGACAATGAAGGAGTAGTTTTAAATAATTCTAAAACACCACCAACTATTGCCAACCAGCCTCTTAAAAATGATTGGTCGGACTACACTACGGCAATGGCTGAACAGCTTGTTAGTGATCCTTTGAAAGCTTCGCCGCTACCACAGGAGATGACGTCAAATGAAAAAGGTTCATTGCAAGAATTAAAAAAAAAAAAGTTGAATAAGGAGATGGAGATGCGCGAAGAAGAGCACAAAGCTCAAATGGAGCTGTTCTCGGCGCAGATGGCAGAACTTCGGGAGAGGTCGGAATTTCGGCAACGAAAACTGTTGCTTTTGAAAAAAATAAATATTCAAATCAAAAAAATCAAAAAATAAACTTTTTCTTGCAAGCCAGGCCTTCTCGTTTTCTGCTTAATAACCAATAATGACCAATATATCACCGACCAGCATTGGATTCGACAGATATATTGGGCAAGATCGTGGTCAACTTTACCTTCCAGTTGGAGCTGTCAATCCTCTAGGAAAAAGCTTTCATAAAGTTGAATGAAGTTTCCCAAAAAAAAATCTAAGGTTATTTATGTATATTTGAATGAAAGCAATAATTTTGTTAAAACCTTACACAAGGCCATATTTTTCTTGTGCAACTTTAAGAACCTGGTTTGATGGCGCGTAGCCGTCAGGAATCTATTACAACTATTGTTGTAATAGATTACTACTTTACTATTGTAAACGCGTGGACTCTATGAAACTCATCGTGCGTGTGTGTTTACATATATTCAAACTTTTCTTGCAGAAGATTTCTGACGGATGCTCGCAAACGGACTCTATGAAGCTCTAGCTTAAAAAAATAAATCTGAGGGTTGATTCATTTCGTGATGACACTAGTAAACTTTATGTTTTACCGTGTGTGCGTCAGGTATAATTTTATTTAATAGCATGCACGTGTTGTTTTTACGTTTTAACCTGGGGTCAGTTTTTATTACCAATAGATATAGAAAATATTTACAGAAAAATTATAACTCAAACCTTAACTCTTTGTCAGCATCTTTATACGACAAGAATTTGTGAATGTCATTTTTTTGCGTCGGTTAAAGTAATAAGAGCACACGGTGTTTGTTCGTTCATTAAACACGTTTTTTTAATATAAATTTTTTTAAGGGTGACGAAATTTAATTACAATTCTTGTCAAAGGACAAATCACAATGATAGTTGAATGTAACTGTCAACTGTAAACTGTGAAAAATGGCACAACTTATCATATATATGTATGTATGTATATATTTTTGAATAATTGCAAATTTTTAAATAATTAATTAATTTAATAAATTGCATATGTATTATAATTTTTTAAAAATAATGTAATTGTTGCATTTATTTGAATTTGTCGTGAAGTGTGAAATACAAGTCTCATGTCTTTGTTGCCTGATGTGCAATTTCTGAATAATTTTTGCGACATTAAATATTTTTACATATATTTTTTTATGTTTTTCGCTTTTTGACATCAAAATTTTTTAATCCGATTGTAAAAGAAATATAACTGACTAATGTGAAGTCGATCAAAACATTTTTCAAATTTATATTTTTACTTATATAACTTTTGAGCTGGCAGCTCTTGAGGTTTGTATTTATTTCGATGTGGTGTACCTTAAGAAAGCAACAAAAAAATACCCAGGAAACAAAATATAGTTAAACTTCGAAGTGTCCTACCTAATTGTATCGGTATTATAGTATTTCCTGTTAAAGAGTTAACTTCCAACAGAGTATTTCAACTTCAGTAATTTTTTTGAAGTGGAGTAAGACCTCTGTCAGCTCCGTAAACGATTTTCACAAAGATTGAACGTGATATTTTGGAATTAGGAATTTTGGTAGGCCGAATATTATGATAGTTTATTGACTATCATAGAACAAAAAGTACTTAAGTGGAAAATGTGCCTGTTTTTTATAAATTTTGTTTTTGTAAAACCTAAAAATGGTGTCTAATATGATTTTGGAAGAGTTTTATCTCTTGAACCAGTAGTTACAAGAACAAATATTTTTATGACGTTTACAGAAGTTCGTTCAGTTAAAACATCATCTTGGAAATTTAGTTTAAAAACGGAAGCTAATTGTTTAGTTTGCTAAACATAAAGTCAATCTCTTGAGGAAGCAGTCGCAGAAAGGTAGCTTTTATAGTGCTGTATCTCCTGAATCGAAAGAGATTCTTCGAATGTCGTTGCGATTCCATAGATGGTGAAAGATGCGTTTTTTTATTATTTAGAAGTTTTAGAGCTTAGAACCGTAAGGTACGCTTCCTGTACTTGTGAACTTTTGGGACGTTATGTAAGTTCCTTTAAATGTATAAGTTTTTTATAATATGATTTTTTGCGTGAATATTTCCTAGTTAAATATTTTTATTTTTAAATAAAGCATTAAATAGGGACATTTTACAAAAACTTTTACCATATATCGCACTCTCTACCAAAATTCACTATTTTCTCTATACATAGTTTAGGCTATATCCCCTAAACTTTTAAACTCTTTAACTGTGATAAAACATTATTGGTGTATGCTATGAAAGACCTTAATTGTCTCCTGTACAATTCGGACGTATTCTTTAAGATCACATTTTAATTATAAAGGCACTGCCATGAGTTGTATGCATGGCTCTAATAATTACAATAAGAAAATTAGGTCGTCAGAAAGAGAGCATTATGTACGGGTAGAAAGATTGAAAACCGTATGCCAACGTTTTTAAATGAGATGGGCGTTCTCATTAAATTAAATGTTAATTGATTGAAATTAACGTACATACCTCGTCATACATCGAGAAGATATGAAGCTTTTGTAGATCAACATTTCAACAAGAACTTAGTTCGTTTTTTAAAATAATATTACATAACAGAAGACCATTTAAATCTTTCATTTATTAACAAATTTTTTTTATGAATATTGTAATACGTATTATAAATATCATTATTATAGAATAAGTATAATTTATACTACAAAGATGTGTTGAATTCTCAGAAAACTAAATGGATGCTCAACCCGAAGAACTGGATTACGAGCTGGTGCCACCCGATGGAGGCTGGGGTTGGATAATTCTAGCAGGATCAATGTTGATTAACATACTTATTCCAGGAACTATAAAAAGTTTTGGCGTTCTATTTATAGAATTTTTGGAAGCTTTTCATGCTACCCCGACGGCTGCGGCGTGGATCCCAGCCTTGTGTTATTTTCTATATAGTTCCTTGGGTAATACATATTTACACTTTTTTTAAAAACAGATATCCACTTTAAATCATTTTAGGCCCTTTATCGAGCATTCTTTCTGTAAAATATTCATACAGAACTGTAACAATACTAGGAGGCGCAGCAGCATCTCTAGGAATGATAACTTCTTTTTGGGCTTCATCAGTTACTTATCTATATTTAAGGTGGGTTTGTAATTACATATTTGTAGAATACGCCTCGTTTTATAATACAATAAATAAATTTTAGTTATGGTGTCCTTGTTGGAATTGGTGCGGGATTATGTTTTCCTCCTACGGTTTATATTGTAACATCATATTTCGTCAGATTGAGAGGGCTGGCGAATGGGCTGTGTATATCAGGTAGTGCTCTAGGTTCTATAATATTACCACCTATTTTAACATGGCTATTAGAAACCTACGGATATAGGTACGAAAATAAGCGAATGAAAATTCAGTTTATCATTAAAGTTTTTCAACATTTTAATTTTTGCTTTATGTGTTTTTCAGAGGTGCAATACTTTTAATGGGCGGCATTACATTGAACGTTTTTGTAGCTGCAATTTTTTATGAACCCGTTGAGAATCATATGATCCGCATTCCCAAGAGCAAAATGTCTTTAAAATCTATTGAGGAAGAAGACATTGGGATCGTACTCACATTCGAAAAATGTAATGAGTCCGGTGACGTTGAGGCACACGAGAGAGAAGAATGTATCAACAAAAAGTGCTTTCCATTCTACACCCCTTCCGCAACAACGTATATGCAACAAAATGATTTAGGTGATGTTCAACATTTTAATCGAAGTGCTTCTGCCGCCGTTGTCCAAAGCTGCAATAAAAATCACGAGTTCAGTCCAAAGTCGAAGAAATTCAGTGCAATAAGAGAAGCTCCGTCAAGAAACAAGACATTTACAGCAGGGCAATTGCATTCACAAAATTCTCTTCATGGTGTGCCAGATGGTTTTGTTTCGAAATTAGGTCAATTTAAATCGCAAAATTATACTTCTAAGAATAGATTGCCACAAAGAACACACTCAATTAGTAGCTTTCAATATATTAGCACTCCCTACCACGGAAGCACGCTATCATTTCAACCGAAAGAATTTTCTTCGCATTTATCATTAAAACCCGCTGCAAACTCGACGCTTAAAAAAAACGACAAAAATTATTATGGAGAGCGAGAGAAGTCGGATGTGAAACGTTCAACATTTTTCGACTTGAGTTTGCTTAGGGATCCTTTATATCTGATAATACTTGCTTCGAATTCGACAAATGCAATTGGATACACAAATTTTATAATATTGCTACCGGCATACGGTGTAGATTTGGGTTTCGACAAATCGCTGTCTGCTTATTTAATATCAGTTGTATCGATAACTGATTTGATAGGGCGAATTGGAGGATCGGCGTTATCCGATCTTGAAATTATACCCAAAGCCTGGTATTACACAGGCGGGTTATCACTTTCGGGGATATCATTAGCGCTTTTGCCATTCGCAACAAATTACACAATGGTCGTATTTTGGTGTTCTCTATTTGGATTGGCATCGGGCGTTTATGTTGGTGTTACCGCCATAATTATGGCCGATATGCTCGGCACTGAGCGTTTAACATCTTCCTATGGAATCAGTCTTTTCGTCAATGGCATTTTACAATTAATTGGCCCACCGCTTTGCGGAGTCTGGTATGAGGCAGTTCAAAGGTACAATTACCTATTCCACACTTTGGGAATTATTTTATGTTTAGGAGGTGCTCTGTGGATTTTTGTACCTTTCATCAAAGCAAAACCCCCAGTAGTAAAATGATGCTTAAATATATGTATATGTCTTAGCTTATGAAGATAGTACAATGAATAAATATATTTAAAACACAATTTTGCCAAACAGAAATGAACAAAATAAGTTCGAATTATATATTTAATATTTTGTCCACATGTGTGGACGGTTCACTACATTTTTTCCTCTCATATTTTTATAAATGATGTGTCATAATTATCATCTCTTCAGAGTGATTTTGCTGAATTTATTTTGAAATAAAATGAGAATATTTTTACTACAAGACTTGAAAAGAATTATTATAGGAATTCACACTTTCAGACACATGCATTGCAAGCAAGCCCATACACAAGCAAACACTGTAAGCGCACTCATATCACAAAGCAAAGTAAATCAAATTATGTTACTATCCTCGCAATACGCTGTTGCAGGAAATCATAGGTGCGGAGACAGTTGAACTATTAGTGTGAGGATTTACAGAGGCGTCAGGGAGCGCTTATGCCGTTTGTGTGTAGACTATCGCAAACATAAGCTAAACAAAATCATTTCGATATCAAGATATGTTCTCAGCTCATTTGTCAAATATACAGCGCATTTTGAAGGACATTTAGACCTCAATATGAGGTGTATTAATGTCTCATATGTTTCAATAATTTAAAGCTTACGTTGATTTTAAAATTATATCATATTTTACTCATATTACTTGCATTTAATGTCATCACACTTTGTAGCATATATGTTAAAATTTCTGCCATCATAAGCAACGCATCCATGCGATCACTTTTTGTCATTACTTTGACAGATGCGGGTGTAGGGTATATGAGCTTCGGCCAGGTCCTACAAGTTGACCCCAGGCCTGGCAAGTTAACGCTCTTACTTGTTTTACTAATTATAACTTTTTAGAATTCCTTTGTAATTAATGTTGTTAATATTAGAATTTTACTATTCAATAATTTCATTAATTTATATTTATTACTTTATTCAAAAGTAATGTCAAACCTCTCAAGGGCCTAGTTCAAGTATGAATAGAGTTGAAATAAACAAATGACTAATAGAATTCCCCCAAGTCAAACTCAACTTCAATCTCTCCAACTCCTTGCATTCTTTTTGCATAAAGAATTTTAATCTCACTGATTTCCAGTGAATTTTGTCTTAGATTTCCAATGTTCCAGAAAGAATTAGAAATTATTTTCCAAATTATAATATAATAAATATATTATTATACAATTATAAAATCGCTTTACAAGATCATGTTATTTGGCCAGCTTAAAACATATAATTATAGCTTCGATGACGTTTTAAGCGCTGACCTAATTATTTGCAAAATAATAATACACAGGTACTCCTCACTTTACTATCTATTTGCTTAGCGATCACTCGACCACTTATGACCAATTGGGTTTGGACCTGCAATTTGGGGAATCTCCTTTCTTGGCTTGAGTGCCAGTTAGTGGCCAATGAGGACTTGGGCACTGAGCGTACTATAGGCTTGTTATGAACTTTTTTAGATTATGTTATGAATATATTTGAAGTTTGTTGCATGATTTTACTATCCTATATTCCTGCAGTTCCGCTCTTTTCGACCAATTCGCTTACTTGACGTCGGAACGGAACTGGGTGGTAAAGTGAGGAGTACCTGTAATATGTTTTAAAAATAATTAGAAAATTTAAAATCCATCTTCCTCGTCTTCTGCCATTTCCTTCGCTAATTCCAGATCCTGTTGTTCACGTTCACGTCGCTCCTCAGCATTTTCCAATTCTTTTCCGTAGGACTTTGGTGGATAACGCATAGCCTTTACACTTTGATTATGCAAATTAAGGCAGAAAGAAATACGTTCATGAAAGGCTAATTGAGGCTCACGTGTATTGTATATGTCAGTACTTTCTTTGCTGCGCACTTGATTTTCTTCCGAATCAAGGGTGGCTTCTATTACACCATCCCTAATAGCTTTTGACACAATAAATTCTGCATCCTCCGGAGAGTCAAGCATAAGTCGCTTTGTTATGTCCAAAGGTGATATACGTGAATAGGATAAGCCAACGGACCGAATAGCTGTCTTAATTACATTGTGTCTCAAACGAATAATTAGAGTGTAGGTATGATCCTGCTGAAATTTTGCACTGAAGTTCTTAACCACTTCGCTAAAACGTTTTAGGTTACCCATTCGGACTGTTTGGGTTAACTGAAGATATGGGACAAGAGATTTTCTAAGTGTTGTATGTCTAAAAGTTTGACGCTCTGGAATATTACCCAAAAGCAATTCCACGACAATAATAAGCTTCTGTACAGTCTGTCGGAAACCAATTGCTGAATTCTGTGGCGCTTTCCGTAACGCCTGTACAAGATGCTTATGTGCAATGCTGTATTCCAATTTTGCAGCTTTAATCCTACCGAGGTAATACAAAAACCGTGCCCACTCATTATTACTTGCCGACTCTGGGTATACTGATTTCTTTATCAGTCTGTCAGCCTGATCGTATAAAGAGTAATGTAAATAATTACGCAATAAACAATTGAGTAACACAGCCTGCCCCTCGAAATCATTTCTTAACGTAGCTGTCCTTAAACGAGCATGTAAAATTGGCCGACTTTTCTTCAAATCACCGCATAACTCGGCCACACGGGAATGATAGAAATAATATTTGGCCCCGATCAAGTCCAAAGTGCGACGATTTTGAACGGACAATTTGTTCATTAGTACGCTTGAACATTTAGCAGCGGCAGTAAGATTATTATCATCGATTAATTTTAAAAGTATCAGCAAATGTATATACGCATCAACCTCTACTATGATTTGCTTCACAACTGGTCTGCTTCTGGTAATATCAATATCGAATTCCTCTCCGATTTTAGTAGGAATCAATGATAGAACTGATTCACGTTCTGCACCGCTTGTAAAAAGGTAGGCTATACTTCGTAAAATTGAGTTGTTTAATTTGCGCCTGGTATTTGATAACGTCCGTAGTACGCGTAAAATAAATCTAAAAAAAATATACGTAAATAAAAACGTGTAACTGTAATTTTGCAATTGTAGTTAATATAAAGCGATAATTTAAATTTAAAAAAGTTAGTTTTCTCTGAGCTAACCAAACTACCAAACAAAGCCGGATAAGTTAATTTTAACGTATGAAGTTCAATATTTTATATATTTGGAGTAACTCCACTGGTTCACGAGAGTCAACCTAAACCTCTAATTAAGAGTACATATATGGAAAACTTTTGAAACAGATTTACCGTTTGGCACTAGCTCCAATTTTTTTGGTTTTCAATTTTGAAATACTATAATTATTTCAGTATTAAGAAAGCCCAGGTTCTAAGCTTTCCAGACATATTTTTTTCACCAGTATCGGTGCAGGATTTTAGAAGAAAATGCATTTTAGAGCTCACAATCAACGGCCGTGGCAACGATCATAACCCTCAATCCGCAGAATCCTCTCAGTAATGTGAAGTTTTTGGCATACAGGCTTTTCCGAGTATTGGCGGCCTTCCTCCGCTGCAGAAATCACAACAAAACCCTCTCGGTAATAAAAGGCATTTTTGCATTCAGTGAGCTTTAAAATGCATTTCCTCCTAAAATCATGCACCGATACTGGTAAAAAAAAATACGCCTGGAAAGCTAAGAACCTTAATTATACATTTTACAAAGAAAAAAATTAATGAATGAAAAAAAAAGTTGTATTAAAAATTTGTAATTTAAGTTTTCTTCAAAAGTACACGATCTTCTATAAAATGTTATTTTACATAAATTAATGACATTTTTCTTAGCTTTGTAACGATACTAATATCATCTCAATATCTGTTATAGTTTAGGATAGGCAAAAAAATTTGAAGCTTTGAAGGGCTATAACTCCTAAACCATAAGAGCGATAAGAAATTTTAAAAATAGTTAATTTATCAAATATCTTTCTAATGATACCGCACAATATCTGGAATGGTTTAGGGGATACAACATATGAAAAACTTATTTTTCAGATTAAATATCTATAGTTCATAAAACAACTATAACTTATTTGCTGAATTCTATATTAACGACAATTTTGATACATATTAATATAGAACACATATAAATAGCTTCGTTTGATACCTTAATTGCCTAGTGGCTGCTTTAAGTACTTTGTAATAAAAATTACCTAGATTCTTTTGTTGCTACTGCTTTTTCGATCTGCCGTATCTGATCTCGAATTTCTTGAACAACAATTGAATCATTATCTTTCTTATTGGCACTGCCAAGACTACTTTCCACTTCCATTGCTACAACCATTTCTAAATTACTCAGCATGCATTCACTTCTATTTAATTAAAACAAAGTATCATTATGATGTGATGCCATATCAAAGCAAAAAGGCTACTTTAGTATTTCAATAGTAATAGATCGAACACAGTCAGGTCGCTGTTTTCAGCGACTAGAGTTGTCATACGCCAAAAGTTGATTACAATGAAGTCGCTCGCTATAGCGATTCTTTCATTTGCTTAGCAGAACAGAATATTTATTGTGATTGTCGTTCTTGTAAATAAACCAAAAAAAAAAGAACGAAAAAGCTAGCGACCAAATTAGAAATAGAGCAGGAGAAATTTAATTTTTTCTCGTTTCCCATAAGAACCAATGTAATTTTGACAACGACTAGTCCCCAGCGACCTGACTGTGTAAAGTTCAAAAGTTTTAGTCCAATTTACACGCAGGAGTTTCATAGACTCCGTTTGCGTGCGTATCCGTCAGAAATCTATTACAACTATAACAACTATTGTTGTAAACGCACGAACTTTATGAAACTTATCCCATATGTTTACATATATTTAAACTTTTCTTGCGTAAGATTTCTGACGGATACGCACGCAAACGGATTCTATGAAACTGAGCCTTAGTCTATTTAATATTTTTAGCTGCTGTGCTTCCAATATAATAGCTAAAAGAGCAAATTTTGAAAAAAATATTGTTTTCTTGAATTATGTTTATTAAAATATTATAAAATTGAATTTCATTGAAAATTTGAGTGAAATTTTGTTATCCCTGCCTGATAAAAGTAAAAACAAACCCACCCGTCAAATTTCGTAACTGTGGTATCTCAATTGGTACGCTGTGCGTTGCTCTTCGTCTTCCCAAAGCGACGCAGCGCTAAACGGAAATAAGTTAGTTGCGTTAACATTCCATAATTCTCTTGTTCTTGCAGTCGAAAAATATTTTAATATGGAAGAGTTTAATTTACTTGAAGATTCCGCTTTAAAATTTAAGAAATTCGGAAATATATTATTAAACCTTAAAACCTAAGAGAAACAAGTAAGAATCATAATTGTATCTGAATTCTTTAAATTTTTGTCTGCCATCTATGCCCGTTTTCTACCTCGGCGTAAACTTTACAACGAAAATAATTTCAGCGATAAATTGATGAGTTGCCTAAATTGGAACTTCGAACTTCTCTGCGTTAGTGCGTTGCTTATCAACGGCCACTTCCTTCCTTCCTTCCTTAGCTGCATGTTACAATTTAAATTTGACAGAAAAGCGTAAATTGGTGCACTGAATTTAAGTACCACAGGATAATTAATATAATTTATGAAAAAGAAAATGTATTGTTGCCTTTGAAAACTTTCTCCCCCTTTAATGCTTCATTGGTGTATTTTGGGTCCACACTATTCTTATTAAAAGTACTGATGTTTCTGAATTTCCTTGATGTAAATACTCATTATTTTTTGTGATGTAAAAATTTTTTGTTAAATTATACGACAGGACGTATATATTGTACAAAATTAGATTTTGTTTTAGAATTAGCGGTAACTCACCTACAACACCGATTTTCCTACCAAAACTCTCATTATATGGTGTAGTATATAAGTGGGCGTGCACGTCTATTTTAAAAGTATATTTCAGTCTAAGATGATGGACTCGAAAATAAAAATTTTAAGCGAAAATTCGCTCTACAAGCCAAGAAATTGAGATATAATCACGGATAAGTGCATATTTGCTATATAAAGAAGGCGTGGCAATGGTCCGATTTTCCCCATTTTCAATACAAAACAGCGTAGGATAACAAGGAATATTCGTACTAATTTCATGACGATACTTCCATTCGTTCTCCTGTAACCATGATTTCCACAGGCAGACGGACGAATGGCTAAATCGCCTCAGGTGATTCTGAGCTAGAATACATATACAGGTAACCCTCCTATAACACGGTAAATACGTTTCTACAAAGTCCCGTGTTGTGCGAAACCGTGTTATATGAGACTAGAACCCAGTACAAAAAGGAGAGTAATGCTCCAAAAGCTGTTAAAAAGATTTTTTTTTTAAAATTTCATATAACTTCATGTTTATTAGGAAACAAAACAAAAGTATACACTTAATTTAATAAAACCTGGGACCCCGAGCAGTTGCTCGGAACTTTTTTCAAACGATTCCAAGTTTTATGAGTTAGGTTTAATGGGGCGAAAAATTTTAAAAATAAAAGAGTTTTGATTTTTTGCAGTGTGAATAGTAAAAAACGGCCGTTCTATCGGTTTTAAGCGAAGGGAAAACACTTTGCCAGTATACTTCCAAAATTTTTTCAATTTTTATAAACATTTTTGCCTTGAAAACATTGACACTGTTCATAAATTTCTTGAAGTTTTACAAAACAAAACAAAAATATTTGAAATGTATTGTCAAATAATATTTGAAAAATTATTAATTAACATTTTATTTCAGAACAGAAAAAAATTTAAAAACAAAACAATGTCAATAAATTCAATAAATTATTTACGAACTTGTTGATCAACCACTTTTATAGAGAAAAAAAAACCACCAAAATGAATTTTTAAGAAAAAAACACCTCGACAGATCGATTTGCAATCTCTCAATCTCCCTAATATGTGAATATCAAAGAAATCCTTAGAGCCGTTTTCGACCTCAAAAAAGCTGCAAATATATATACAATTTTAGCTCCTTTAATAAGATTAGATAGATAAACTTAATTCAATAATTTTCTTCGTCATCGCTGCTCAGTACAATTAAACGAGAACGTTTGTTTGAACGAAAAATATTACCTTCACTTTTTAAACTTTTTTCTAGATTTTGTGCACCTTCTGTCCTTCTGTTCATGGTGATTTTGCAGCTCCCTTTTGAATTTTAAGCTTTTTTTAGATGAAGGGTCTGCACTCAAGAAAAAGAATTCTAGTTTTTTTTCTAAGAATAGACCTTCTTGAAATTTTTTTATTGTAAAATTATTAATTTTACAATCTTCACTTAAAGAATAAAAAATTATGCTAATTGCTATCCACGAAGTAAACTCTTGCATAACAAAATACTCAAGTTTAATAGGTAAAAAAAATACAACCAGACATAGTTTATTCAGTAAAATTTTGGGTATTCCCCGAAAGAAAGCAGGAAAATAAGCAGTAAAATTTTGGTATTCCCATAAATTGTGTGTTCATAGGGCATAATGTAATTTTCTAACTAATTTTAAACAAAAATCTCATTATCGTGTTGTAGAAATACCGTGTTAGAAGAGGGTTTTGGGGAATTTTTATTGTCGTGTTAGAGTAGAACCGTGTTGTAAAATACTGTATTATAGGAGGGTTACCTGCACTTTTCTATACCTGCCATGCCTCTTTTAATGCGTTACAAACGGAAGAACAAAGTGAATATAACCCTCATCCCTTCGGGTGTAGGGTATAAAAATGAATTAATGCTTTGCAATAAATTAACTTGAACCTTTTAGAGTGTATGTAGCCAAAAACTTGTTGAAAAAAGGGCTTAAATAGGTAAAATAATCAATTTGCATCATAGATCATATGATAACGATAGCTTTTACACCAGCTGTCGCTAGTGTTGAGTATGACAGTTCACGAATCAAAATGCCAGAACTATACCGGCAGCCCCCACGCACTGCGTCAACGCAGATCTACGCCAGCAGCGCCATTACGGAGCGCTTACCTTTTTGAGCATTCTTATAGCGCCTTACAGGAACACCAACAGATCCACACCAGCAGGTTTCACTTTCATGGGCATTCTTCCAGCACCATAGCGCCAACAAAGCTTTTCTCTGTAAAACCATTGCCTAGCACTTACTTTCTTCTTTCTTTCCTACAGCAGCGCCTTATAATAAGAGGGAAATATATTAATACTATATTAAACTACAATGCAACACACTATAACACCATACACCTTAATATGTATAAAATTAAGACCCTTATAGTTATGGTACTTTTTACTAGAAGAAGGTAAACTTCATGTATGCTGTTAGGATATCTGGAATCGAAATTAACAAGGATGATTCTGGATAGCAAACTTTCCTGGAAGGAACATGTGAGAGGCAAAAAGTTTCTTTTCTAGAGAATTTCTTCAAATAAGACGCACTGGGGCTATGCTGCAATGATAAAGTAAAGCTGGGCAGGTGACAACAAAATTCGAATTAGACGGGGTACAACTTTTCGCATGTTTATTATCTATCTATTAGTGGTGCTCTGGCATCCACTCCAAGGCACTCATTAGTGGCGGCTGTCACTCGAGATGCTGCCGTTAGACTTGTTTATAATAAAAAGAGCAGCAATGCATTACACATAAATATAAGTGACGTTTGTTATGGGTCTGGGTTATCAACGCAAGGGCATAACCACATTCTGGATCTCGTCTATAAAGAGATGTAATTAGTGCGCATGCTGATGGACAACATGAGTCGAGTTGGTAACGAATTTTACCAGTTAAGCAGACGGACTGCTGCACGAAGAGTATGGGAAACACAACAATAGCACTGTACAAATGGGTTATAATGAAAAAGAGATGTGGTGCTGATGTTTTCTCCTTAGTGTTAAATTGCTAAAGTTAATTGCTAAATGAGAATAGAATATTTAATTTTGGCTTGATGAAAAGTACATTATTTTCAGTAAATACCAAACATAGAATTTTTAAATATTTATGCTCGGATTGAATTTATATTTTAATAATTATGGAAATAGAAATGTTCCGATATACTCGTATATGCATTTGAAGAATAATAATAAATTTTTAATTCCGACGCTTATCTCTACTTCGAGATTTACACCGATCACTAGAATCTTCTATCCTTTGGTGCTTTTCTCTAATACCATCGCCTATCCGGTCGTACATTTTTATATTTTCCGTTTCCCTTTGATGAATTCGTTGTTGTTGTTCTTCATTATGTTTTTTTCGAGATAATCCTCTTTCCGTAATCTATAATTTGTGCAAAGAAAGCATTTCTAAAAGTCTTTAAAAACGCATAAATACCTGTTCAGGTGTCAATGGTAACCAATATATACAAGGAGTTGTCCGAGTCTTTCGAAATAAATCATCCAGAAGACGTAAAGGAGGACTGTCAGTTTCTTTTAATTGCTTTCGTGCTATAAATAAGAACTTTTAGGCGGGTTGTATAGGCAATTTAATAAATTTGTATTTAGTGATACCAATTTTCAAATACACCTCTTTATAGTATGGTAAATAAATTCATGTAGAATTGGCACAAGCCAATATAAAAAGTTTTTCCCAATTTTATATTGGAACTATTTTATAGCTCGTCGTCGAACATGCATTCAGGCCTGATTTTGCAATTTAGTTTCAAGGCATGTTTAAGTTAGGTTGAAAATTTCACGGGTTTGAAGTGCTTCTATTTTCTTCCAAATCCAGCGGTTACTGTCGAAAGCGCTGAGGAAAACATTACCACATATCCGACAGTTACGGCTCGTTTCAAAATCAAACAGAAACACTGCAGTCAACGCAAAAGCTTTTATTTAGGCAGGTTATTAGGCAGGCAAATTAATAAATTTGTATTGAGTGATACTAATTTTGAAGTTACACCTCTTTATAGTATGGTGAATAAATTCATATACCAGGTCTTTTTTTTATCTTGAGGCAATGGTGAGGTTAGAAATTAGAACCACTATTTTTTACAGATTCGGATTCTACGCCATAAAACAAGTGTATTTTGCTAGAAAATCTTTCTTTCGTATTCTTGATGTTGTTTCAATACCAAACAGATCCTAGGCTGTATGGGGCTAATTGGGAAAATCGAACCAGTGCCAGGCCTACTTTTTATAGCGAATATGAATTCATCCGTGCTAGTCTAAGATGGTTGACTTAGAAATAAAAATGTAGCTTAACATTCCACGCCTCTTTTTATGCGATTAACAAAAAAATAGAGGAGTATTGTAAAATTTTTCTAAATTCAAATTCTATAAAATATAAATTGATTCAGTAGATGGCGCTGTAAAATAGGGTAAAATATCTCGAAAAATACACATCGGATCGAAAAAAGACAAAATATGTTATTGTTTTTGGTTTTGTTTAATATTTTTCAAAAAGCTATTCAACGATACAAAACTTAAACCCTCACCCCTACGCCATTGAGGTGAAAATGGAATTTACTTTAAAATCTTGATTGGAAAACCCTATTTAACAGCGCCATCTACTGAATCAATTTATATTTTATAGAATTTGAATTTAGAAAAATTTTACAATACTCCTCTATTTTTTTGTTAATCGCATAAAAAGAGGCGTGGAATGTTAAGCTACATTTTTATTTCTAAGTCAACCATCTTAGACTAGCACGGATGAATTCATATTCGCTATAAAAAGTAGGCCTGGCACTGGTTCGATTTTCCCAATTAGCCCCATACAGCCTAGGATCTGTTTGGTATTGAAACAACAGAATATTCGTACCAAATTTCATGACGATATTTCTATGCGTTCACCTGAATTCGTGATTTCCACAGACAGACAGACAGAGATAAATAGACTCAGAAGGTGATAGACCTTCTGAGAAGGTAGACTCAGAATTCGTGATTCTGAGCCGGAATATATGTATACACTTTTCTATACCTGCCACGCCTCCTTTAATGCGTTAAATATATACACACCCTCATCCCTTCGGGTGTAGGGTATAAAAAGATGCGAAATTTGCTGTATCTGTATTTTAAAGGCAGGCTTTATAGAATTTGATAAAGGTTCTATTTGTCTAAGAATATCTCATAAGCTTCTTCTCATAAGCTTCTAGGCGGTTAGCTACTTGGCGGTTACCAGTTAATTTAACCAGACATTGTAAAACCGGGCCTTAATATGAACCGTTTTTACAGGAAGATTAAGCTCTTTTTAAACTTTGAATAAAAGTAGACAGAAGTTTTCACCTGCGAAAAACAGTTTTTCTCTAAACCGATGCAAAACCGCTTAATGGAAACACCATATAAGGTTAAGAAGTTTGATCCAAAGCGATCCAAACTACTATTGCTAGCAACACGAATTGTCCGTAAGGTAATGTCACAAATCTGCCTTTTTTAGTCAAAATTTGTGCGGTTATTATAAATACATAGACACACAGACATATATGCAGCGACGGACAAGAAATTCTTTCTGCAAATAAATATGCATGGCAGTTCTTACCTGATGAGGAATTCGAATTTGTTTGAGTTTTCCCTCTTTGAGTTTTGCCTCTATATATGACGTCTTCTGAAGCTTCCACAATGTCTTTACATTCTCTATTTCGGCCCTTCTCAGCAGTGCCCTTGTTTGCGCCTTGTGATCCATTTTTTCCTACATCCCACTCACGAATTGGCTTACTCTATACAATTTATTAGGTGAAATTAAGAAAATAATTAAATAGCTATTTTAAAATTTCGGCTTTACTAACATACAAAAGAATATAAGATGCATCACAATGGCGTGTTTGACAAAAATTGCAGAAACAATCAACGTTTCTCTACGTTCCTCTAGGTCAAGTGGTGACCTTGTTGTGGTGTAGGGGCTTAGGTCTACGGTTCTGTAGGCTACACTGATGTAGCAGCCGATGTTAAACTGGTTTTTCTGCCGGGGTCACCGGTGTCAGAAGGGTCGCTGAAGCGAAGATGAACTATCAATTTTGGACCAAAATCTTGTACAAAGTATCAGTGGTGGCGAACACTGAGACAAATGTGCCTGGCTAAAGCAAAGCCAGGGATTGTCTCGATAATGTCTCGTTTGCGCACAAAGAATGACAAACAGCCATTTTGTTTTAATTCAAAATCAAGGAAAGGGCATTATGCTGAACGGAACAGGAAGGCGAACTACCGTACCCGACGACGCGCCTTCCAACTTAAGGACAAATTACGGAATATTTCTAAAAAGGTTCTGACGGACAAGAACAGAAATTGTTTGAACTGGAAGACGGATACTCTCGGTCTGGATGAACCTTCGAAACGCGACTCAGCCGTTAAAAGACAAAGGTCGCCAGACGAGTTGGCTAGCGCGGCAGACAAGCATCTGCCGCTGTAAAACTGGGTACAGGATAAAAGTTTTTTTCAAGTATGTATGTATGACAGTATGACTATACTATTAAAATATTGTTTTATTTTTCTGTAAATTTTAAAATGAGAATAGTAGACCTTTAAGTGGAATAGTAAACTTCTAAATTAGAATAATAAATTTCAATGAGAATTTTTATATGGATTTTAAAAAAATATCAACCGCAGTAGATTTTCTTTCAATGCTTGCGATGGAATTGACACATATGGTTGATGGTATTTGTCTGGAGACATTCTTCCATAAGACTTTTAGAGGCTTCTACTATTAAGATTTTAGCTGAGTGTACATTATTGCGAAAGTTTTCGTTGTTGGTATTGTTTCGGAAGTTATTATTGAAATTAGCCCGAAATTTGATTCTGTTATTTGTTATGTAATCCATTGTTTTTTTTGCTGAAACTGTGATTCTTTTTAGTTCTAAAGCGAGGACAATTTTGGAATATAGTTAGTGCATACTTCTCGTTCATTTTTATACCAACTGATTTTTGTACTTGGATTTTTGTCTAATTCTGCGATTTGCAATTTGTTCATTTCACTAATTATGTTTAGAAGTAGTTATTTTTAGTTGTTAACCGATTGGTTCTTTTGAATGATGGTTATCAGTTTTGTTTTAATTTTTGGAATGGTCTCATTTGCTTTGTATCTTTCATTGAGAGTAGGATCTTAATTGTGTCATAACGGCTCTATCCTTACATCTGCATAGTGATGTGTTTAAGTTCTTTCCTAACTTTATATGGTACACTAGTTTTATTAATTGCCTTATCATTTCATTGTTTAAACTTAAACAGTAAATAGCCTTCATAGCTGTTTTTAGATTAAATGGTAGCATTTTTTCTTAACTTTGTTTTTACTCTCCTTCTTGGTTTTCTATGTCGTCTAATTGTTCAAGTAAAAGATCCTTGGTTGTTGTGTATGTTGTTGTAAATTCTAGCTTCAATGCTCCTAGTTTTTTCTTGTCCCGAAGGGTGATAGGAGTCATAAATGGACATTGCCTTATTGGTTCATTTTCATTTTCATTGAATCATAATTTTCTTGAATGATTTTTGTAGAAGCTGCAGGGATGAGGAAGAAGAAACCATTCCACATCTGCTATGTAGTTGTCCTGCCCCAGCCGAAAGAAGAAATGTCTTCATGGGAGCATATTTGTTTGAAAATCCTTGTGAGGTAGCATCTCTTAGAATAGGTAATCTCATCTGTTATATTAATAACTCTTTGTGGTTTGACTGAAAAGGGGTACCGAGTTGTCATGTTTCTGGTATCACAATGGATCCAACTTTTGGTCTAAGTGAGTCTTCTTTGCACTATCGCTGAAACCTACCTACCTACCCTTTGTCCTTCTCTCTTCAACATCCTTTATCATTTGCATCAAAAAAGCTTTTTCTGCAATAAGCTGACCGCAACCTAAGCTGGATTTGTAACCTAATTTACCGTCATTGAGAAAGATAAAGTATTAAACAAAATGGAATAAATTTACGTTAAATAAACTGAGCTCGTTTAATAAACTTCATCCAACCAAAAAGTCAGGCATAGAGCAGACTAAGTTTAGTGAAAGACAGCAGAAGTTAAGTGAAACCTCAGGGGTAGAAATAGAAAACATATGTAAGTAGAGTTATTAGGAAACAAACCTAGTAAGTTATTAAATAGCAATAGTGCTATTATCATTACACAAAAAAGATAACAAAAGAAGTAGATAATCTAAGTAAAGTTCCTTGCTACTTTCCTACCTTTTTTTCGTCCTTGTTGAAACCACTATTATTTGAGTTTTCTGGTCCTTCATTAATGATTTTTTTAGTATCATCTTTTGTAGACATTACGGCATTTTGCATATCCTCATATTTTCCGAAATCAACGTTAAGACACTTCGGATTAGATGCAGGCCAGCGTATACCATGAAGCGCATGTCGAGTTTCAATAGCTTCACTATAGATTTTTAAAAATATAATACATACCCAACAAATAAAATAAATCGATTAACTTACTCTTCCGTTTCGTATTGTACATAGCATTTGGACTTAATTCGATCTATCCAAAATCCGTCTGTTTTCATTTTTCCTGTTCGAGCGAGCAAACTTTTTAATTGTAAGATAGTAAACGGCCGCACTAAATTTGTGATGTACAAAATATTGCTCTCTTCATTTTTAGAAGGGCTCGGAGAGCTAAAGCAATTTTCTACCATGGACAATTCATTGACATGTTTAGTTGTTTCAACATGTACGTTAGGCTGAGCAAAATATTTTTCGTCTGTAGATGTGTTAATATTTTTTGCGGTCTGCTCGCCTTGTTCTCCCTCAGCACAATTCTCCTCTAATTCAGAAGAGGAATCTAATTTGATATCGCTTAATGGAACCGGTTCAACATTCGAAATAATTGTTTTTAACGAGTCCGTAGAAATTGATAAAATGGGGAAAAAAGCCTCAGGCTCTTTTCTTGATATCCACTTTCTTTTGCGAACTTTCGGTGTATTACAATCCTTTTCCTTTATGCTTTTAAGAGGGAGTCTTGTAGCCTCCATGAATTGAATTGAATGATTTTTAATAATTCCTATATTTTTTTCTTCATTATTTGCATGACAATTACCTTCTGTAATTTTATCAGTTTTGACAGAATTCTGCTCATCTAAGGTTTTCATAGCAAGTTCGGATTCCAAATTTAAATCGGTGGACTTACTGTAATCAGTTCTTGAAATTTCACCCGTTTTAGTAGAATGTTCGATATTTAGTGAACTACTAGAAACTTTAGCATTAAAAGCGTCGTCCTTCAATGTTTGAGAGAATACCATTTTAGAGTAAGTATAAATTACATCCAAACTATCTGTGCTCCTACAAGCATTATTTCTCGATTGCGTTTCTAAATTCTTTGTATCCTTCAATTATCGTCCAGATTTCAGAGATTCGATCTTTATGTTTTCGGGAAATACCAATAGTTAAAATTCTCCTCTATCCCTTGAGTCATAATCAATGCTAAACTATAAGAAAAATTTACGAAAATTTAAATAAATTTGCAATAACTATTTGCTTCACTTAATAAGGAAACTCCAAAAAACTGCACAACCAAGAAAAACGTAATTGAGGCTTAAGTCTACTACAAATAAATATACCAAATTTACTCTCTCCTGCAAAAGTGTATAGGCCTTAAATTTATCGTTTTAATTAGCAGTTTTTGCACTTTGGAAGAAAAAAGTGTTTTCTGCCCTTTTAGTCTGATCCTCTGAGCCCCTTCCACATCTGTGAGATCTTCCAAATTTGTGAAGAAATATCCAAGTTTAGCTAAATGTGCAAATGATTTGTTGCTACAAAGAAATCGATAGACAACGGAAAGACCTGAGACCAAAGTTAATTAATTGGAACTATTGTAAATTGGCGTGGCACTGGTCCGAATTTACCAATTTTAACCCCAAACAGCCTATGATAGTAACGAATATTGGCGCCGAATTTCATGCCGATACTTATATTTGCTCTCCCGTAATCGTGATGTCCACAGACAGACAGACAGACAGACGGACGGACGTGGCTAAATCGACTCGAGTTTATTCTGAGCAAGAATATATATACTTTTCTAAACTTCTCACGCCTCCTTTAATGTGTTACAAAACGGAAGTGAACACACCCTTATCCCTTTGGGTGTAAGGTAAAAAGCATTGATAAAATAAATAAAAATTTGCAGTATGTATTTATAATATATGTACTTAATTATACTGATACTTATGTAATCAACTGCGACTTATTTACTTATTCTAAAGAGAGCTGTCACGCATAATTTTTTAGTTGAATATTCGCAACATTGCAAGACTCGTAATAACTTGTTCACGAGATAGTCCAATAAAATGTACAATGTGTTGCACTGTCTGTACTTCTAATAAAGGTCCGCGTAGTTTTCTGTTACTTACCGTTAGGAGATTAAAATTTACCGGTAAAAAAAAACAGGAGAAAATTCTAAATTTTTCTTAACTGTTTCCAGTGTTCGGTAAAAATTTCTTGGTATGAAAAAATCGAAGTAACTTTTTATTGTCATTCAATTAAAATTTTTTTAAAAATCAAAATTAGCTTATCCATAAAAATTGCATTCCAAAAGGAATCTCAAAATAAAAAGTTAGACGTTTAAAATAAAAGTCCGAACAGGTCCGTATGTCAAAATCTGTCATACAAAGCCGTATTTTTTCAAATTTGATATAATCAATCAAATATTTTGTGTCAATCAATCAATATATTGATCCAAAAAGATTTAGGTTCAAATTTGTGATCCGAAATTTTATTTATTTTTACTAAACAATACTGCTGTCGAAAAATGCTTAATTTTTCGTATTGTAAGTTTTATTTGTATTTATTTCTGTATTTGTATATTTGTAGTACAGCTTTTTAATGATTGATAAACGGAGTTCTACACCAAAATGTGCCACCAAGCAATACTTTTCTTAGCTCCATCTGTTGTCAGCTTATATATGTACTTCATCTAGCTTGTTTCTTCACACTTGATCTAATCGGATTAGATCATTGGTGAAAAAAACACGGCTAATGTTACATTAGGGTCTATGAAATTACGTCAAAATAAAATAAAACCCTACTTTTTTAATAAATTAAAATTGGGGCTTTATATAATTTTGGACATTGGGTGTTACTTCAATCTTGGTATTATTAGATGGTAAAGTATTATTAGATAGAATACTTAGAGAGGAATTAGTAGAGATTTTATTATTGTTTTATTTTTTATTATTGTTTTACTATTGTTATATCCTTTTTTAATAAGAATATACATATGCATGTACCACATTAAATAATACTAAACGGGCAACCAATCTTCTTTTTTTTTTTAAAGATAAACTCAAAATTCGAAATCTGGTTATAGGACAGGACAGTGGAAACTAACGAAACATTTGTGCACAGGTATTATACTGAATGATAGTACACTTACATTTCGCAGCAATGAAAGGAAGGGAGCTGAAGAAATTGTAACTGGGTCAAATGCTTTCATTACTTACAATAAAAAAAGGACGCAAAGTATCACTTCTATTATCAATATAACATAACCAATCTATTTCCTATAGCTTTTAAACCAAAGCCGTCCCATACAAATTTGTTAAAAATTAAAAGTTAGGGGCTTGTACCACATCCCAATGACGTACACTTGAAAAAGTGGCGTTGGGAAAACGTTTCCAACTGGCTACATTATTTTAACAAAACCGGGATTTTGTTGAGTTTGTTTCTTAAAAAGCTATAATTACATACATATGTACATATGTGCTCTGTATCCCTGAACCAGGCTGAATAGTTTACCATTCTGATATTTATATACTTTCAGTTAAATGATTCACATTATTTTTAAAACAGCCGCTGTTCCATTATCATCGGTAATCTTTAATATTTAGGAATAATTATTTATAATTTTTTTGCTTACCGTTCCAAATTTGCTTTTTTTGGTACATTCCTACCGCAAACCGAAATTTGGTGAGGCCAAGTTTTTCTTATTTACCGGATTTTATTATACAGAGATATAATATCGGCAATATATATATTAATTTTACAAGAGTTTAACTTTACAGATAAAGATAATAGAGATGTGCAAACCAAACAACATGTATATTTGCATACCATCAGAGTTTAACCATCTTGGTTAAAGATTGAACGATTAGCCAAATATGACATATATTCGATTATTTTGTTTAGTGATGTTCACACTAGTTCACACATCTTTACATCTAAATAATTCTGTAGGTACTCCTCGCTTACCGTACTAACAATTCTTCGCTTTCTCGCTTTTATGAACAATGGGCGAGTGTGAACGAGTGTGATCCGTCGCAAGTGTGAATAAAGTCTTATTTTCTTTTTGGAATCTTTGTTGGCCAATCACTTATTGCAAGATCATGTAAGAACGAAACGTAAACGAAAACGCGTTTTCTTTTGTGCTTTTCGTAGTTTTGTTGTTATTCGCAATGGATTTACTGTCAAATCCACGATAAACTACGAAAAGCGCAAAAGAGAAATGCAAAAGCACAAAAGAGAAACGCAATTTCGTCCGCGTTTCGTTTTTACATGATCTTGCAATTATATTCTATAGCAATAAACAATAACTGCGTTTAGAATCGACAATAACTTTACGGTGTTGCCTACTATTTTGAATCAGCGGTGTCGTGAGCGGACCGTTGACAAATCATGCTGGCAAAGCAGTCGCCTTTTTTTTAGCGAAAAAGATTTAAGCTGAATCTGCTCAGCTCATTCTGTCTCTGTCAATAATTTTTAGTGTTTTTTTACTTCTCGTGTGGCGGCAACGTGGAATTCGTCAACGTTAGAAAAAAATGTAAACAGCTGTTTACAGCTTTGAATACTTTCAGTAACGCGTTTAGAGCACACGATTTTCGATCACAAGCAAAACAAAGTGATTTGCAACTTAGTGTTGCAAGTGATTGTGCACTTAATAGTGTTGCAATATATTTCAACTGTTCCTTGTTGTTTCGTGAATAACTTTTGACAGCAACAAACATAATTATTGTACAGTTACTTGCCGAGATATGGCCTTTTCATTTCAGTTGTATGAAGCGAAACAGATTAAAATGCGTTTTCCGAAGAATTGCATTATTTGAGTCGTGGTGTCTTCTTGGCGGGTGCGATATATTGCCGCAAATCTCTAATTTGGATTCAACGCAGTGTCGCTCTGAGAAGATGTACAACGCAACGCAATACAGGCTAATTTACGTTACAACATTAATAATGCACAATCTCCGCTACAAAAGCGTAAACCTCCCCATTATAGCTTTATTCGCTACATAAACTACTGATGTGATACTATTTGTAGTACGAGTAATAATGGTTAAAAGTAAAAAACAAAAAAAAAACTCAGAAGCGATCTTAAAAAGTAAAAATTCAAAGAAAAAGATTCCTCAACGGAAATTTATTTCAGCATTTAATTCGGCTTGTAAGCATAGTTCAGACAGTTTCTGGATAGATAGAAATAATTGTTGTTCTACGTACATACATAATGTGCAAGAATATAACTGCTCGCAAACTAATGATTCGCAAGCACTGGAACTTGTTCGGACCTGTCTTGCAAGAAGAAGTTGGAAGAGTTTTCTTAAATCTTTTGGGACTTATAAGTTTCTAAGTCGACGTGCCTCCACCGTACATTTTCCTATATTTTTAAGAGTAAGTTGATTTTGATAAGTACTCTGTTACTGTTACTCTGTTGTAAGTAATAATCAGAACAGAAAATAGTACTGATGCCCCGGTATTTTCGAAAAATGTATGGGTGAAAGAAATATATAAAAAGTGGCGGCAATAGATTATATTCCACTAAGACCGATTTCATCAAGTTTTTCTGGAAAAATATTTAGCACTAAACTAATGACGGAGAAATATATAATGTAACATCACAGGTTTTTATAAAAAAATTGTGAGAAGCATGAAATAGGGTAAAGTAGTTTTTGTTGCACTCGGTGTGAATAACGCTTTTCTAGAAAGTAATTTGAACTCCTTTAAGCCGACGTCAAACAGAACGCGATATACGCTGCGCGATACGGGGCGTAATAATCGCGTTGCGAATTGGTGGTCAAATAGAGCGCGAATCGCTACTAAGGTAAAAAAATCAACCGCGTGTATATATAGATAGCAAGATGCCATATTTGTAGAAAATGCCTCTTTTTTACAAATTTTTCCTTTAGAGTTTCAATTGTTATACGATAACTGATATTCTTAACTCTTCGGCATCTCCGAAAATTGTAGAACTGTGCTCACACACTCATAAAACACTAACACAAGTAGGACATTATGTAAATTTTCACAACGCACTGCGACGCGTAAATCTATACGCCGCGTAAATAAACAACGTTTTTTCTTTGTCTGACATGCTTATGGGATTTCTTTGTAATACAACCGGGCGTAAATTTCGCGGCGCGTAAATCGCGATCTGTATGACGTCCACTTTAAGGAATAGTTTCATTTTTTGAGACATTTCAAGCACATTTATGCACTAAACTATTCGTTAATTAAGAATAATATTAAATTTATTTTATATTGTATGTAAATAGTACGTATATAAAATAATACGCACTTCACAAACAGGCAAGACTCAAATCGTCGATTTCAATGGCGTGGTGATTGAAAAACGAGGGTATGCCAAAGCAAATTTTGTCTACTTCAGCACTATATAAATCTACTATATAAATTTTATAATTTATTTGTTTGTATCAATGTTTTATTCAGTTATAATTTTTATTCAATTGTTCATAGAATAGTTAATAGAACTTTTCGTAAGATATGGGCTGGGAATTGGGTTAAAAAATGTATTGCATTGGTTTTTTTCGTGTTAATGTGCATCTGTATTGATTTATAATCTTAAATTCTTGCGGAAAATGGAAAATCTAATAAATAAAAAACGTTACGCGGAAATTAAATACATTAAATATGTGCATAAATAAATAAATAACAAGTAAGAGCGTTATCTTCGGCCTGGCCGAAGCTTATATACCCTACACCCGCATCTGTCGAAGTTATAAAAAGTGGGCGGGTGACGCCTACTTTTTTTTTATTTAAAGGGAACCAATTTTGATCTAATAACTCATTTACAACACCGCTTTTCCTACCAAACACCTCATTATGTGGTATAGTATATAAGTGGGCGTGTCACGCACATTTTTGAGAATATATTTTAGTCTAAGATGGTGGACTTGGAAATAAAATTTTAGCTGAAAATTCGGTCTACAAGCCAAGAAATTGAACTAAAATCACGGATGCCAAATTCGTGCCAAATTCGTGCCAAATGACGATACCTCATGACGATACCTCTATTCGTTCTCCTGTAATCGTGGTTTCCACAGACGGACGGACAGACAGACAGACAGACAGACGGACAGACATGGCTAAATCGAATCAGGAGGTGATTCTGAGCCAGAATATATATACTTTTCTATACCTGCCACGCCTCCTTTAATGCGTTACAAACGGAAGAACAAAGTGAATATACCCTCATCCCTTCGGGTGTAGGGTATAAAAATTAATAAGTTTGAATTAAGTAGTTATATGAATAACTAACCAAGTTGTAATCTCAAAACAAATGATTTAACTTAAAAATCTGAAATGTCTTTTGTGTTATTAAAGCTGAACACATGCACATAGTTCAATTGTGGATCAATGAAAGAAATCTCGCGCGAGAAAAATTTAAATACATACGCATATGAGTTGGGTGTTGACGCTCTCTGACCCCCAATATGTTACGTTAAAAATGGTCACTCTACTCATATGTATGACTAACGTGACCATTTACTTGTTTCCTCGAAACGGGACCTTTACTGCTTTCTCTACAGTTTTTATCTCTTAATCCCATGATGATTGGATTAATGGTGATAATGGTTTGATTAAACATACATATTAGGGGTGTTCAGTAGCTGATTTTTTACATATGTTTTTACAGTTTTGCAATTTAATTTTAACACGTTAAGTTATTAACAAAGAGGCAACACCCCTTTTCAATTAGATAATTTAAGTAATTCTCGAATTGTAATAAAGTTTGTTTTAAGGATTGCTTTTGTAAATACATCAGCTATCTTAGAAGAAATATAATTAATTTTTATATTGCTCTTTGAACTGTGATCTCTTAAAAAATGGTTTTTTATGTCGATATGTTTAGCTTTTTTCAATTCAGCATTTTTAACCATTGCAATTTATCCATTATTGTCTTCATATAAAAGAATCTATAGAAATAGTCTGTGATATTATATTATGACATTTTTACATAGGTACATACATAATTTATATTCTATAATTTTTATATTCTTATACTTTTTTAGTATGCAGTAATGTTCTTAGCATACAAGGATATAGAACTAGCTGGAAAATGTCTGGAATTCATGCTGTCGGAAACTGATGGTTCAATTCAAATTAAACTTTTTACATCTCTTCAAGGTCATGCTGAAACGTAAAGTGCTAACTATTTGTAATTGTTTATTATTAAAAATAGAGCACATATTAAAAATTCTTAGACATTAATTATGAAACTAAATCTGGTGCGCAGAGCTTAAAGAAAATTCAGCAAAGATTGGAGTTGAAGAAAATTAATGTTCTTATTTTTAATAACCATCGTGGTAGCGAAGAAGCAATTTTTTGAAATTGTGTATATCAATAAAATCAACACGTTACAGTTGTTGTGAAATAAGAGAGAGGGATATGGTCAGCAAACAGGTTTTATTTCGGTACATCAAATAAAAGTTTGCTATCAGGACCAGTTCGGTGGCTCATCCTATCAACCCAATTTTGCTGCACATTTCCGATGGCTTCGGCCCCTATTTCAGCAATAGCTTGAACAATACTGTGTTTAGCGTGTCGAATCGCAGCTCCGCGGAGGCCAACTCCTAAACCAAAATTCGCACTTTTTCGGCACCACAGCATCCAATTTGGAAGTAAGTTTTCAATATTTCGACAACGTTTTCTAAGCGTCATGTCGTACCGCGGATATATAAAATTTGGTATAACTTAAGAATAGGGGATTGGCTCCGATTTTTTTCATTTTCTTTTTTGTAACAGGGCTTACCCTCCCTTGTTCAACCATGTTAAAAAATAGCGTCGGATTCGTTTAGTTTATGAGATATAGGGCTTTAACTGTCAAAATTGGAAGAGCTATATCTCTAAAACTAGTTAAGATAAACGCGTAATATTGGTGCCGTTAAAAAGGCTGTTTTAAGTCCTTTCTTCTATCTAATAACCTTTTTTGTGAGTACTGACATCATTACGGAGGTAATTCAACTTTTAAAAAAATTGGCGTACTTCGTTTTACAAAATAATTTTTTTCTCCCTTAAATGACAATTAAGGTATACAATAGATTCCTTTTTTTTATAGCCCATAATATTACCTTTCTAACGGTATATAATATGTGTGGGTATCTCTTGTGTTTTTGAGCTAATTAATGAAAATATCTACAAATTCAGTGATCGCCTGCAATACTGCGTAGTGGGTATTTACGAATATTCAGGGTTATAACAAAAAAGCTTTATATTAAAATAAGGCCTCCAAGCATAAAAACCTTAATGCAAAAAACTTCACATTACCGAGAGGATTCTGCTGATTGATGGTTATGATCCCTGCCGCGGCCGAAGGCCGCCAATACGCGGAAAAACCTGTATGCAAAAAACTTCACATTACCGAGAGGATTCTGCTGATTGATGGTTATGATCTCTGCCGCGGCCGAAGGCCGCCAATACGCGGAAAAACCTGTATGTAAAAAACTTCATATTACCGAGAGGATTCTGCTGATTGATGGTTATGATCCCTATCGCGGCCGAAGGCCGCCAATACGCGGAAAAACCTGTATGTAAAAAACTTCATATTACCGAGAGGATTCTGCTGATTGATGGTTATGATCCCTGCCGCAGCCGAAGGCCGCCAATACGCGGAAAAACCTGTATGTAAAAAACTTCATATTATCGAGAGGATTCTGCTGATTGATGGTTATGATCCCTGCCGCGGCCGAAGGCCTCCAATACGCGGAAAAACCTGTATGCAAAAAACTTCACATTACCGAGACGATTCTGTTGATTGAGGGTTATAATCCCTGCCGCCGAAGGCCGCTAACACATGCAAAAACCTATAAAAGAATTTCACATTACAGAGAAGAAAGCTTCACATTATCTTTAAATAAGCTAAAGATACATGAACTAAAGTAGTGAGTGTATCATATTATATGTATATCGTTTTAAAGGTAAAAGAACAGGCTTTTTAGCAAAATTTTTTTTTTTACACCTTAATGTATTCGTTTTGCAGAAAAAAATTATTGTTTCCAGAAAAAATAGACAGTTTTCTACATAAAGTGATATAACTCCTTAACCGTTATTATATATGAAAAAAAGTATTTTACGTAAATCGTAAGCAGTAAAAGTACCTTTCAAACGGTATATCATCATCCCGATAACTCACTTAGTTAGCGAGATATTCAGCTTTTGCTTATCACATTTATTTGACATTTAAATGCTTCTAAATCCAAAATGGCTGACGTCCGACAAAAACAAAATGGCTGCTTCCGGTTCTAACGGTAATATCTAACTGTAAAAAAAAATGCAAAAAATCGGAGCCAATCCCCTGCTCTTAAGTTGTTCCAATTTGGTATAACTTAAGAACCTAAACTACCACTGTTAAAAACAGACTGCTGAAAACATTACAGAAATAAAACACTCATGAATTAAAATACATACTAAATCGTGTCGGTAATTTAAAGTATTTTCGCACACTTGTTGCCTATCAACAACCAAAAACCATAAAATCGTTTCGGAATACCTTTTATTATGTATTTTTGCATTCAGTGAGCTTTAAAATGCACTTTCTCCTAAAATCCTACACAGTTACTGGTTTACAGTTTTCTCCGTAAATCCACCAAATTTTATTATATAAATTTTCTTAATTTTTTAATAATTATGTGGGTAATTACACATTTTTTTTCTGGGAAAAAATAGTACTAAAAAGAGTAAATTGTGTTTATTTCAAAAACTAAAAATATTTCGATAAAATATGTTACATGAATTAACGCTATTTTCATTAGCTTTTTAATTGTACCAATATCATCTACATAACTCTTGTTGTTTCGGTGTTTAAATCTCAAACTTCAAAGGACTCCAGCCCCGACCCCAAGAGGGAGCCACAAAAAATGTTGTGTCTGTTGGGGTGTGGACCGAAAACAACAACAGCAAAAATAACAACAAAATTGGAGCTATGTCGAAACAGTAAACATGAACGAAAAATTTTATTGTTGTTGGGATCGGCGCAAAAAACAAAAACAAACAGCAAAAACAACAACAACATTGGAGAGTTTGTACTGTGCTCAAAATAAAGCCCCGATTTATTTTATGTGAACACGTGATAAGCTGTAAATGTTCGAATACATAAATCCAGCTAAGTCCGTTTGATGTAAACACCATACAAAAGGATTGTTTCACGAATTTGAATTGGCATGTGTAAACGTTGGGTAAACGACTGATGTAAACCACTCCAATTGTTGCTACCTACCATATATAACTACCGTTATTAGCTTCTATTATGTTATTTTAGTGGAATTAGAATTTAACACAAGGTGAAATACATATATCTTGTGTATTTTTATACCAATTCGAGACATCAAGTCCTTTTTTATAAGAAAAATATGGCTGGTCGTGGAAATTTTTCATCGCTAACACGAATCTCTGCTGCTGACTCGAACTCTGATAAGTCTGCACAAGACAGTGGTGTTGGTTCGCGGAGTCCGGTTTCAAGCGGTGAATACCGCCGAGTCGGTCGAGGAAAATTAATTGATGATTTGACTCTTTCATGCTGTAATATTTCTGTACCTTTTGCTCGTGGACGTGCTCGTATATTTGAGTCAATAGGGGAAGGTCCAGCATTTAAAAACACATCAAATGAAGAGACTAGCACGCGAAGGCTCGATACCATAGCCACTAGTTCGACAACATGTTCGGATGATATAGTGGTGGAGAGTGATACCAAAGATTCACCTAACACTGAGACCGATAAGGATTTCAACAAATTGTGCGAAGACAAAACTCCAGTCATAAAGCATGGAACAAAAGGTAAGTTTGAATCGGGATGCAAATAGCATATAAAAAAGTAACAAAAATTCGGCTATGATGCACTATGATGCATCTATTAAAAAGAGAATACTAATTTCGCAGTAGTAAGAAAGAGATGGATAAGATTGCAGAATCCTATTATTTCATTGCAGTAAGTTCAAATAATAGGATTTTGATGAGTTGCATCAACGAGCATAGATCGTAGAGATTATATAAGAAACGAATTGGATTAAAAAAACGGCTTATGTGTACCGTTGTCAAGTAAACAAGCTTTTTAATCGCGCGATTTTCCTTCAAATCTTTTCGCCTGCGGCGCTATTTACATACATGTTAATAGTGGAAATCGCAAATTATGAAATTATTATTCAAAGATACAACACCAATTAAGAAATAACGGTATATGGTGTTATTGCATAATTGTAACCGCAGAATACCGCGATGCGCGATGCGTAAAACTCTCCCTATGTGTTTTCTATAGGAATTTGACGTTACAGAATCGCGCGATGTGCCGCGATTCGATAGATCTATCGCGCTGCTCTCTTGGTTTTTACTGTCTTTGTTTTTACTCACTCTCAGAAAAAAAATGGCCAACTCTTACCGAAAAACCTGAGGATTTGTTGTTTCGCTGCTTTTACTCGTTGCTTTTGTATAGAAAATGTGAACTAGAACCATATGTTTTAGACTTCAACATTTATTCAAATTTACAAGTAAAAGTTAACAGAGGCATTCCAAGATTCACGAACTATTGAAATCGTCTTTCGTATTCCAAGATTCACCGAAATAGTTAAAATTCTTGCAAAACGTTGAAATTATCGTCTTTTGGTATTCCAAGAGACGATTTTATCGGATTTCTTCTCCTAAAAAAGACGATCAGAAATTAGCTCTAAATGAAAAATCTTGTTATATATTTTTTGATTCACTTGTATAGTTATTATTTTCTATTTTTATTTATAAAATAGATAATAAATAGTAAATACATAATTGTTATAAATAATACTAATTTCAATTTTGATTTCAAACGCGAATTAATTCCTTCTCAGAGTCTTCAGCAAAAAATTCCACCAAAGAATCCATGTTTTTCAATGAAGCTTATCACACGAGAACAATTCTGCTTGCATTAAGCATTAAACACAATCACAGCAGCGAGAAGCAACTTCATTTCTCAACTGTCAAAATTACATGGGCTCTTATGGAGATCGAGAAAAAAGTTTGATTTCCATTTTGCTGCCCTTGCTGCTGAATCTTCAATTTGCTGTCGAGCTAATTCGAATTTTGACAGCAGCAAAACGTATTTTTGTTGTTTTACACAGCTGTTTGTAAACAAACGAAATTTTTACATTTGATTCTCTCATATGCAATTTTTTGCTGCCGGAAGATGCTGCTCTGCCATTTGGTTTAACGATACGCTATTTCTTGCAGCCCTTACTTGAAGTTGCTTCTCGCTGCTGTGTTTGTGTTTAATGCTTTAAACCGTCGCTTGTCGCGAGGGAGATAAAGAGCATGGTAGTTCGTGCATTGAAATTTTTCACTCTTGGACCTGCATGAATAGAACACAAAACTAACACATACACAATTTTAATTAGCGAGGGTTCTGAATATTTCAGCAACCCATACAAGTGACAGGCCAATCAAAATATTCAACAATATACATACACGGAATGTTTTCACTTGAACTGTGCAATACAAGTGGAATTTTCCATTGTTCAAGTTCGTACAGTGTACAGTGTAAGTTCGTACAAGTTCGTACAGTGTTAGAAAATTTCTAACAAAAAAAACAATGGTAATTTTTTTTTGCTAAAATCTAAGCGAAATAATATAAAATAACACAAATATTACTCAAATATACACAAATACAATATACAATACAATATTTCAAATACAATAATTTTTTTAGGTTTTTATTTATTCAACATAACTGCAATAATCACAGTTTTGCCTCCTAGCACTGAAAATGTCATCTTGAGCTTAAACTGTAGTAAAAGCAAAAGACGATTCGAGTTTCGTGAATCTTGGAATGCCTCGTTCCCCTTTTCGTGACTTTTTTGCCGAGATAGTTTTTGCCGAGAACACAGTCAAATTTCGTTGACTACAAATGACGTCGCTAGTGTCAAAATTACATTGGCTCTTATGGGAAACGAGAAAAAAATAAAATTTCGTTGCATTCGTCGACGAAAGCAACGTCGGTAGTCGCTCGTGTTCTAATTCCTTAGTCAAATAGTACGTCTTGTTCTTCTTTTCTTGTTTGTTTGACAACTATCATCGCTCATCGTCGACGAAATGACTGCGTTCAGGCTATAACGATTCACCTCGAATCTCAGAATGCCTCTGTAAATTTACAAAAAAATTCCACAAATTTTTAAAATGCGCCGCTGGTGGCGGCGAACAAATTGCAAAAGCAAGCACATGTTTCCAGAAATATGGAACGTAAACAAATTTTTAACAGCGTCACGCGATGTCTATTTAAGGGCATCGCGCGACGAGAGAGAGATTCGCGCATCGCGGTATTCTGCGGTTACAATAAATCATCTAGTACACTAGCACACTTATTAGAATCGTATTATTGAAAATATGCACAGTAATAAACGTAAAAAAAAGTAGTTTGTACTTACCTTAAAAATTGCATTTTCTCCTTAAATACTGCACCGATTTGAACAAAATAAATTTTTCAAGAAAGCTTATAATACATGTTATCTTATTTTTAGTGTATTTGCTTGGGTTTATTACACATTTTTGTTCACAAAAAATTATTTTATTTAAAAAAATAGTACTAAAAACCATACATATAAAAAAAACCATACATAAAACTATACATATTTCGATAAAAAGTTATTTGACATAATGAGAAATGACATTTTCATTAGCTTTTCAAAGGTACTAATATCATACAAATATCTTACATAGTGTGGCAGATATAGACGATTTAATTTCAAATTTCAAGGGGCTCCAGCCCTCCGCCCCCAAGGGAAAGCGACATTTTTTTTTCCTTGGAGTCGAAAGAGCACTAATACCCAAAAAATCAACAAAAAAATTGGAGCTACTTGATAACGGTAAATATGTTCCCAAAAAACTTGCCGTAGGCATACAAAGTATGACTTACCTCGTTTTTGACGAACTAAGCGACACTGGCAGAGAAGTTTTCTCCTTAATTCCTCTCTCATGTCGCCAAAAATCCAAGTGGTGTTTTTTTGTTGTCCGCCAACGGTTTCATTTAGTAAGTGCTCTATTAAAGGCTGAGCCTAAATAGACAAGTAACCAATTTCCGTAACCAATTTGAACGAATACGTCCGTAAGGTATGATTTGTGTATGGTTGCCCTAAATGAGTATACATAACTGAAACCTAAATAAGCGCGTTGTGCGTTGCTTTGCTGTCAAAATGAAATTGGAATATGTAGTCTTAGTCCTGTTCTACATTGGGCAATCATTGGGTGAATAGTCATCATAACTCATCATAGGCAAGAAAATCTGAGGAATGCCACCCCCACTTTTTATACCAAACTAGTAGCCCCGGCGGACTTCGTCCCACCCAAAAATACAACGAAACTATTGCAAGACAATGCAATTCTAACAATGCCACTTCAACTTTCATAATCCAGAAGATACAAAATGAAAAAAAAAATTAAAAAAAATCGAAAAAAAAACTGTCGTAACACGCTGGGTGGTCAAAATAAGACATTTTGAAAGTATGATTTTTTGACCTTTTTTTTCGATTTTTTTTTTGTTTTTTTTTTTTAAAACCCGTACTGAGAAAATACCTTTCCATCAAAGTACAAATCATCAAAATCGGTTCGGCCACTCTCGAGTTATAGGATTACATCGCTTCGGACACTTTCTTTTATATATATAGATATGAATTTTCCCGTGCTTATAGCTCAATTTGTCAGCTTGTAGAGCGAATTGGAAGCTAAAATTTTTTCCAGAGTCCACCGTCTCAGATTTAAATATACTCCCATATTGGGCGTGGTTCGCCTAATGATATACCATACAGGACATACCATACAGGATATACCATACAGGGTATACCATATAATAAGGTGTTTGTTGGGAAAATCAAAATTTACTGTCTGTAAGTGAAATGAAAGTAGGCGTCACTTTAACCTTCCCTTTGACAGATGCGGGTGTAGGATATATGAGCTTCGACCAGGTCGAAGTTAACGCTCTTACTTTTTATTATTGGTGTCAATGTGTCGGTTTTGCCTTCTGTTAATATTATATTTAACTTTTTTATCTTATCTGATTCTATATATGTATACTAGTTTTGGTTAAAAATTTAAATTTATTTACATTGCATACGAAACTGATAATAAAAACATTCGTCGATGTGGTTTAGTGTAAAGAAAACTTAAATTGGAAAAAAATCGCTCCTTCCAAAAAATTGTGTCACCCGGGGTCCAAAACCCATCATCATTTAAGTCTGTCGAAAAATTTAACAACTGTCAAGAAAAATAGATATATCCTTGAGCTTCTTAGTAGCTAAAAACTCTATATATAAAACTGTTAATAATTCTTTTGATATTATATTGTACAAGAAGCTAGAAAGCTTGTCATTTATTGCAATAATTAATTTTGTTATTTTAGGTTCCACTGTAAAATTGGCTTGCAACTATATTCGTCTGTCTACTGATCCAACGAAAGGAGTTTTCGTTTATGAAGTAAGATTTTCTCCGAATGTCGATTCGGGTAATTTGAGAATTAAATATCTCAATGAACATCAAAAAGAAATCGGTGGGACCAAGACATTTGACGGAGTCACTTTATATTTGCCAATATTGCTCGATAAAAAGTTAACTACATTTGTGTCCAAAGATGTTGATAACTCGGATGTGGAGATACGAATTCTTTTTAAAAGAAAGGAATCAATGAAAAATTGCATACATTTATTTAATGTTTTATTTAATCGAGTTATGAAGACTTTAAATTATGTTCGCTTTGATAGAAAACAATTTGATCCGTCCTCTCCAAAAGTAATTCCACAACACAAACTCGAAGTTTGGCCTGGATATGTGATTGCAGTGGATGAGTATGAGGGTGGTTTAATGCTATGCTGTGATGTATCTCATCGGTTACTGTGTCAAAAAACTGCACTGGATGTATTAGTTGAAATTTATGCACAAGATCCCAGTAAATTTCAGGAGAATACTAAAAAGTTCCTTCTGGGCTCAGTTGTAATAACAAGATACAACAATCGTACTTATAGGATAGATGATATATGCTTCGAAAAAAATCCTTTATCTACATTCAAATACAAAACATCTGAAATATCGTATATTGAATATTATCGTGTTAATCATAATATTGAAATAAAGGATAAAAACCAACCTCTCCTAGTAAGCGTAAAAAAGATGCATGCCTCCGATAAAGACAAAAGCGAAGAGTTTATGTTCTGTTTGTTGCCCGAGGTGTGCTACTTGACTGGAATTCGAGACGATATGAGGTCCGATTTCAGATTGATGCGAGAAATCGCAACATTTACACGTGTTTCTCCAAACCAGAGGTTACATGCTTTAGAAAAATTCTACAATAACGTAAATAATAGTCCAGAAGCAAGAAAGATATTAGATAATTGGGGACTGAAATTGAAGCAATCCTATGAGTGTACAACTGGACGACAATTTGAAGAAGAACATATTTATTTTGCAAAAAAAAGTTTTTCTGCTGGTGTCAATGCGGATTTTTCTAAATATGCTTGTAATAATGAACTTTTGGAAGTAGTGCACCTTCACAATTGGCTTCTTCTTCATTGCAAAAATGATGGAAAAATAGCGAAGTCTTTTTCTGAATTAATACATCGAACTGGACAAGCTTTAGGTGTTTCAGTTCAGAAACCCAAAGTAGTCATCCTTGATAATGATCGAGTAGATACGTACGTGACTGCCTTAAGGAATAACATAAAGAAGGATGTTCAAATTGTAGTTTGCATATGTCCCACAATGCGTGATGACAGATATTCAGCGATTAAGAAAGTATGTTGTGCGGAAATGCCTATACCCTCTCAGGTAAGCGATTGTATTTTTTTATCTGATTTTTTGATATTTTATTAAGACACGAGTATAATGTAACATTCCAATAAGTGCAATTGAATTCATACATTCACTATCTACTTTGCCGAATTATTGGGCCGATCGCCCTATTTGGCGAAGAAAAAAGTGCTCTTCCACCATGACATAGCACCGGCTCACACCTCCGCCGTCGCCACGGCCAAATTGGTCGAATTAGGCTACAAACTAGCGCCCCATCCACCATATTCTCCAGTTTTATCCTCGTGCGACTTCCTGTTGTTTCCAAACTTGAAAAAGTCACTCGCCGGGCAGAAATTTGAGTCGAATTAGGAGTTTATCGCCGCCACGGAGGCCTACTTTGCAGACCTCCAGAAAACGTATTTTTCAGACAGGTTAAAGAAGTCGGAGCATCGCTGGGTCAAGTGTATCGATCTGAAAGGAGACTATGTAGAGAAATAAATCGCCACTTTTCCAAAATTTTCGTTTTTCTTTTGTAGGCTAAGGGCCTGTGCGAATTGACACTAAAATTTAGTATTTTGCTAAATCATTGGAAATGTCGATAAAAAAGGCTACGCCGGCCGGCATTGCAGTATACACTAAATGTCAACAATTTTTTGAACTAAAATTTAGTATTTTTTCGACCGTACTATTTGAATGTAAGGAATAATTGCAAATGATTTCAAAAGCAATATGGCTAAATAGTTGGAAATCATAGAATCAATGTCCTTCTCCATAATTATCGAAAATTTGAAGCAAAAATAAGGTTTTTTCAAAAATTTCAAATTATAAAATTCTGTCATTAATTTGATTTAGAATTGGAAAGTAATTCGCACAGTTCAGAAGCTTGTTTCTGTAACTCTTTTCGATCACTCTTTTCTATTAGTTTTTTTCGATTATACGTCATGCTGACGTCATTTTCTATCCAACTGTTTCTGTAAAAAAGCAATCGAAATAGGAAAATATTCTAAACGTCTAATTTTGCGATTGACATTTGTTTCAATCCCAATGTTATAGGAATGTATCGAGAATAGTGTTTCTGTAACAAAAAGGAATAGAAAAGATTCGATTGTGTTTTTCTATTGCTTATGAGCTATCGAACAACCTTTGTCATTTTTGAAATTCAATTTAAATTTGAATTTTCATAAGTTAATTTTTACGTGGGTGCAATCAATGGCGCCAATTACACCAGAAAAAATCTATAAAGAAGAAATGTATGAAAAAAGTATACCATTCTTTGTGCCAATTCTTTGGATTAAGAAATTAATTTTTTTTTCGTGGCAATTTTAATTTTTTTTTAATCCATATTTATTTATGAAGGATTGAAACCGAACCTTCTTTGTATAGTACGCCGAGCTTTAGGTGCTTTCGGAAGGCTTATGTACTTTTGCATTAAATAATTTTGAATAATTAATGTAATTTTGTTAATTATGCGGCTGACCATCGTTTTAGATATTGTGCATAGGAAGTCTTGACCGACATTTCGTAAAAAACTTCCCGTAGCATAAAAATGGAGGGCTGTGCAAAGCCGCAATGAATGCAGAATAAAGGTCGTTCTCCTGCCAATATCCAAAAATGGCGAAATTTTGTTCAGCAGCTGGATGGCTGCTTCCTTTGAAAAACGGAAGAGCTCCATGAAGCGAGCCTCCGGAATCTGGAAGGGATCCGTAGAATCTCTCAAATAACGTCTTTTAATCCGGAGCATAGTCCTTCGGTCATGCTCAACAGCATACATAATTAAATGCATTTCGCTCATCTATATATACTTTTGAAGAATATTATTTTAACATGTAGAATATTATTTTAACATTAAAATCATTTTCGGTCATGAAATGACCCCAACAACGTATTACGGTTAAAGATTTTCAAAATTACTTATATTTGTATTTTTAAAAATACTGACAATTGGTTCATTTCCGACCTGTTTCTTTTCTATTAACGTTTCTTTATCAAAGCATAACAGCCTCTTTTCGATTTCCTATTACAGAAACACTAAACTTTTTACAATCGAAAACATCTAGTCGAATCGAAACGACGTCATAAAAATAGAAAAGATTTTCGATTGATATACAGAAACGCGCTACAGAAAGGTTGTAAAGCAGTTCAACAGCAAATAGTATATCATTAATATTTAGTCATATTTCGCACAGGCCCTAAGTACTTATCGGACCGCCCTCGTATATTAAAATTTTGTTTTCCAAAATCTGCCTGTACTTGTATTTACACTCGATAATTCACACAGTAAGGTCTCAATCGCCAGCAAAGGACTTGAATTCCTCCAACCTTAATTCGTCAAAAGTAATTGAAATCTTCAATTCCAAATCTAATTCCAAATAAATGGAACTTACAATTCCATTCCATGTGAAAGGAATTTCTTTACTCAATTCCACAGTCCAATTCCTTTCAATAGAAATTGAGGCTCGCTCAATTCCATTTCTTTTATTTGAGTAGGACTTAATTCCAAAGTCCTAATTCCTGAGGGTTTTACTTGGAGTTGGAATGGAATTGATTTCCCCCAGCTCTGCTTGGGATGATGTCTGTAGATTTTGCCAGGGGGAGTCAGAGACGGCGAACCATATTGTGTGTCGCTGTCTGGTATTTGCAGGCAGCAGGGTAAGGTAGACTAAATAGTAGATCAGATATGTGAATTTAAATTTCTTTCTGCAAGCCCATATTTTTAAGTTCAGTTTCAGTGGTAGTTTTCCTGCACTGCAATCTTTTGAGTTGCCCCTAAATAATAACAGTATTTCCTATACAAACAAATGAAGTTATGTTTTTCTGGTTTATTTAAGTTTTACTCTTAAATATTTAATATTTATATGTTGTAAAACAAATAAGCTAATTTACATTTATATATACATTCTAATATAATTTCAGGTCATTAACAGCAAAACACTATGTAACGAGAGCAAGAATAGGTCAATTGTACAAAAAATTGCTCTTCAGATAAATTGCAAATTGGGTGGTTCTCTGTGGAGTGTAAAAATTCCTTTTAAAAACGTCATGATTTGTGGTATTGATTCCTACCACGATCCAAGTCAAAAACAAAATTCTGTATCAGGTATTAATTAAATCACAAAAAAACGTTCTTTATATACCATTTATATAAATTATTTTATAGCTTTTGTGGCATCACTGAACTCTACATATACGAAATGGTATAGTAAAGCGGTCATTCAAACTAAAAGAGAAGAAATTGTTAATGGATTATGTTCATCGTTTTTATCATCCTTAATTGCGTATGAGCAGGAAAATGGAGTGCTTCCTGATAATGTAATTATATATAGGTAAATGAAATTATATACATATTCCTCATCGGGGTATTTGTGAACTGTCAGAGTTCCATTATTGTTGGACCATACTTAAAGCTCTTCACCACGACGAAGTAAACAACCGCTAGCAGGACAAAAAGGTTAAAATTTCAAATTTTTGTGGTGAGGAACCGAAAATATTCAAGGGAATCTTTTTGTATCCGACACACAGAGGGATAGGGAGTATATTTTAGCCAATACGAATTTTGGCGAATTCCAAATATTTGACGACGCTTTCGGCTGAAGCACAGAATATTCGGCGGCCGAATGTTTGGCAAAAGATGTGTGCATTTCGCGTGTGACAGGTTACGACTCGTAACATCTCTCGTTGTGGTGTGTGGGAGGGCGACAGGGCAGGCGTATTTTTTTCACTTTGGGCGTATTTGTTTCACTTTGGGCGAGTAAACCGTGTAGCGACAACATGGCACTATTTAACAAAAATTCGCCTATTTGGAGATATTATGAGATTTGTAGTGAAGATAATAAACTGGCTGTGTGTTTAAGTATTAAAATAATACTTTGTGACAAATAATACTTGTGACATCCGTAAAGATGTTAATGTCGTTCTTTCCGCAATTGTGCAGCAGACTATCAGTTTCGTGCCACCTATTTGGGACTCGCATCCGACCCATGCTTTCCATCGGTATGCGCAATTCGCTAACCGCCTAATAAACGAGATCTAAAATTCGTCTATGCCCTGTAATCCAACTCCATGGGAACTTCTCTGCCATCGCAGAACAGCCATCGTTGCCATTGTCTTTACGAATTAGTCCAGCGGCATCGCTTCTAAAGCATATGTCGGAGTGTTGCGAATAGCAGTACTGATAAGTTTGCATGCCAATGGTTGTACCTTGTCTAATTTTATTGTCACCTGGCGGCCTTATGCCACCAGACAACTACTGCGTACGTCAAGCAAGGTCTAACCATAGCATATAGATACAGTGCGCCTTGTTCGGGGAAATTTCCCAGCGAAGGCTTCAGATTCTTTCACACTTAAGAGCAAAATTTTTTACTTACGTATCCTATCTTTCACATGCTCCTTCCGCTCTTGACCCCACAGGAGTCTTACGTGGGGAAAAGGTTATTAAAGTTCCCCTTACCCTTAAAGTTCCCCCGGATACTCCGTTCATGACTGAGCTATTCGATATTTGAAATTGAGCCTCATTCAAGCTGATTCTCGGCACGGATCATTCGCATCTTAACCTAGCCCACGGAGGGAAAAATATAGTATGGGACAAAAACCATTGCCTGGTAAATGTTCTTCCGTTTGTAACGCCTTAAAGGAAAATCACCTCTTGTGTCGATTTAGCCCTCTCCGTCCGTCTTTCTGTCTGGGAAAATCACTATACCGGAACAAATACACACATCACTACGAAATTTAGCAGCAATATTGCACGTCATCATAGGCTCTTTGGTATTGGAGATGAGGAAAATCTAACGACTGTTGCCTCGCCCATTTTTTTTTTTTATACGATAAATATAAAGTTCACAGTTTTTTGTGTTGATTTTCTCAGTTAGTAGAAAGAAGTTGTATTCCCATAATTACTTTTATAGACAAGGCGAGTAATCCTCAACAAAAAATAGGCGTGGTCCGCCCACTATAAAAAATATGAAACACAGGTGGGCGAATGGATTATAGGCTGATTCATTGCAAGAAAGCTTGTGTCGTCATATGAATTCTGTTTTGGAGGCTGTGAGAAAAAATCGTAATTCTTATAGAAGTGTGCGCCTGCGTGCATACACATATTGCTGCATGATTGTTTATACACAGAGAATAGTGAGAGAGAGTCGTCATGTGTAAAAGATTCGTCATATAAATTGTAAGTATGGGTAGCGATATGCGAGAGAGCCGCTATAGAAACTGAAGTTTGGGTTCTGATATTGGAACCCGTAAGCAAAAATTTAGCTTATATGAGATGCGCATTCTGTATATTGTATATTCTTTGTCACAATAGAAATTGTTTGGGTCGTCAATGACTGACGACTCATTAACGAGGGTTGCCTTTTTTGTTTCGGGATTTGGCAACCCTAGTGTTGCAATCTGGCGACTGACAACTCTATCGTAAAGTTGGACATTTTTGAAGTTATACGTACTCAGAACGTTTTGACATACGAGCGCTATTTGTGTTGTTTACAGTAACTTACAAGATTCATATCGGCCCAAAAATAGAATTAAATCGTGAACATTTTCGTGCGATTATTTTATAAAATTTTCGACGTGGATTAACTCAGCAACAGTGCATGGATGAACTTAATTCATTTTTGGCGATGAAGCTCCATCATTGGACATTTTTGAAGTTATACGTACTCAGAACGTTTTGACATACGAGCGCTATTTGTGTTGTTTACAGTAACTTACAAGATTCATCTCGGCCCAAAAATGGAATTAAATCGTGAACATTTTCGTGCGATTATTTTATAAAACTTTCGACGTGGATTAACTCAGCAACAGTGCATGGATGAACTTAATTCATTTTTGGCGATGAAGCTCCATCAAGGACCAGTGTTTATCGATGGTATGGTGAATTCAATCGTGGTCGTAGTTTACTCCAAGACGAATTTCGTGAAGGTCGTCCAAAATCAGTTGTTGTTCCGAAAACCATTGATGCTGTGCGCGAACTGATATTGCAAGATCGTCATGTGACCTATCGTGAGATTGAGACAACCTTAGGCATTAGTGGGACCAGCATACATTCAATATTGCATAAACATTTGACTGTCAAAAAAATTTGTTCGCGTTGGATTCCACACAATTTGTCAATCGCTCAAAAAAAGGCTCGTGTCGATTGGTCGAAAGAAATGTTAAAAAAATACGATCGCGGTGCTTCGAAACACGTCTATGACATCGTGACAGGTGATGAATCGTGGATTTACGCGTATGAGACCAAAAGTAAACAGCAGTCGACTGTATGGGTGTTTCAAGATGAACCAAATCCAACAAAATCTGTTCCCGCACGAAGCACTTCCAAGCAAATGGTCGCCTGTTTTTTCGGAAAAACTGATCATGTCGCAACCGTACCGCTAGAACAACGCAGAACAGTCAATTCTGAGTGGTACACAACCATTTGTTTGCCAGTTGTCTTCCAAGAAATCAGAAAGACGGATCACTCTTCACCACGACAACGCGAGCTCACGCATCGGCTCAAACAACTGCATTCTTGAGCACCCAAAACATCGATTTGATGAGTCATCCGCCGTATAGTCCTAAATTGGCACCGAATGACTTCTGTTTATTCCCGTACGTAAAAAACAAACTGAGAGGTCAACGTTTTTCGACACCTGAAGAAGCGGGCCGAGATGAATCTTTTAAGTTACTGTAAACAACACAAATAGCGCTCGTATGTCAAAACGTTCTGAGTACGTATAACCTCAAAAATGTCCAACTTTACGATAGAGCTGTCAGTTGCCAGATTGCAACACTAGGGTTGCCAAATCCCGAAACATAAAAGGCAACCTACGTATGAATTCTGTTTTAGAGCTTGTGAGAGAGAATTTTTATAGAAGTATGCACACAATTATATTTTGCGCTTGTGCGAAGCGCTGAGAGAGGTTATTATGCGAAGAAATTATCTTTCTGCGGTACACTAAAAAGATAGCAGAACTTGAGTATGTGCGTCAAGTAAAAATGTTGAAAAAATAAAAACAATATATATAAATACTAGCTGTTGCCCGCAACTTCGTTCGCGTGGAATAGTGCTCGCTCTAACTTAGTTTGATTGAATGATATACATATGTACACATCACAGTCGTTTGCTTGCAGTATGTATATGTACATACTTGTACATATGATATACACGACACTTTTTTATTTGGATAGGAGGGCTATAGGGTTTCCTTGATAACTCGAGGGTCCCAGAGATACTTCTTGCTTGTTTGTGTCTTACCATGATATAAATTCATTTATTATTGACATCTGTTAACATGTTAACAAGTTAACATGTCCAGCACAATGTTAACTTAATTTAAAATTGAGACTGAATTCCCCTACAGTCCTTTATCCCCTATTTAGAGGTTGACTTTTTATAAAATAGGTACCCTATATCCCTCGTCAGGGTTCCAGCTATCTCCACACCAAATTTCACCAAAAGCGGTTCAGCCGTAAAAAGGTAACAGACAGACAGGCTTACTTTCGCATTTATAATATTAGTATAGATAAGTATAGATATAGATATATACACATTTATAAATTGTTCAAAATGATTTTCAAACATTTTCCCGAATAATTTAAAAAAAAAAATTTTTTTAAAATTGCTCCTCCCAGTTTTTATTGAACATTTTCACAATGCATTTATAAAACAGCGTGTCGCGAACCAACTTCCCTGAAGTCTGTACGTCGATTGATGGCTCTTGCTACGAACGTTCGCTAGCGTTGGTGTGAAAGCCCGACAGCAGATATCTTGTGCATGAGAAAAGCCGAGATAAAAATTTGCACGCGTGCATTTAGGATGGCTAACACTGCTATAAACACAGACGACAATAGTGCGAGAGACTCGTCATATAAATTGTGAGTATTGGTAGCGATATGAATTGTGCGAGAGAGCCGCCATAGAAATTAAAGTTTGGGTCCTGATATTGGAACCCGTAAAAATTTAGCTTACTCGTATATGAGATGCGCCTTCTGTATATTGTATGTTCTAATGATTATACTAATGATTCATACAATTAGGAGATAACGTGCATATAAAGCCGTGCTATTTAAAACCGTGGAATTAGAAACTCGAGACCCATATAGATTTGTACATTTTATTTAAAAAAAAAAATATATACATATATATAATATAAATATAATATAATACGAGTATATATTGATATAGACAATCTATATATAGATATAGATAATCTAAATATCTATATAAATATAAATGCAAATGTTCGTTTGTTCTTAATAGAGAGCTGCACAAAACGTTTGTGCTGCCAAAGCTTTTTCTCGCTGCATTAAAATTCCTGACTGCTACTGCCCTGCTGGAAACAAAATGCAAAATGACAGTCGAAAAAGACACAGCAGGCAACGGAACAATTATTCCAAAATAGATATAAGAGATAGCAGGATACACATATGAAGTGTGTATGTATATATGTACATACGAGTATTAGATACATACATACATATGTACATTCATCCGTCTTTCTTAGGCTTTTTAGTTAGCAAATGAGCATTGCGTCGTTTCCTTTCTCTTAGCAAAAAAGGGGGAGTTTTTTTCGTTTATTTGCCCATAATTTTCAGACGCTTATACGGCGGTCTGCTGCCTGGAATGGTACTACGGCAAAAGCTACCTCATACCTTGTTAGTTGTTGTTATGTTCTGTCGTTATTTTCGAAGCTCCTTTTACATTTTGTTTTTGTTTTTAATGGTTGTGACCGGGATGTGGTCACAATTATCACCATTATCAAAAAAAACGATTTGGATTTTTATAATTATCATATAATGGTCTTCATAAATATACTTTTATTTCAGTTAAAATAAAAATGTACAAAAATAAATATTTGCCTTTTTTAGAGACGGCGTTGGAGATGGTCAGTTACAGCTCTGTACAAATTATGAAATACCACAATTATTAGCTGCTTGTAAAAAGGGATTTCCAAACTATTCCTTAAAAATAACATTCCTTGTTGTCCAAAAAAGAATAAATACCAGATATTTTATGGTAAGTCATGATTTATGCAATAAATCTTTTAAAATACTACTTAAAAATTTTATAAGTATAAGAGTTCTCATACTATTTATAAGAAATAAAAATAATACACAGAGCCTGTTTCACATAAGACACGGGAAAAAATATAGACGTGTAGGTTGGGTATCGACCCACGGCTTATAGCCGTGTTTACATAAAACGGATTTAGATAAATCTTGAATTAAACACCATATAAGAAATCCAAGATTTATTTAAATCCGTTTTATGTAGACACGGATTTAGATAAATCCTAGATTTCGCTTGGATTTAAGTTAACTCAAACGAAATCTTGGACAGATCTAAATCCGTGTTATGTAAACACCATGTTAGATTAAGCAGATTTAAAAAGTCTTGGTTTTGTGAGTTTTATTCTTCCAAAAAGTTTATACATTGATGGAGTTAGATCACGTGTGATTAGATCGCGTGTTAGCGTGTGCATATTTTTTTTCAAAAAACCTTTTAAATGTAATTCATAAATTTTCCAATTATGATATAATACTTCTAATAATTTATTTGTTTATTTGTAGATGAAAAACTCCGGAGCCGAAAATCCGCTACCTGGTACCGTTTTGGACCATACAGTGACCCAACTCTATTACTTCGATTTCTTTCTTGTTTCACAATGTGTACGACAGGGTACGGTAAGCCCAATACATTACATAGTACTGAGGGATGATGCTAATTATAGTCCCGACGTGTTACAAAGACTGAGTTATAAATTGTGCTTTCTTTATTTCAATTGGCCGGGCACCATACGTATTCCCGCTTGTTGTCAGGTAAGAATTTTAAAGCTAATATAGAATGGAAAGAAAGGATTGTTATCCAGATTACTGCCGCTGAACTGCATGTAGACCCCTTCGACACAGAATATATGTCTTTATTTTATATATGGTATACATATCTTTATTTTTTAACATTATTTCTTGTACTTTTTTTATATTGCCTCCCGAATACATCTAGTGGATAAATTTTTTTACTTTTCTACAATACCAAACAAAAAACACAAGTATAATTTCGGTCAGGAAGCGAAAATTCTATTTATTATGATGTGTTAAATAAATTACGAACGGCGATTTAATCGTTGTATGGATTTGTGCAGAAATTTAATATCAGCAATAATTTTTTTTTTGTCAAATATTGGACAACAAAAATTTGCAGAATTATAGCGCGACGTTCTCATTTTCTGCAAAAAAGTATTGCCTACCTTTCACCAAAAAACGTTAAAAATTATTAACGTGCTGTTTTTAACGCATGAAGCTGTGTATCAGCAGTTCTGCAAGCTGCTCGAATTTGTTTCGCAACAATTGTTTGCCACTGAGACGTGGCCTGAGAGAGAAAAACAATCGTTGGTCGTCGATCGTCGTTTGGATTCGGAATATAATTATTCTTTTAGAAATTAAAAAAATCCTGCCAACATATTTTTCATTGTAATTTCCTTCTAAATATATTTATGTATATCCTACACCCGAAATTATAAGGGTATATTCACTTTGTTCTTCCGTTTGTAACGCATTAAAGGAGGCGTGGCAGGTATAGAAATATTTATATATTCTGGCTCAGAATCACCTCCTGAGTCGACTTAGCCCTGTCCGTCTGTCTGTCTGTCTGTCTGTTGAAATCACGATTATATTCTTTGTTATCATAGGCTGTTTGGTATTGAAAATGGGGAATATCGGACCAGTGCCACGCCTACTTTTATTAGCGAATATGGATTCATCCGTGCTTAGAGCTCAATTTCGCAGCTTGTAGAAGGAATTTTAAGCTAAAATTTTATATCCGGATCCACCATCTTAGAGGAAAATGTACTTCCAAAAATGGGCGTGGTCCGCCCACTGGTATACCATGCCATATAATGAGGTGTTTGTTGAGAAAACCGGTGTTGTGAACCAGTTAATAGCTCAAACCTGTAAATAATCAGACCTGTAAATAAAAGTAGGTGTCACCCGCCCACTTTTTGTCATTAATTCGACAGATGCGGGTGTAGCGTACATAAGCTTCGGCCAGGCCGAAGTTAACGCTCTTACTTGTTTTTTTTTCAAATACCAGATCGGCTTGAGGTAAACTGGCCGCCATAAAAATGAGATGGAAATCCCCAATTAGAGTTTTCTTTTTTAATTAATTTCTTTCGAAAATGTGTTCTCCCGCCTAAGTAGTGGAAAATGACACCCCTCCCCTCCTATGCAATTTTTTTCTGATCTCGACCTAATCTATTCATCCTGAGCTTTTGTCGCATCTTATGCAGAACACCCCGTATAATATACATATGTCGTCAACTAAAATATGGTTTTTTATTTGCAGTATGCTCACAAAATGGCCTACTTGATTGGGCAGAGTATTCGACGCTCGACATCTGATGAACTTTCAAAGAAGCTGTTTTACCTGTAAGATAAATTAGTTTAAGAATTTGATATCATGGAAGTCATTAAATCCAAAATACATAATATTTCATATGACTGTATCTTTATTTTTTCTGTTCGAGTACAAAATAAATATATACATATAAAAACAAAATAGATAAGCCGTAAATTATGAAATAATTTTAAAGTGTAACTCCTGAAGAGAAGAGAAGCGAGGGGGGGGGGAGAGAAAGGGGATCTATCATGAACCGAATTTGGCACGAATTGAATTTGGCACGAATACTCTCTGTCATAATAGACTGTTTGCGATTGAAAATGGGAAAAATCGGGTCAGTACCACGCTTAATTATACCCTACACCCGAAGGGATGAGGGTATATTTACTTTGTTTTTCCGTTTGTAACGCAGTCCGTTTTTCCTTTTCCACCGTCTTAAGCTAAAATATACTTCCAAAAATAGGCTTGGTCTGCCCACTGATGACAAAAGCCACGGTTCCAGGAGACCGAGTAGCGGTATCGCTATGAAATTTGGCACGAAAGTCTCCTTTTTAATAATTATTAACGGATCCGCTGTGAAAGATGACTTTATCAGTCTGTAGTCCAGATTTGAAGGTAAAATTTTTTTGCCGTGTGTACGGGTTTGGGGAATTTTTGGACATATTTGGACATGAGAAAGCTATTCGCGCTATAGGTGCCGCAATTCTCACACAAGATCATAGGCGCAACCGTGTGAAAACCATTTCGCGAGGAGGAGTTTTTCGCGATGTTCAACCGCAATCCAAATGAATTCTTGAGCCGTTTCGTTACCGTAGACGAAACATGGATCCATCACACCACACCAGAAAATAAAGAACAATCAAGACCCTCGGGGATATGGGCTAGAATTCTGCCACACACCAACTTATATTTGAGGGGTTTTTCGGCATAAAAATTTAACAAAAAAAAGAAATCGGATGGAGAAATCCGAAAAAAGCACGGATGGAGCGCGTGCTGAACCAGCGAAATCAAACTGTCGGTAGCTCCTCCCAACGCTGCGCAAGCTCCTACACCGAAGTACTCGGTATCTCCCAATTATCTGTAGCTGATGCGTAAGCAGCAGAAGCCTTGGATTTCTTACACCTGATGGGTTAGGTCGGTAATGCTAGATGTGATCGCTCCCTGCGACACGTGCGAATGACCACCGTTTGGCGCAGGGCACGTTGTCTGAAGATGATGGTCTTTGTCCAGCAGAAGCAGAAAGCTTACGAGAGATGGAACGACCCTTTTGTTGAACCGTTGTGCTTGCTTTTACCGCAGTACCTTAGCTCCGTCCCAATGTTTACCGGGCAAAGGAGATTCCGGGGTATTAACCTTGAACTTACCAGGAAATCTCCCCAAAACTGGCTTCAAAGGGAGAGGGATTTCCTTTTTCGGCTGACAGCATTTGTTTTACCATGTTAGATTCGGCTGTCACCCATGGCGTATCAGCATTTTTGACCACAGCAACGACGGTTTTAAAAATCTAGTAGGTATAAAATGTACTAAAAACGTTTCAGTATGAAGTCGCGTCTAGAAAAAAAAAACAACAGGTCGGTGCGGCTGCTACGAACGGTGGACGCAGTGGAGATTTTGGATCTCTGCTTGTCGTCAGGGCCACTCACGAAAAACAGGCATGTCGGTAACAGCTTGACACCATTGCCATCTTGGGATGTGATGACGCAAACGACATAGGTAAGTCTTTTTTAAAATTTAGGCCCGGATACTTGAATCTCATCTCATGCTCATTGTATGTGAGTCAAGCACCGCAAATAATGAAAACAACGAATAAAACAATGCAGAGTGAGAGATATCTGTGTTGTATGTGACACAGATATTTCTCACTCTGCATTGTTTTTTTCGTTGTTTTCATTATTTGCGGTGCTTGACTCACATACAATGAGCATCACAACAGCGTCACAATCCAATACGTATGTTGTTGCTATTTTACCTGCTGTTTAGTGTAAACAAGTCAAAATTTAGTATGCTTGAAATTAAATCACACACAACATTGTCAAAATTCACAAAAGCTAAAAACCAGTCGTCGCATACAATTTTACTTGTAGAATTTGTGAAGTTATTCGGTAATAAATTTCTTGTGCAGTTTTTTGGTGTGCAGCCTGAGCGTTGCTGTTTATAATTTTTCTATTATTATATAGATAATTTCTATATAATAGTTATAATATAATAATAGAAAATAATATGGAGATAAGTCAAGATCAATAGTTGAACCAAAGGGACAAGCTGGAACTCAAGCTGGGCATCTTCTGCATGGATTTCAGAGAGCCTGTATTGCCTAACTAATCGAATTCTACAACGAACTACTAAGCGATGCCATGTAAATAGACCGTGATTCTTTATCGTAAAGGAGTTTATCCCTAGATCCACAAGGAGATTGTAAGGTTTTACTACAACCAATAACTGATCATAATCTTCTGTTCTTCTTTGCAGGTCCAACTCTTCGCCTTTACATTGATTGGTATTATTTTAGGACTGGCCATTTACAACAAAATAATTTTAACTGTAGCTATGGTCGGTTATCGCAAGTTAATGGGCGACATAGGAACATTTTTCGATTTAGCAGATTGGAATCCCACGCTTCATCGCAGTCTTAAACCTATGCTTGATCAATAAGTCAAACATAAATTAAGTTAAAACAAATTAAAAAATAAGTGAACCAATTTTAAATTAAAACAAGTAAGAGTGTTAACTTTGGCCTGGCCGAAGCTCATATACCCTATACCCGCATCTGTCAAAGTGATGATAAAAAGTGGGTGGGATACGCTAACTTTCATTTCATTTACAGATAGTAAATTGTGATCTATTAGCTCATTTACGACAACGCTTTTCTCAACAAACACTTTATTATATAGTATGGTATACCAGTGGGGGTTTTACGCCCATTTTCGGTGCGATGACTCTCACTAACACGGTAAACGCGGCACTGAAATTTAAGCTTCAGATCCGGACTACAAGCTGAGAAATTCAGCTCAAATTGGATGCATTAATATTTACCTAAAAAGTAGGCGTGTCAGTAAACCGATTTTTTTAATTTTCGACATCAGTGCACTATGGGTTCGGAGACCTGGAAAAGTGGCCAAAAGTCACAGACGAAATAGGACAAAAAATTATATGTCCCCAATAGCGGTCCAAATAGTCTCTTGCCCAAGCGATTTTTTTTGGTCGTGTTTTTCAGACAGTAGCGGTTTCTTCACTGTGCTTCGATATTTTACTCCATGAGTCATTAAACGACTTCTGATCAAATCGCATGACATATTTTTTCTTTTTTATGAAAAAGGGCCTGCACGTCACGCAGTGATAAATGAGGATTTCTCTTAAACGCCTGTATGATCATTTTGTCTTCCTTTTACGTCGGTTTTACCGAGAGCCTCGATCTGGCAGGTCATCGACATATAAGAATAAGGTCTTCAAAAATGTATTATTATAGCCCTATTCTGGTCGAGTAATAAAACTCAGCACAGTGACACAATGACATGTCATTCCAAATGACAGCTATTCCAGTTAAAAACTAACATAACATGTGTCATTATTATTGTTGTGATCTAAAAAGCAGGTGAGAAGTAAATAAACCATTTTGTTGTGAATTTTATTGTGTGTTGGTGAATATGTGTGTATATTTTTAAAAATATATTTCAATATAATAAAAAAATGAAAGAATTCAGCTGACCTTCTCTTCTCAAAAGATAAAGAGGTTCAAACACGTAGGTTTTGAGTTATCACCGGATGTTGCGCGATAACTCAGATCCATTGCGCAACAAAAACGCATCCTGGACACTGTTTTTTCCAACCTGCAGCTCAGCATGCTGCTCGCAAAACTCTAAATATTAAATGCAACTGTTGGTGATTTGTAGGCTGTTTTTTTTAAAATGTCTAAATTTCCTCATTTTTTTTGTTTCACAAAATTAACAAAACACCTTTTTTCCGTATAGAATGTTTTTAGTGGGGAATATAGATTTTTATAGTTGTTACAGATTAAACAGAATACCGTTTATAAATTCGAATGACGAAATGTATACCATATCTGCTAGGAATGACATGTGTCATTCACAGTTATAGGTTTTAAGGTTCGAAAGTTATTCGCACCGGTTAAAAAGGTTATTACAGAAGTTAGTATAGTAATTATAAATTAAAGGAATAACAGAAATTTATAAATTCAATTAGCCCTTCCTTATTATTCAATTATCCCTTATTCTGAACAAATGAAAAAACTCTACACATTGACTCATGTCATTCCAATGACATGTGTCGCAGATAACTATTCTGGTTAAAAAGTGATATTACATGGGTCATTATTGTTAGTGTTATGATTTTAAAAGCATACAGGCGGCAAATAGTAACATACGAGTATTAATGTTGTGTTGCAATTATCATAACATCGCCTTTCTCAATGAACACCTTCATATACGAGTAGTATATATAGTAGTATACTAGTCGGCGGGTAACGTCCATATTTCGTGAGATAAGTTTCACCAATGTAAGTTCGGCAATGAAATTTGATCTTTATACATGGACTACAAACTAAGAAATGTGCTGAATTTTATGACGATACCTACTACAGTCAATCCTCTGTAATCATAAGTTCTTTTACCAGACGGCGCCCATTTTTTTAAAGGTATCTTTCTCTGAGTCCGCAATTACGGGAATATAATTTTAGCTACTAGCTTAGAAATGTGACTCTAAAAACTAATGAGTTTTAATTACTATTAAAAGTAGGCGTGGCACTAGTAAGATTTTTCCCAATTTTTAATACCAACCAGCCTAAGGTAACAAAGAGTATTCGTACCAAATTTCATGACAATATCTTTATTCGTTCTCGCAATCGTGATTTCTAAGCTAAAAACCAGTCGTCGCATACAATTTTACTTGTAGAATTTGTGAAGTTATTCGGTAATAAATTTCTTGTGCAGTTTTTTGGTGTGCAACCTGAGCGTTGCTGTTTATAATTTTTCTATTATTATATAGATAATTTCTATATAATAGTTATAATATAATAATAGAAAATAATTTGGAGATAAGTCAAGATCAATAGTTGAACCAAAGGGACAAGCTGGAACTCAAGCTGGGCATCTCCTGCATGGATTTCAGAGAGCCTGTATTGCCTAACTAATCGAATTCTACAACGAACTACTAAGCGATGCCATGCAAATAGACCGTGATTCTTTATCGTAAAGGAGTTTATCCCTAGATCCACAAGGAGATTGTAAGGTTTTACTACAACCAATAACTGATCATAATCCTCTGTTCTTCCTTGCAGGTCCAACCCTTCGCCCTTACATTGATTGGTATTATTTTAGGACTGGCCATTTACAACAAAATAATTTTAACTGTAGCTATGGTCGGTTATCGCAAGTTAATGGGCGACATAGGAACATTTTTCGATTTAGCAGATTGGAATCCCACGCTTCATCGCAGTCTTAAACCTATTGCTTAGTTAAAACAAATTAAAAAATAAGTGAACCAATTTTAAATTAAAACAAGTAAGAGTGTTAACTTTGGCCTGGCCGAAGCTCATATACCCTATACCCGCATCTGTCAAAGTGATGATAAAAAGTGGGTGGGATACGCTAACTTTCATTTCATTTACAGATAGTAAATTGTGATCTATTAGCTCATTTACGACAACGCTTTTCTCAACAAACACTTTATTATATAGTATGGTATACCAGTGGGGGTTTTACGCCCATTTTCGGTGCGATGACTCTCACTAACACGGTAAACGCGGCACTGAAATTTAAGCTTCAGATCCGGACTACAAGCTGAGAAATTCAGCTCAAATTGGATGCATTAATATTTACCTAAAAAGTAGGCGTGTCAGTAAACCGATTTTTTTAATTTTCGACATCAGTGCACTATGGGTTCGGAGACCTGGAAAAGTGGCCAAAAGTCACAGACGAAATAGGACAAAAAATTATATGTCCCCAATAGCGGTCCAAATAGTCTCTTGCCCAAGCGATTTTTTTTGGTCGTGTTTTTCAGACAGTAGCGGTTTCTTCACTGTGCTTCGATATTTTACTCCATGAGTCATTAAACGACTTCTGATCAAATCACATGACATATTTTTTCTTTTTTATGAAAAAGGGCCTGCACGTCACGCAGTGATAGATGAGGATTTCTCTTAAACGCCTGTATGATCATTTTGTCTTCCTTTTACGTCGGTTTTACCGAGAGCCTCGATCTGGCAGTTCATCGACATATAAGAATAAGGTCTTCAAAAATGTATTATTATAGCCCTATTCTGGTCGAGTAACAAAACTCAGCACAGTGACACAATGACATGTCATTCCAAATGACAGCTATTCCAGTTAAAAACTAACATAACATGTGTCATTATTATTGTTGTGATCTAAAAAGCAGGTGAGAAGTAAATAAACCATTTTGTTGTGAATTTTATTGTGTGTTGGTGAATATGTGTGTATATTTTTAAAAATATATTTCAATATAATAAAAAAATGAAAGAATTCAGCTGACCTTCTCTTCTCAAAAGATAAAGAGGTTCAAACACGTAGGTTTTGAGTTATCACCGGATGTTGCGCGATAACTCAGATCCATTGCGCAACAAAAACGCATCCTGGACACTGTTTTTTCCAACCTGCAGCTCAGCATGCTGCTCGCAAAACTCTAAATATTAAATGCAACTGTTGGTGATTTGTAGGCTGTTTTTTTTAAAATGTCTAAATTTCCTCATTTTTTTTGTTTCACAAAATTAACGAAACACCTTTTTTCCGTATAGAATGTTTTTAGTGGGGAATATAGATTTTTATAGTTGTTACAGATTAAACAGAATACCGTTTATAAATTCGGATGACGAAATGTATACCATATCTGCTAGGAATGACATGTGTCATTCACAGTTATAGGTTTTAAGGTTCGAAAGTGATTCGCACCGGTTAAAAAGGTTATTACAGAAGTTAGTATAGCAATTATAAATTAAAGGAATAACAGAAATTTATAAATTCAATTAGCCCTTCCTTATTATTCAATTATCCCTTATTCTGAACAAATGAAAAAACTCTACACATTGACTCATGTCATTCCAATGACATGTGTCGCAGATAACTATTCTGGTTAAAAAGTGATATTACATGGGTCATTATTGTTAGTGTTATGATTTTAAAAGCATACAGGCGGCAAATAGTAACATACGAGTATTAATGTTGTGTTGCAATTATCATAACATCGCCTTTCTCAATGAACACCTTCATATACGAGTAGTATATATAGTAGTATACTAGTCGGCGGGTAACGTCCATATTTCGTGAGATAAGTTTCACCAATGTAAGTTCGGCAATGAAATTTGATCTTTATACATGGACTACAAACTAAGAAATGTGCTGAATTTTATGACGATACCTACTACAGTCGATCCTCTGTAATCGTAAGTTTTTTACCAGACGGCGCCCATTTTTTTAAAGGTATCTTTCTCTGAGTCCGCAATTACGGGAATATAATTTTAGCTACTAGCTTAGAAATGTGACTCTAAAAACTAATGAGTTTTAATTACTATTAAAAGTAGGCGTGGCACTAGTAAGATTTTTCCCAATTTTTAATACCAACCAGCCTAAGGTAACAAAGAGTATTCGTACCAAATTTCATGACAATATCTTTATTCGTTCTCGCAATCGTGATTTCTAAGCTAAAAACCAGTCGTCGCATACAATTTTACTTGTAGAATTTGTGAAGTTATTCGGTAATAAATTTCTTCTGCAGTTTTTTGGTGTGCAACCTGAGCGTTGCTGTTTATAATTTTTCTATTATTATATAGATAATTTCTATATAATAGTTATAATATAATAATAGAAAATAATTTGGAGATAAGTCAAGATCAATAGTTGAACCAAAGGGACAAGCTGGAACTCAAGCTGGGCATCTCCTGCATGGATTTCAGAGAGCCTGTATTGCCTAACTAATCGAATTCTACAACGAACTACTAAGCGATGCCATGCAAATAGACCGTGATTCTTTATCGTAAAGGAGTTTATCCCTAGATCCACAAGGAGATTGTAAGGTTTTACTACAACCAATAACTGATCATAATCCTCTGTTCTTCCTTGCAGGTCCAACCCTTCGCCCTTACATTGATTGGTATTATTTTAGGACTGGCCATTTACAACAAAATAGTTTTAACTGTAGCTATGGTCGGTTATCGCAAGTTAATGGGCGACATAGGAACATTTTTCGATTTAGCAGATTGGAATCCCACGCTTCATCGCAGTCTTAAACCTATTGCTTAGTTAAAACAAATTAAAAAATAAGTGAACCAATTTTAAATTAAAACAAGTAAGAGTGTTAACTTTGGCCTGGCCGAAGCTCATATACCCTATACCCGCATCTGTCAAAGTGATGATAAAAAGTGGGTGGGATACGCTAACTTTCATTTCATTTACAGATAGTAAATTCTGATCTATTAGCTCATTTACGACAACGCTTTTCTCAACAAACACTTTATTATATAGAATGGTATACAAGTGGGGGTTTTACGCCCATTTTCGGTGCGATGACTCTCACTAACACGGTAAACGCGGCACTGAAATTTAAGCTTCAGATCCGGACTACAAGCTGAGAAATTCAGCTCAAATTGGATGCATTAATATTTACCTAAAAAGTAGGCGTGTCAGTAAACCGATTTTTTTAATTTTCGACATCAGTGCACTATGGGTTCGGAGACCTGGAAAAGTGGCCAAAAGTCACAGACGAAATAGGACAAAAAATTATATGTCCCCAATAGCGGTCCAAATAGTCTCTTGCCCAAGCGATTTTTTTTGGTCGTGTTTTTCAGACAGTAGCGGTTTCTTCACTGTGCTCCATGAAGCACAAGTTTTGCTGCTCGCAAAACTCTAAATATTAAATGCAACTGTTGGTGATTTGTAGGCTGTTTTTTTTAAATGTCCAAATTTCCTCATTTTTTTTGTTTAACAAAATTAACAAAACAGCTTTTTTCCGTATAGAATGTTTTTAGTGGGGAATATAGATTTTTATAGTTGTTACAGATTAAACAGAATACCGTTTATAAATTCGAATGACGAAATGTATATCATATCTGCTAGGAATGACATGTGTCATTCACAGTTTGCCATAGGTTTTAAGGTTCGAAAGTGATTCGCACCGGTTGAAAAGTTTATTACAGAAGTTAGTATAGCACTTATAAATTAAAGGAATAACAGAAATTTATAAATTCAATTAGCCCCCCCTTATTCAATTATCCCTTATTCTGAACAAATGAAAAACTCTACACATTGACTCATGTCATTCCAATGACATGTGTCACATAAAACTATTCTGGTTAAAAAGTGATATTACATGGGTCATTATTGTTAGTGTTATGATTTTAAAGGCATACAGGCGGCAAATAGTAACATACGAGTATTAATGTTGTGTTGCAATTATCATAACATCGCCTTTCTCAATGAACACCTTCATATACGAGTAGTATATACATATAGTAGTATACTAGTCGGCGGGTAACGTCCATATTTCGTGAGATAAGTTTCACCAATGTAAGTTCGGCAATGAAATTTGATCTTTATACATGGACTACAAACTAAGAAATGTGCTGAATTTTATGACGATACCTACTACAGTCGATCCTCTGTAATCGTAAGTTCTTTTACCAGACGGCGCCCATTTTTTTAAAGGTATCTTTCTCTGAGTCCGCAATTACGGGAATATAATTTTAGCTACTAGCTTAGAAATGTGACTCTAAAAACTAATGAGTTTTAATTACTATTAAAAGTAGGCGTTTCACTAGTAAGATTTTTCCCAATTTTTAATACCAACCAGCCTAAGATAACAACGAGTATTCGTACCAAATTTCATGACAATATCTTTATTCGTTCTCTCGCAATCGTGATTTCTAAGCTAGAAACCAGTCGTCGCATACAACTTTACTTGTAGAATTTGTGAAGTTATTCGGTAATAAATTTCTTGTGCAGTTTTTTGGTGTGCAACCTGAGCGTTGCTGTTTATAATTTTTCTATTATTATATAGATAATTTCTATATAATAGTTATAATATAATAATAGAAAATAATATGGAGATAAGTCAAGATCAATAGTTGAACCAAAGGGACAAGCTGGAACTCAAGCTGGGCATCTCCTGCATGGATTTCAGAGAGCCTGTATTGCCTAACTAATCGAATTCTACAACGAACTACTAAGCGATGCCATGGAAATAGACCGTGATTCTTTATCGTAAAGGAGTTTATCCCTAGATCCACAAGGAGATTGTAAGGTTTTACTACAACCAATAACTGATCATAATCTTCTGTTCTTCCTTGCAGGTCCAACTCTTCGCCCTTACATTGATTGGTATTATTTTAGCACTGGCCATTTACAACAAAATAATTTTAAAGCAAAAATCTGTGGGAAATTGTGGACGAGACGAGTATTGAAATTTA